>OX387423.1:1800000-2269586 GCA_947563755.1 Lochmaea crataegi | reverse complement strand
AAAACCTGCTACTTTCTATGCCAAATCGAATGAAAAGTGTCATCCAGGTAGCGATACGACATATTGATCATAACTGTTCGATCCTCTTCTTGTCTTGCTTCTTTAGTTCAATTGTTCAATAAATTGATGAATTATCAGATTTTGCTTACTTATGATAACGTCGGATGGTACCTATGCTATAATAACTATCGAATCAATACATAAAATATTTTTTATTGGGACAAAAACAAGATATAGAAGTCAAAGTTAATAGTTCAGCTTCGACTAAGAAGAAACAACTACTTCTCGGGCTACATGCACCAACAGACATTGAATTACACTTCTAAGTTAAATGGGGTCAGTCTACAAGATATAACCAACCATTCTGGTTTGTGATTGGAAGGAACAACATCACTTATAGACCGGTTTCGGCGTTTTTGCGCCTCATCAGTACAAAGTAGATGCTATTTGTCCAGAAGCCATGAGAGCATAATCCTGGACTGGAGACTACGTAGATATATTTAAAAATATGGAAAAGGCATCAAACTTTACAATAATTAACTTTATTGTTTGAACTTGTAATCGTGGACATATTTACGATAAAAACATATATAAAACTTGGCAAATGCTTTAAAATTAATTTAGACAGATACATTATTATTATTTACTTGTAAGAACAAAAAACAAAATTATAAATACATTTATGATAATTGATAATATAATACTTCAAAATTATTTTAGCTGATCTTCTTTGGGTAGGTTAATATATTATTTTTCTTTTATCGTTAGTAACGAAATCTAAAATAAATTTCTTCCACACTTTTCCTACAGCAGATGTGTTTCATACATTAATGCTGGTGTTAATTTTAGAAAAAAATCTAAAACGTAGCAACGGCTATTTTAACTTTATAGATTTGTGTGTTCTGAAGTTCTATTTTTACTTCTTTATTCGAATAGTTTAATAAACGGATAGATATTTAAATGTTTATTTCATGGATACTAGATATCTATATAGAAAAAGTCTCCGTCGAAAGGAGGAAAATTGGTGGCGCTACTATAGCTGATGGGACAAAAGCTACTGACACATAAACAGCGTGATAATTTATTTTAGGTTATGTAAATGTAAGTGCCAACGCGTAGTAATTATAATAGTTACTTGTGAATTTAGAGCGTAAAGTAACAGATTGCCGCTCGAGAAAGAATGTTGCCGCGCGACGCGGAGCGGAGCGCGGCGATCTTTCGAAAGCGGCAATATTACTTTACGCTCGAAAAACACACATCATTTTTTCTACAGTCGCCCTTTTAATAATTAAAACAGTTTCTTATATTATCTTAGGTTATGATAGGAGTGCTAGAATAATCGTCATTTTCGCTATTCATCATGATTAACCTTGAAAAGATCTACTGACTAGGGATGTCAAACAATAATCGAATTTTAATATAAATCGATTATTATTTTCTTATAATCGATTTTCGTAGTAATATTAGTAAATCAATATTATAAATTACGTGTTTAAATCGATTTTCGGAAACGGCTCGTATTATCTATTGACTATTTTTCAAATTGATGACAATTTTTAACCATTTTTGACAGTTTTTGACAATATTTGTCCATTTTTAACAGTTTTTAACAATAATTGATGATTTTTAATCTTTTTTAATAGTTTTTGACCATTTTTGAAAATTTTTGACCATTTTTCAAAATTTTAGACCATTTTCCAAAATTATTGGTCATTTTTGATAATTATTGACAATTGTTTACAATTATGGACCATTTTTCCAAATTTTTGACGTTTATTGACCATTTTTGACCATATCTCAAAATTTTTGACAATTTTTCAAAAACTTTAATAATTTTAGACAATTATCAACTATTTTTAAAAATTTTGACAATTTTTAACAATAATTGTCCGTTTTTGACAGTTTTTGACAATTTTTGACCATTTTTAACAGTTTCTAACAATAATTGATGATTTTTAATCATTTTTAATAGTTTTTGACAAGTTTTCAAAATTTTAGACCATTTTTCAAAATTATTGACAATTGTTGACAATTATGGACCATTTTTGACCATATTTCAAAATTTTTGACAATTTTTCAAAAACTTTAACAATTTTTGACAATTATCAACTATTTTTAAAAATTTTGACAATTTTTAACAATACTTGTCCATTTTTGACAGTTTTTGACAATTTTTGACCATTTTTGATAGTTTTTGACAATTATTGGCCATTTTTGCCAGTTTTTCAAAATTTTTGACCATTTTTCAAATTTATTGACCGTTTTTGACAATTATCGACCATTTTTCAAAATTTTAACAACTTTTGACAATTATTGACCAATTTTGACAATAATTGTCCATTTTGACAGTTTTTAAAAACAATTGACAATTTTTAACCATTTTTGATAGTTTTTGACCATTTTTGACAATTTTTCAAAATTTTTTGACCATTTTTCATAATTATTATTGACAATTATGGACCATTTTTTCAAATTCTTGACCATTTTTGATAATTATTGACAATTATGGACCATTTTTCCAAATTCTTGACCATTTTTGACAATTATTGACCATTTTTGACCATATTTCGAAAACTTTAAAAATTTTTGACAATTATCAACTGTTTTTCAAAATTTTTACAATTTTTAACAATAATTGTCCATTTTTGACAGTTTTTGACAATTTCTGACCATTTTTGACAATTTTTCAAAATTATTGACCATTTTTGATAGTTTTTGACAATTATCGATCATTTTTCAAAATTTTAACAATTTTTGACCAATTTTGACAATAATTGTCCATTTTTGAGAGTTTTTGACAATTTTTGACCATTTTTGATAGTTTTTGACAATTATTGACCATTTTTGACAATTTTTGACCATTTTTCATATTTTTTAAAAAGTTTTTGACAATTGACCATTTTTGACAATTTTTGAAAATGTTGGACCATTTTTAAAAAAGTTTTTCAAGTTTTTGACAATTATCGACAATTTTTGACAATGATTGACAATTTTTGACCATTTTTCGAAATTTTAACTATTATTGACAATTTTTGACAGTTTTTGACAATTTTTGACCAAATTTCAAAATTTTAACTTTTATTGACAATTTTTGACAGTTTTTGACAGTTTTTGACAATTCTTGACAATTCTTGACAAATGTTGACAAATGTTGACAAATGTTGACAATTTTTGACAATTTTTGACAATTTTTGACAAATGTTGACAATTTTTGACAATTTTTGACAATTTTTGACAATTTTTGACACTTTTTGACACTTTTTGACACTTTTTGACACTTTTTGACAATTTTTGACAATTTTTGACAATTTTTGACAATTTTTGACAATTTTTGACAATTTTTGACAATTTTTGACAATTTTTGACAATTTTTGACAATTTTTGACAATTTTTGACAATTTTTGACAATTTTTGACAATTTTTGACAATTTTTGACAATTTTTGACAATTTTTGACAATTTTTGACAATTTTTGACAATTTTTGACAATTTTTGACAATTTTTGACAATTTTTGACAATTTTTGACAATTTTTGACAATTTTTGACAATTTTTGACAATTTTTGACAATTTTTGACAATTTTTGACAATTTTTGACAATTTTTGACAATTTTTGACAATTTTTGACAATTTTTGACAATTTTTGACAATTTTTGACAATTTTTGACAATTTTTGACAATTTTTGACAATTTTTGACAATTTTTGACAATTTTTGACAATTTTCATATAATTTTATTTTATTTTTAATCTGATAAATTGTTGAATATTCACCAATTGAGTTAATTCGGAGGGCGTGGTTTGTTTAAATAAGCGAGCGAAAAAGATTCCTTTTTTGCGCTAGAGCGTAAAGTAACAATCCTCGGCATTTGTCGACTTTACGATTTCATTTGAATATAGTAATTAGTCATTTTACGCGCGACTAGAAAACTATTTTTATATTGACATGTCAACGAATAATGATTTCAACATGGCTGGCGTAGACAAATGTCGAGCAAATTGATCCGCTTGTAATCAAAAAGGCACTCGATTCCAAGAGGTCAATTCTAAGCTAGAACGGGATTGCATAGGTGCCTTAAACGCACATGGAGACTGTTACAAGGTCACGATAGCCTGGGTATAATATTGACATAGTACAACAAGAAAAGCAGGCAAACTATAAGAAAAGTAAATGATAAGAATATTAAGGATTGGCAAAGTATTATGAAAACAGTAACGGAATTACTACACAGAGATTGACAAACATACAGTGACGAAAACAGCTGTGGGAAGAAATGGTATTTATATATTTAGACAAAGACTAACTGAGTTCTAAAATGGGTCGGTTTTTGAAAGGGGAAGAAGTTCGACCTAGATCGAGTTCAAGGTTAACCTTCCTCAACCGCATTTAAATAATAACAAAATAAATAAAATAGAAAAAAATGAGATTTTTTATAAACAACAATTTAGAAACGTCTCGTGACTTAAACATTCAATGAATCACAAATCAATACGACTGTAGAATTAAACGTTATGACTAATATTCCAAATGTCTGTTTTTTATTAATTGGGAATTAAAAAGATTAATAGTTTATGACTTTTGTAATTTGAATCTTCCATAGTTTTATATCAGATTACAGATTAAACACTTGCATTTAACATTAACAATTAGCAAAATATGTATTGTATGTTCCCGTCTTAGACCACTTTGAAAAAAGAAGATTGCGGTGTAATTTCCCATAAATAACACACAAAATAATGAATATACCACAAGGAACATACAGAAGATATTTAGATTACTTTAGTAAGGCATCATTAACGTATATTTAAAGTATTATTACAGTTTCCTGTAAAATTGTCGTATTTATTTAAGTGTGTTACCAATAGATATCGAAGAATAAATACAGGGTGCGGCATTAGTACGAGGAAGTCCACTTATTCACTTGTCGTGAGAGATACGAAAAAACTTTATTTAGATAAAAGCTAAGCCATATATAGGTCCATATTTTGAAAATATTTTCAAATATACAGGGCCACCCATATTGGCAGGATGAACCTAACTTATCTTTTTTTAAATGGAACACCTTGCATATTTCCACATTTTTTTGTTCCCCTCGATTTTCTTGTTTCTGCGATATAAGGTATTGCAATGTTATACAAGGTAACTTAAAAGATATAAGCACTTTTTTAATTAATTTCCATTGTATAGATTTGATATCAAGAAATCTATTTACGTCCGAACCATTTTTGATATAGTTTACTATTGTCCAAAATTATTAACATAGCACGCTATTCGTTTTTTATATACAGGATAGGTCATAAATCGGAATGACCATTTACTGGGTTTTCCTAATTGGAACACCCTGTATTTTAATATCGTAATGAAATGGTATTGGTATTGTACGGCACTTTATTATTTCTTAAGCAGTCCCTATACCTAATTGCCTTAATTTGTGAGTTATTGATGATACTTTCAGCCCTTCATTATTTGAAACAAATATTAGGGGAAATTTTATTAGTTTGACGGTGGAAATATTTAACCAAAAATAATTTTCCAAAAAAAATTACAAAATACTGATCCATAATTGTGGATAAAATATATTTATTAGGCATTCAATTACACACGAAGAAACAATAAATTTAAATTCCCTATATGTAAGAACGACCCTATATTTAGGCTTTTGCATCTGTATCAAGATTTGCGTCAAAAATAGAATGCACATGTAAAGGTAGACGCAGTGCAGAATCCTTAACGGATGTTAACAACGAAAACAAGTTTACAGCCTAGCTTAGACACGATTAAAATAGCACTTTGAAAATATTTAAATTATGAATAATTTGGTATTTGTATGATGTATACTTAGTAGAAAAAATCCAATATTCTTGAACAAATGTGAAAAGTGTTGGGTTAAATCTAGACTTACAATCCTTTGAAATTATAAAGTAATTATACTAGATTTCCTATTGCATAGGAGCACAAGAAAGGGTCGATAGTCATAAAGCGGCAATAAAACATTGGCGTTACATATACAAATTTATCCTAATACAAAAATAATTTAGCAAAATAAAAAAAAAGTAGAACGTGTCGCGGGACACACGTTAGGGACATTAGTTCCTTTTAATGT
Organism: Lochmaea crataegi; assembly: GCA_947563755.1. Classification (NCBI taxonomy): domain Eukaryota; kingdom Metazoa; phylum Arthropoda; class Insecta; order Coleoptera; family Chrysomelidae; genus Lochmaea; species Lochmaea crataegi. The sequence continues at coordinate 2,263,486 of OX387423.1, read as the reverse complement.
ATGATCTTTTAAATATTTTTATATATGTTTTTAATTGACTGATTGAATCAATATAGGAATTTATTTTACTCTGAATTAAACTTCATTTAACAAAAACATAACATAAAGGTCAGACTTTTCGCTGCGCGATCCCCCAGCGCCAGACCTTTTACCTACTATATTGCATGTAACATAACGTAACGGTCAGATTTTTTGCTGCGCGACCCCTAACGTAAGAAACTAAAGTTCCAAAAAACTGTAAGACCCATCCCTACTCGGCAAAACCCTTAAACTGACTACACGACACTGGCCACGGCTTATCATATTAATGAATCCTTAACCATTGTGCCGAATTTTACGACCCTATTGTATTTGAGGCGATTTAATTTTGGTAAATCCGACCTGTTTTATCATTTTATTATATAATTATAAGTATTTTCTATCTCTACTCATATTCTAATGATATTTTATTTCTGTTCTAGATCACAATCTGATTCTATATAGAAAAATTGGGACTTGGAAATAGTCAGATGTGTTAAAGAAGAATCCTGTAAGCAGGATGTTTATGGAAAATGTCAAGCAATTTTTCGTTCTTGTAGTTTTTAGTCCAAACAACCTCCACATGTTATAATGTTTGTGCAAATTGAAATAGACTATAATATAATTATATTATTTCAAGGATTAGTTGACTAATAAAATTCTTTATGTCATTATTTCAGAAAATTATAAAAAATGCCGAGACACGTCAACTTTTGAATTGAGTTGTGCGTTATGTAAACATAAATTTAAATGTACAGGGAGATTCACGCAAGTATGCCATAGTCGGTGTTGTTTTTTTTAATGAAACACCCTGTATATTTGCATATTACACTTGAAATATTGGTACTTTTTTAAACTAGCTAAATATGGATTTATCAAAAATCTAAACTAACTAATTATTAGACGTATTTGTATATTAAACAAAACCTGCTACGCCCATGAATTTTATCATAAATACCTAAAAATTGCCTAAAAACGGCAATAATTAGACAAAATCGGTAAATAATGTGGATTGTTTTCTATTCTGTCAGTTGTTGATGTGTTGACAGTTTATACTGAAAAAGTAAAATCTTTGTCAAACACTCTTTCCTTGTCGACATAACAATGAAATATTTAACTGAGACTCACCGAATTGAGATTTTAATGATGATCGGGTACGGGGATAACTGCAGAAGTCAAGTTGAAGTGGCAAACTTATTTAATCACAGGTATCCCGAATTGCCTAATTTTTCACAAAGTACTGTGTCTAAAATTCATGCACAATTCAGAGAACTTGGACATGTCAAACCATTGAAAAGAAAACCACACTTTGTTGAAGATGATGTGAAAGTGGATATTTTGTTAAGTGTCGAAGAGAATCCAACTTCAAGTACCTACACGTCAAATTGCCCGTGAAAATAATGTTAGTCATACAATTGTTCTAAGATGTCTTCATAAAGAAAAACTTCATCCCTACAAATGAACTTTTGTGCAGGAGTTAACAGAAGACGATCCAGATCGTAGAATGGATTTCTGCGAAAGATTGATGAATAAGATGAACAGAAATGAGATAGCTCTTGGTACCATTCTTTTTTCTGACGAATCAACATTCACATTGAATGGAGAGGTAAACCGACAGAACTGTAGATATTGGTCAGCAGAGAATCCTAATTGGATGCGTAAGACACATACTCAGTACCCTCAAAAGGTGAACGTTTGGACCGGTATCATAGGCGACCATATTATTGGTCCTATATTTATAGATGGAAATTTGACAGCTGAAAAATATTTAAATATGCTTAGAAATGAAGTTATTCCTGCGTTGGCAAACTTATATCCCAACGCAATAGATCCTAGCTTACCGAATGAAAATGTTTGGTTCCAGCAAGTCGGGGCACCACCCCATTATGCTTTAATGGTAAGAACTTATTTAGATGAAATCTTCTCCAATAAATGGATTGGACGAAGAGGTACTATTGAGTGGCCAGCTAGATCGCCAGACCTTACGCCGTTAGATTTTTTTCTGTGGGGTTATCTCAAGAACAAAGTATATGCAACACAACCAACTAGCATTGTAGACCTCAAAGACAGGATAACTACAGAAATACAGAATATTTCACCTCAAACTTTAAACAAAGTTAAGGAGGAGTTCTATAGGAGACTGTGCTATTGCCAACAACTAGGTGGAGAACATTTTGAGCATTTATTTTAATGTATTAAAATCAAATACATCAGGTATTTTATGTATGTGTTTAATAACTGTTAAAATAAAAATTTCACCCTGTATAATTCATAATTGACCATACATTATTTAGCTTGTTGAAATCGGTTCATTAAGGGGATTCAAAAATATGCAAATATACAGGGTGTTTTATTAAAAAAAAACAACACCGACTATGGCATACTTGCGTGAATCACCCTGTACATTTAAATTTATGTTTAAATAACGCACAACTCAATTCAAAAGTTGACGTGTCTCGGCATTTTTTATAATTTTCTAAAATGATGACATAAAGAATTTTATTCCATAAGTGGTTTCCACACTGTATAATAATAATTTGTATTAAATAAAGCATATTTTCATTATAAGTCTCTAGGAATATATTTACTTACTTTAAAATTGCCCTGAAAACTCAATACTAACGCCGTGTAAATGTATTTAAAGTTTTAAAGGTTTGTTAAACTTTTAAGTTTATTGAACAGACCTTGACGTTTGCTTAAATATAGAACGCTCTTGTAAACGATAAACTTCGAATGGTTTATGTTCCGATTCTTATATATTAAGAGTAGACAGATCTGCCGTAGTATTTTTTTATCTTTATGATGTACCTAGACTATCATTTATTTATAACCAAACAGACCTAAAGGCCTAATTACATGGTCAATAATTTTTAAATTAAAATATAGTAACAAAGTAATAATAATAGCAACAATATATCCCAAGTATCAATTGCAGAGGTTCTTATTTTCATGATAGTCACAAAAGGATCCCTAACTGTTAAAAACACATTTGGTATATGAAATATTAGCATTGAACGAGTGCGACGTCCAGGGACATTAAATGATATAGAAGAATTTTCGGGCAGTTAATTTTACCATTGAGAACTTTGAATAATAGCAGATAAATTTCTTCTTTGCTCTAGCGATAAAGTTTTGAACTGATATCTCAAATGACTTGATCTTACTGTATTATAGTCCGGCCAGGTACGATATTTTTTTATAGTATAAATATCAAAGGAACTTGTTCTGGACCTTTTCTACCATTTCCAATGCAGATATGTATTCTGAAAACCAAACAATTGAAGCAAATTCTAATTTAGGTCGTACTAGAGCAAAGTAGAGCGATTTTATAGTGTTGATATCATTAAAGTTTACCGTTTGTCTCATTACGAATCCTAACATTTTATTGGCAGCAGAAATTATATTTTTTAAATGTGCAGCACAAGAAAAGACGTTATTGTACGTTACTCCCAGATCTTCAGTTTCTGTACATCTCATCAACGTGTCTCCTCCCTTCTCGTACTCAAATAAAATGGGATCTTTAAAACGAGTAATACTCATTACCTTACATTTACTAATATTAAAATGCAATTTGTTATTCAGACTCCATTCATAAATATTGTGTATATCTTTTTATAGCATAACACAGTCTCTGACTGAGTTTATTCTTCTGAAATTTTTTTGCTCTAGTAGATATCCAATGAAATGAGTTAATTTGAGGTCATTTGATTGAACACAACCAATCAGAACAACATTACACTGATAACAGACCATGGGCTCAAATGACCTCAAATTAACTGATTTCATTGGATATCTACTAGAATCTACGTTGCCATGGATATATTTTGATTTATTTCGATTTTGACGTTTCAAATTTTTAATATGAATGAAATTATAGAAGCAAATATACTATGTATTTTTTTCTATAATTAGCAAAAAAATTTCTATTCGAATAACCCTCGAACATTGATAAATGCTTAAAAATTTTATAACAGATTTCGAAAGCTTCTTGCCAATAAGCAACAATAAGCGAACAATTATCAATGTCCTTGGGTTATTACTACTGAAAATTTTGAGGTCATCTGTAAACAAAAGGCACGCAGTATACTTAAGAACAGAAGGAAAATCGTTGATGAATAAAATAAATAAGAGAGGTCCGAGATTGGAACCTTACGGCACTCCGGATTTTGCATGGTATTTCCCATTGACATTTGCATTATGTTTGACGACGAATTTTCTATTTTCTAAATAGCTTATATGAACGTTCTAGTAGAATTTGTATTTGTTAATTGAAACTAAAATGTTTCAGCAACCAATGCTGCACAAAAAATGTACGGCAAAGTAAGGTAAGATATATAATTTTTTGACCTACCTATCCAAAAGGTCAATGTTTAAAACAATCGCTGATTTAAAAAAAAAAGCTAAAATTAAATTTTGACAGAAAAATACATTTGAAAAACAACAGAATGACCATTTTTCGTGAATTTTTCACCATTTTTCGAAAATTTTGACAATTTTTGACCATTTTTGGCGGTTTTTAACGAATTTTGACAATTATTGACCATTTTTGACAATTTTTCGAAAATTTGGCAATTATTGACCATTTCTTCAAAATTTTGACAATTTTTGACTATTTTTTCAAATTTTAATAATTATTGATCATTTTTGACAATTATTGACAATTTTTTCAAATTTTAATAATTACTGATGATTTTTGACAATTATTGACCAATTTTGACAGTTTTAACAAGCATTGATCGTTTTTGACATTTTTTCGAAAATTTTGACAATTTTTAATAATTATTGACCATTTTTGACAGTTTTTTATAATTATTGACCGTTTTTTAAAAATTTTGACAATTTATGACAATTATTGACCATTTTTCCAAATTTTTGACAATTTTTGAAAATATTTCGCAATTATTAACTATTTTTTTGAAATTTTAACAGTTTTTGTCGATTTTTCCAAATTCTTGACAATTTTTGACCATATTTAAAAAGTTTTGACAATTTTTCAAAAATTTTAACAGTTATTGACCATATTTGAAAGTTTTTGACGAATTTTGACAATTATTGACCGTCTTTGACAGTTATTGACCATTTTTTACAATTTTTCAAAAATTTTAACATATTTGGCAATTATTGACCATTTTTTCAAAATTTTGACAGTTTTTGACAATTTTTTCAAATTCTAACAACTATTGACCATTTTTGACAATTTTGACAGTTTTGACAATTATTGATCATTTTTGACAATTTTTCAAAAATTTTGACCATTCTAGACCATTTTTCCAAATTTTAACAATTATTGACCATTTTTGACAATTTTTGAGCATTTTTGACAGGTTCTGACAATTATTGACCATTTTTAAAAAAATTTGACAATTTTTAATAATGATTGACCATTTTTCCAAATTTTTGAAAATATTTGGCAATTATTGACCATTTTTCAAAATTTTGTCAGTTTTTGACGATTTTTCCAAATTCTTGACAATTTTTGACCATATTTAAAAATTTTTGACATTTTTTCAAAAATTTTAACAATTATTGACCATTTTTGACAATTTTTAAAAAATTTCAGCATATTGGGCAATTATTGACCATTTTTTCAAAATTTTGACAATTTTTGACAAGTTTTTCAAATTTTGAGAATTATTGACCATTTTTGACAATTATTGAGCAATTTTTTGACAGTTTTGACAATTATTGATCATTTTTTCGAAAATTTTGACAATTTTTAATAATTATTGACCATTTTTGACAGTTTTTTATAATTATTGACCGTTTTTTCAAAATTTTGACAATATTTGACCATTTTTCAAAAATTTCGACAATTTATGATAATTATTGTCCATTTTTCTAAATTTTTGACAATTTTAACAGTTTTTGACGATTTTTCCAAAATTTTAACAGTTATTGACCATATTTGACAGTTTTTGACGAATTTTGACAATTATTGACCGTCTTTGACAATTATTGACCATTTTTTACAATTTTTCAAAAATTTTAACATATTTGGCAATTATTGACCATTTTTCAAAATTTTGACAATTTTTTACCATTTTTCAAAATTTTAACAATTATTGATCCTTTTGGACCATTTTTGATTGGTTTTGACAATTATTAACCATTTTTGACAATTTTTGAAAAATTTTAAACATTTTTCAAAATTTTTGACAATGATTGACCATTTTTGACAGTTTTTAACAATGTTTGACAATTTTGAAAATATTTGGCAATTATTAACCATTTTTTCAAAATTTCGACAGTTTTTGACCATTTTAGATCATTTTCCAAATTTTTGACCATATTTAAACATTTTTGACAATTTTTCAAAAATTTTAACATATTTGGCAATTATTAACCATTTTTCCAAAATTTTTACAATTTTTGACCATTTTTAACAATTTTTCACACCTATAGGTGTGCGAGCTCAGTGCGGCAAGAGAGATTGCGCACAGTCGCTTGAATGAGTTATCGCGTGACGAACGCTTTTTCGTAACATCACACGTTTCACGAGTTCACTAGCCTTCTCAAAAGTCCTATGTCGTGCAATAAGAAGCAAGCTTCAAAAATGCCATTTGGTTAGGTAATTTGGTAATAAGGTAAGTTTATTTGGTGATAGTGGAGAGGTATTTTCGTGATATATCGGATTAGGAGCAATTACAAGGAAAATGATTAGAAACAAACATTCAACTTATTAGGAATCAAGAAAATTATTATTCTGAGTCGTCTGAAGCATACTCATCACAACTGTCACAAGTCAAGTCTCGTTTGACAGTTTGTGTGATACGGAACACGGCAAAAGGAGCACTGTATCCATAACGCACCATTTTTGGCATTCGAATCTTCTCGCAGACACCACAATGCCAATCGTCATCGTCGACTTTTTTATTGCCATTTGTTTTGGACTTTCCTTTCAAAGCATATTTTTTCGTGTTAGAAGCTCTAGAGCTTACCAATCCTGAAGGTCCTGGTTGTGGTAGTGCTGGTGAGTCAGGATCAGTTAGCTATTTTGCACTGGAGTCTCCGGTTTTAGCCCGTCGTATAACTTTGTAAATAGTGGATTTTTCCAAAAGGGGATCACTACTTCTATTGATGGATTGATCAGACCACACAGAAAGCTACCATTGCCCCCGGCAGATGCAGAAGAATGTGTGGAAAAAAACTGGGGACTTACCCCAAATATGAACCAATGACTATACTAAAGGGTTGTTAGACCTATGAATCAGTAGTGTGGAGGACAAAGGCACTGCAAGTGGGAGCTCTAAGGCTATTGAGTTGCACACAAAGGATTGCCTGCCTGTGTATTACTCACACTTCCACAAGTGCGATTGATCACGCCTATTTCAACTGTCGAAGAATAATAGTAAATATTGCAAGGCGTCGGTCAGCCGCCAGGGAAAGAAAACAAAACGCGATTTTGAACTAAGGTAGAAGTATTTTGGAGGCAGTGGCGCGCCGGTAGGAATTTCGAATGAAAATAAAAGGACTAAAATATAACTGTACATGAATATACAAAGGAACTGAAATATAAATATACAAATTGTTGAACGTGTGGTTTCAACAGACCTAATAAGCAATGGTAGGAAAACTGTCAAAGCCGTAGTAGGTATGTTAACAGGGCATTGTAAGCTTAACAGGCACGCAAAGCTAATGGGGTCGACAGACGATACGGACTGGAGAATGTAATCTAGATTCAGAGAACCACAATGAATGTCAAAAGGTAGTGTGGGATAGGCCGATTAGCCACCTTATCAAATATAATCTAATGTAATGAAAACTCCAACAAATAGTGTTTATACAGCTGATTAATTGTCCTAAAGAATTTTTCAATAACAAATTGATAAAATAACAATAACATATTAAATATTTTACTGAACTTTTTATTCTTTATAAGCGACCCATACACATTCCAATGGCAATTTTAATTTAATATTTTTATCAGCAAATTTGTTCGTTTGCTATAAAATGAAATCAATTTAAGAAATTTTTATGTTCGATTTATGGGTTGTCTTTTGAGTGTTGCATATAACAACATAGTCAACAATAATCAAATGTCAAAATTAACTGTCATGTTTAACGCCAAATGTTCAGACCGCTTCGTTGAAAGCTGTACCTAAACTGAATTTTCAAAGTTGATATGAGTCAGAAAAAGTTCCAGCAATAATTTTTTACAATTTTCGAAGACAGTGCAGGGATGTGAGATTAATGGAAAAGAATCGATTAAATAAAAATCGATTTTTCTTGAATCAAAATTAATCGATTTGTCAAAAATCGATTTTAATAAAAAATAAATCGTTTTCTGCGAAAAAATCGATTTTTTTGTATTATTTTAAAAAGTACATGCTTTTCATATTCCAAAAATAAACCTAAGAGATTCATTAATTAACAATTTATCAGATTAAAAATCAAATAAATTTATATGAAAACTGTCAAAATTTTTGAAATATGGTCAAAAATGGTCAATAATTGTTAAAAATGGACAATTTTTGTCAAAAATGGTCAAAAAGGGTGATCAATTGTCAAAAACTGTCAAAAATTGTCAATAATTGTTAAAATTTTGAAAAATGGTCGATAATTGTCAAAAATTTTAAATTTTTTTTGAAAAATGGTCAATAATTGTCAAAAATGGTCGATAATTGTCAAAAACTATCAAAATTTGTCAAAAATGGACAATTATCGTCAAAATTGGTCAATAATTCTTAAAATTTTGAAAAATGGTCGATAATTGTCAAAAACTATCAAAAATGGTCAATAATAGTCAAAAATTGTCAAAAATGGACAATTATTATTAAAAATTGTCAAAATTTTGAAACAGTTGATAATTGTCAAAAATATTGAAATATGGTCAAAAATGGTCAAAAATGGTCAAAAATGGTCAAAAATGGTCAAAAATGGTCAAAAATGGTCAAAAATGGTCAATAATTGTCAAAAACTATCAAAAATTGTCAAAAACTGTCAAAAATGGACAATTATTGTTAATAATTGTTAAAATTTTGAAAAATAGCCAATAATTGTCAAAAACTATCAAAAATGGTCAAAAACTGTCAAAAATGGACAATTATTGTTAAAAAATGTCAAAATTTTGAAAAATAGATGATAATTGTAAACAATTGTTAAAGTTTTTGGAAATTGTCAAAAATTTTGAAATATGGTCAAAAATGGTCAATAATTGTCAAAAATGGTCAAAAATTTGGAAAAATAGTCCGCAATTGTCAATAATTATCAAAAATGGTCGTTAATTTTGAAAAACTATCAAAAATGGTAAAAAACTGACAATTATTGTTAAAAACTGTTAAAAATGGACAATAATTGTCAAAAACTGTTAAAAATGGTTAAAAATTGTCATCATTTTGAAAAATGGTCAATAATTGTCAAAATTTTGAGAAACGATCAATAATCGTCAAAAGTTGTCAAAATTTTCCGTTTCCGAAAATCGATTTAAACACGTAATTTATAAAATCGATTTAGTAAAAATCGATTAATTTTACTATAAAAATCGATAACTAAAAATCGATTGTAAGATGGTGAGGTGTTTTGATAAGTAACTAACGAAAATGTCCAGTTTTAAATATGTTATAGTTACTTTGATTGAACTTGTTGAATCTAAACCCTGTCTGTGGGACAAAACCAACGAAAATAATAAAAAATTGTGTTCTGATAGTGAGACGTTATTAGTATTGAATTGTTAGAGTTAAGTTGTAGAAATAAAGAAAGTTTAATAAACGATAAGGAGTAACAATTTTATCTCGAGTTACTTTCAGCTAAGAGCTGGCAAAATTTATAATTCTATTTATAGAAATCAAAAAATAATAGTTCAATACTATTAAACGCTTTACAAAATTAGAAAAAATAATTTCCAAAGAGCAGACCCTCCACTAAGAAGCAACAACTACTTCTCGGGCTATATGACATGACAGACATTGAATTACATTCTCTTGGGGCATATAGCCCGAGAAGTAGTTGTTTCTTCTTAAATTATTTTTCAAATTTTGTAAAGCGTTATAATATTATTGAACTATTATTTTTTGACTTCTATAGATCACGCTGTAATTAAGTAAATAATTCTATTTATATTAATATAAAAATAATTTCCATTTTTGACTGCATAAGTAAAAAAACAAACTTAAGTATAGTAATAAGCTTTATATACGAAACATTATATAGCGGCATGATGGAAAATACAAACTTGATAAAATTCCAATTTAATGTATACACAATAAACTATTTATAAGTTAGGTTAAATAAAAATCACCGTTGATTTACACAAGAACGAGAAACATAAATAAAATACAAGATTTTATCGCATTATACTTACGCTTGCTGTACACAAAGCATGACGTAGTTTTAAATAAAACAAAATAATGTACATGGTTGGATTCAATTAAGTAATTTTCTTTGAATAAAAGTAATTTTTATGATTACTAAAAGGTCACAACTGTTACTAGAGTAATAATATTGGCTTAAGATACATGGGTGTTAAAATTAGTATTTATTCATTAAATTAAAATTAACAAGATAATAGGACACTTTCCAATTATTCTTATTCCATAAGTTACGTTTAAAAAACTAATCTCCCAATTTTTTTTAATTAATAATAATAGTAATCATAATTTCCGCACTATTTAAAATCATTCCAAACGGCCTCCAAAACGTGCCAAACGGACTGACGTCTTTATATGATTTTGTCCAGCTGTAGCTTGCGAGACACAAATTGTATTGATATTTGTGTTCTTGTTTTGCTGCTATTAGTTCTTTGTGACATTTTGTTACTTCCAGCTTGAGAAAAAACCCAATAAACTCATTATTTACCGACACTCTTTACAAATTGATAACAATAACTAAGCCAGCTGTCACCTTATTTGAGTTACTGGATTTCCTTAATATTGTAATGTTTTTGTTATTTATTTAAATAGTTTTTACTTGTGAGATAAAATTATACACACTATGGCTAATTACTATTTATTTATTTAAAGAAACACACACTGTATTAAACTTAATTTATATACACACTTTACTTAATGTCTACTAATTTATTTATACTCGGTATAATACTTCTAATTTATTTTCACCACTTGAATATTACACTATTTAACTTCACTATTTCATTCACTATCCCATTACCAAGAACTTCGGTAAACTGTCTGTGAACTTAACTCTTTGTCTTCGTTTCTCCAATTGTTAACTCACTCAAAAACCCGCGTATATATAGTCCTCCTCAACTCTGGAAAATTCCAGTACCTTCCGCGCTCGTCCTATGCACAAACAAACCGTTTTACTCGAAAGTTCTAGAAAGGGGCGCAGCCACCAAAATTTACAGTCGAGGGACAAGGTCGACTTTGAGTTGGTGTCTTCACAACAATATTATGGGTAGATTAGCACACAAACATTGGAATAATTACTTAATTTATATGCTAGTAAACGTGGTAAATCTGTTCCGAATTTACTTTGAAAATATATTTATACTGAAATAGTTGTTGAGTGCCAATATGGAGGTGTGTCACCACATGACTTTCATTCAATAAACATTGTTTATGATCTGAATGTGCCGCCCTAATGCCTAATCAAAGGAAAAAGTCGGCAAGGGAGATGAACACGTCCTTAAAGCTTTTTCACAAATATACCTAAATATAGAATCGCGCATCTGATGCAGTATAAATAGATTTCTTTCAAGTTTACAGCAAAACTTTTTATTATTAGTACATAGAACAATTTGACAGGTGATCAAAAATGTCTTTGATCTCGTCTCAAAATTATGTGTGTTTTATAATTTTCTTTTCTAAAGAACCGCTCTAAAAATATTTACCGTTGAAAAATTAATATCCATAAGTTGGGCATTGAAAATAAATAGAATAACATTGTTTACGGTATAAGTGTCGGACTAGTGTTGTTAAAAGTATTTCACCTTGATAAATTCTTGAGGCATTTTCGTTTGTTGACAAAATTCATTTTACAGTTATCACAAGTGATCATTTCTACCGTAACTTTTTAGAAGTATAACATATTGATAAAAAAAATTTGTATAATGCTGCTCTTGTAATATTTTTGAATAATTTGGTATATTTTTAAGGACTTTTTATTTTACACCAGTAAAAATTCAGAATTTGGGTTTATTTTTTAAAAATTTCAAACTGGTACATATTTTGGGACCAGACTCTGATAATTTAAATGATTTTTTGATAGAAGGAGTATCTTTCCTAAAGATCCGATTTTCCTGAATTTTCCTTCAATTTTTCGAGCAAGCAAATTTTGTTTCGAAAATTTGACCCAATTTTTGGGATAAATATCCAAACTTTTATCTAATTCGGTCTAGGAGGAATTCATAGTGAACCTATCGGGACCAATTAAGAAACTAACCAGCTAGAGCCTCACTCCAACAAACACGAACAATGTAATTAAATTCGGATCAGTAATTCAGTGTGAACCCGATTGCAGCGCTACCTACCGGGACTAATTGTGAATCCAAACCATTCAGGAACTCACTCAAACACACACTCAAAATGTCATCAATTGTAAGTAGAAAATTTAATTGTTGTCTTTTTTAAAGAATAATACACAAAGAAGCTATTTTTCATTAATACTGATTAAATGTAGGTATTAAGTGTATTGATTGAGATATTTATAATAATTAAATTGTAAGAAGATCAATAATGTGATGGTGACTAGATCTGTGAGGAATGTTTATATCAGGAATACCTATTACGTCAAACAAATAATTATTCAATAAAAAATAAAAAACGTTGACATTAACATAACAAAAAACATTGTAAGAAAAACATACTAACATTCTTAACTATTAATTATTCATAATATAGGTATATTTATAATAATTGAAAGTTGAACCAAAATTTGAAAAATTATGTATTCCTTATTTGAATTGTCGAGACATTTGTGTAGTCTCACAGGGATAAAGGAGTAAGATCGCCCCTACACCGCCCTCATCCACCGACGACCCCGACGCTTTTTAAAAGGAATAAGCCGATTGACACGATACTTCAAAACCAGCCAATCCAAAAATTAAAAATAATAACGCAACGTTGCGACCAGTGGCGGCTCGTGGTTAATTTGATAGGGGGGTCGTAGATGATGTGACCAAAATCTTAATATACGGAACGCCACTGACCAGCCCCCCGGAGGCCTAGACATTTTTCGAAAAACCACTCCCAATTTCTGCCCAGAAGTCGTTAAAATCGTTAAAAAAGCAAAATTTGTGGAGTTCCTTGCCAAAGCCCCAGAGGCAAAACATTTTTTTGGGCCACGCTTGTTTTATATAAAAATATTGCTCTCTTAAAAAACAGCCATATTTTATTCATTTCTATACATATTAAATATGACAAACTCAAATTAAATGATAATTAGTCTAAATCTTTTAAAAATTTAAGTGAAGCCTTTTTTTCAAATTTCAATAATTATTGACCATTTTTGACAATTATTGACCAATTTTGACAATTATTGATCATTTTTGACAATTTTTCAAAAATTTTGACCATTTTTCCAAATTTTAACAATTGTTGACCATTTTTGACAGGTTCTAACAATTATTGACCATTTTTGACAATTTTTCAAAAATTTTGACCATTTTTCAAAAATTTTGACAATTTTTAATAATTATTGACAATTTTTGACAGTTTTTTATAATTATTGACCATTTTTCAAAAATTTTGACAATTTTTAATAATTATTGACCATTTTTGACAGTTTTTTTATAATTATTGACCATTTTTTCAAAATTCTGACAGTTTTTGACTATTTTTCTAAATTCTTGACAATTTTTGATCATATTTAAAATTTTTTGACAATTATTAAAAAATTTTAACAATTATTGACCATTTTTCACAGTTTTTGATGAATTTTGACAATTATTGACCGTCTTTGATAAGTATTGACCATTTTTGACAATTTTTCAAAAATTTCAACATATTTGGCAATTATTGACCATTTTTTCAAAATTTTGACAATTTTTTTCGAATTTTAATAATTATTGACCATTTTTGACAATTATTGACCAATTTTGACAGTTTTGACAAATTATTGATCATTTTTGACAATTTTTCAAAAATTGTGAGCATTTTTCCAAATTTTAACAATTATTGACCATTTTTGACAGGTACTAACAATTATTGACCATTTTTGACAATTTTTTAAAAATTTTGAACATTTTTAAAAAAACTTGACAATTTTTAATAATTATTGACCATTTTTGACAGATTCTTATTATTATTGACCATTTTTTCAAAATTCTGACAATTTTTGATTATTTTAGACAAGTTTTCGAAAAATTTGACGATTTTTGACAATTATTGACCCTTTTTCGAAATTTTTGAAAATATTTGGCAATTATTAACCATTTTTTCAAAAATTTGACAGTTTTTGACAATTTTTCCAAATTCTTGACAATTTTTGATCTTATTTAAAATTTTTTGACAATTATTAAAAAATTTTAACAATTATTGACAGTTTTTGACGATTTCTGACAATTGTTGACCGTCTTTGATAATTATTGACCATTTTTGACAATTTTTCCAAATTTTAACAATTATTGACCATTTTTGACAATTTTTTTTTGTTGGGAATTACATTAGGCCCAGTACGTTCTACTAGGTTTTATTTTATATTTTATTGACCATTTTTTCAAAATTTTGACAATTTTTGATAATTATTGACCATTTTTTAAAAATTTCTGACAATTCTTTGAAAATTTAATAATTATTGACCATTTTTGACAATTATTGACCAATTTTGACAATTATTGATCATTTTTGACAATTTTTCAAAAATTTTGACCATTTTTCCAAATTTTAACAATTATTGACCATTTTTGACAGGTTCTGACAATTATTAACCCTTTTTCCAAATTTTTGAAAATATTTGGCAATTATTAAACATTTTTTCAAAATTTTGACAGTTTTTGACAATTTTTCCAAATTCTTGACAATTTTTCATCATATTTAAAATTTTTTGACAATTATTAAAAATTTTCAACAATTATTGACCATTTTTGATAATTTTTCAAAAATTTTTGACAATTTTTGATCATTTTTCCAAATTTTTGACCATTTTTAAAAATTTTTCAAAAATTTTAACATAGGCAATTATTAACCATTTTTTCAAAATTTTGACAATTTTTGACCATTTTTGACAATTATTCACACCTCAGTGCGAGCTCAGTGCGGCAAGAGAGATTGCGCACAGTCGCTTGAATGAGTTATCGCGTGACGAACGCTTTTTCGTAACATCACACGTTTCACGAGTTCACTAGCCTTCCCAAAAGTCCTATGTCGTGCAATAAGAAGCAAGCTTCGAAAACTTTAAAGAATCCCTTAACAGGCTGGCAAGAAACAACAAAGTGTTTATAATATGGGTGCCGGCACATGAAGGGATTGCAGGTAATGAATTGGCCACGGATCCAGGAACGAGTGATATAATTAGGACAATACGCAGAACAAGGGATGGTAAACTGTTGATTACGGTCGACAAGGACGAGGAAAAAAATGACCAACCTGAAAACACTCCTGAAGGCGCCGGGGGCGGACATTAAGGTGAGGCAGTTGGGGCATGATAACGATAAGGAAACATTGCATATAAGAGGCATGGACATTGAAACTACAAAGGAAGAAGTGATAAAGTCTCTGACACAGACATTGGGGGTATGGGACAATGGAAATAGAGTGAGCGAACCGAGACCACAAGCAAACAACACGCTTGCGGTTACAGTGACTCTCAATAAAATAGATGCAGAGAAGCTGACCGGGGGAAGATACATCAAGATAGGCCTCGTAAGATGTTCAATAGAGAAAAGAATTAGTGTCGCAAACTGTAAGAGGTGCTGGGGATATGACCATGACACCAAGGACTGCACTAGAGAGGTGAAGGGAAACATCTGCTACAAATATGGGGATGTAGAACAGATAGCAAGGAAATGTCGAAACGCAGCAAGGTGCATGATATGTGTTGAGGACTAAGACCACAGATACGGCAGCATCAAATGTCCACAATTTAAGAAAGCCCTTAATAAGGCCAGGGGTCAACAGAGAGCAATCCTTGCAAGTGAATGATCCAAAAGAATACTGGTCAATACTGGTCACAAAAAAGACCCCAGCAGAAGAGGTCGAAATGACCACAGAACCAATAGCAGAGAACCCGCCGGATCAGTATTGAAATGAGTTTGACAAAGTTTTGCATAAGACCGATGAGACGAATCACCGGAAGAGGGGAGCGAAACGACAATTTCCCAGCTCTAGAAGAGCTAAAAGGAGAGGTAAGGGAGGAAAAGAAAAATTTGAAGCTTCTCATAAATAGTACAAAAAGAAAATGCTGATAAAATTGTGCACAGACCTCGAGGTCGAGTGATAAGCTATTGTGATCAAGCAAATGTCACTTACGCTGCCGTATAATTTAACGCCACAAAGGAAAGGGGAGATTGCTAGACATCTCTTCCTCGTAGTAAAAGAAAACTGGGAAAAACTGGAAAAATCACAAACCTCTCCTAAGTTTACTATGGATGAAATCTCGCTAGTTAAAGACCAAATTAAACTTGGCAAAGCCCCGGGTCCAGACGGGTCCTCCCGAAATTGTGAAGCAGACCATCGAAACAATCCCGCAAGATGTAAGACAGCTGATGAATCAGCAATTGAGAGGGCAGACCTTTTCCAAGAGGTGGAAGAAGGCAAAGTTGGTGCTGATCTGGAAATCCGGGAAACCAGAGGAGAGCCCAAGCTCATATAGACCCATATGTCTGTTAGATGTTCTAGGGAAGATATATGAAGCATTGATAAAAGGGAGACTGGAGAGGGCACTAGAAGAGAATGGTAGTATGGATTCCGTAAGGGGAGGTCGACTATACAGGCTGTGAAATGGGTCGTCGAAAGCGCCAAAAACTCCAGAAGAAGGTGGGTGGCTCTAGTTGCTTTAGATGTGAAAAACGCTTTTAATACGGCAAACTGGCGACTTATAATCATCAGACTAAAGCAGTATAACATACCAGACTATTTGGTAGCGTCAATCGAGAGCTACCTTTATGACAGAGAGATACAAGTCAACCCCGAACAATAGAAGCGACAACAGGAGTTCCACAGGGATCTGTCCTAGGGCCGACCCTGTGGAGCGTCATGTATGATGAAGTCCTAGGATTGCGCATGGGAGAAGGGTGTAGGAGCATAACCTACGAAGATGACCTTGCCATATTGGTGGATGCTGAAGACCGACAGGATCTGGTCAATAAGGTCGACCGTGCATTGCAAGTTGTAAACATATGGATGAACCATAACAGATTAGAGCTGGCATACCATAAGACGGAGGCTATACTTTTAAAAGGAACGAAACAGGCAAGAGTAAGGGACAAGATAACGTTTAATATCGAAGGACAGGGAATAAACTCAGCAACCTCCCTAAAACATCTGGGCATTCATCTGGACCATCAAGGGCTCTTCGGGGCACCTATAAAAAATGCCTGCAACAAAGCAGATGAGAGATGCGGGAGATTAAGTAGGTTAATGCCAAATATAGGAGGCCCTAGTAGCTCGAAAGGAGCAATGCTCTACGGAGTAGTTCAATCCATCCTGCTTTATGGAGCCCCAGTGTGGTATGAGGATTTGCAGGTTGCAAGATATAGAGACATGATTATCAGATCTTAAAGAAGAGCTTTATTGAGAGTGGCTAGTGCGTACCGCACTGTCTCGGCTGAAGCGGTGTGCCACCAATCTACCTGTTAGTAAGGGAACGCAAAGTCCTGCACAAAATGGGAGCCACCACGGACCAACAGAAAAAAGAGCAGAGAGATAGGACCATAGAAGAGTGGCAGAGGGAATGGGAAAGCAATACAATAAAAACACAATGGACAAAAGTGCTGATCCCGTCAGTCGAAGAATGGGTGAGCTGCAAGCACAGGCCGATAAATGATTGGACACGGGTCCTTCAACTCATATCTAAAAAGAATAGGGAAAAGAGACAGTAATGATTGCAGCGATTGTAACAGGGAGGATAGTGCAAGACATTTTGAATGTGGTAGATTTAACCAGAAAAAAGTATACTTGGAAGTAGAAATCGGGAACACTCTCACAGAAGAGAATGTAATAGGGAAAATGTTGGAGGGCAAGGAAAACTATCATAAGATTTTAAAGTACATTACTGACATTGTAAGAACCAAAGAGGAAGAGGGTAGAGGAAATTAGGCTACCAACAGTATACCTGACAAAAACTAGCAATAGGGGTACCAGTGGCACTGTTAGGAAAGGAGGTGGAATGTTTAGTGGGTAGGGCTGTAAGGCGAGTCCACACTGTGTAGTGGTCGCAAATGGCTCCGGGCATTTGGTTCCACTACACGTGCGTAAATGCATTTCAACCACCTCACCAAAAAAAAGGTAATGAAACGGCGGACCAGTTAGCTAGAGGAGAGGAGCTAGAGAAAGGTCCGGAAGCTTTTTGTGGAATCATAAAAGATTGCATAAGAGGGGAAATCAGGAACTGGCTAGATAAGGAACACCAACTCAAATGGAGGTTAACACAAGGACACCTCCATGCAAAGAGTTTACTGAACAAGGTAGACTATGAACTCTCAACCAGGTTATTGAAACTGGGTAAGAGACATTTGACCTGGTGACTGGACACTGCACCCTGAGTAAACATCTGCCCAAAATAGGCAAAGCTAGTGAACTTGATGATGAAACACCTACTCACATACTCTGCTTCTGCGAAAACTTACAAGCACTTAGACGGAAGCACTTTGAAGAGGAATTAATGCAACCATTACAACTACTGAAAATCCCTCTAGTCAAACTAGTGGCCTTTATAGAAGACACAAAGCTTCTGGAATGGAAGTAGATAATATGGGAAATGGTACAAAGATTCAGATTAAGTGCCTGGGTTGATGAGCACAACCCAAATGAATGAATGGATGTAGCCCCTCCAGCTCTTTATCTCATGCAATGCCTGGGGATACAGAATCCAAATCGTACGTAGGTATTTTTATAAGCAACAAACTTGAATAGACACAAACTTTTGATATAACTGCAAAATTGTCACCTTTTCAATTATTTCCATATTCATACAATAACTACAATAAGAGTTTTATGATAGAATATAGTTAAATCAGTAAGTACACCTCTGTTAAAATACGACCACTACTATTTTGCGTGCTCACTATATTTCGACATGTCTGTTCGTATTTTGTAAAACTCCAAGAAAAAAGTTTATGCAACTTGCTTGGTATCTTAAACCAAACATAAAAAAAAACAGATAACCCAGTTATGAGTAGTATGTGCGAGTGTAACGGTGATATCATTATCCAGTATTGACAGACGAGAGAAAGAAATAGCCAATGTCGAAACGAAACACTGAAAAGTAGGTTTGTTCGTTCAACTGAAGGCGGCCATATCGATCGTCTGTGACGTCACGGTATTTCTGTACACTCAGGGCAATGAACGGTATTATGAATTGGTATAGGCAGTACAAACAGTAAATTGTTTTCGCTTGCACGTAAAGTCGATGCACGCCCACACAACTGGGCTAGCGTACAGCTCGAAAAGGTTGATAACTAATTCATGGTAGGTATCGTCAAGTGTGGTAGAGAAAAAATAATTAGGAAGTTTTTAACTGAATCTTTAATGAAATCTTTTATGAAATGAGTTGAGAAAATACGGCTCTCAACAGAGATACAAAAAAATACTAAATATGCGACGCTTATTTTTAATTAACAACAAAAATGAGAAAATAAGCTGGGGATATACTAGAGGCTTATGCTCCATTTCCTAAAGTTAGGATTTAGGAATTCCTGAATGCAATTTACGTTTCATCAAGCGCCAAGTAATACCTGAGAGTGATAGTAAATATACAGGGTGGCCCATTAGTGTGTGGAAGTGCAATAACTTACTGAAGCGCCAAACGTGATGGCGAGCGATCGCGCAGGTATAACTAAATAACTATTGGATTACGATAAGACCCTTGCCGGTCAGTGTCGCACTTATAATTAGTTTTAATTAGGGTAGCAAATGGAACATGATTTATTTGTAATTTCTTTTCATATTTTATTCAGTATTATAGGTAGTAATACAGTTCATCAAAATATTATATAATGATACACTTATTAAAAAATAATCAGTCACTATCTGAATACAAATTTTCTTCATCTTCACTGCTGCTTGTGCTACTATCGTCATTTAAATTTATAATCACTGGATTTACCTCTGTCTAAACATCTGTGAATGTTTCATTTTCCCAATATTTCCGCTCTTTATCTACTACATGTCGGCAACGCTTTTGCCATTCCTCGGAAGTGATTTGATCAAACTCGTGCTCCGCCAGTTTCCTCACATCTTCCAACTTGAAAGTTACATTCTTTTGGGACACATTGTTTTTGACAGTAGCCCAAATGAGTTCAATGGGATTCAAATCCAGATGGTAGGGTGGAAGTCGCAAAACGTTATGTCCGTGTTCAATAATGAGTCTTGGTCCCTTCGAAATATTTTTAAATATATGTTTCATCAAGAAACACAATTGGTCGCTGTTGGCTACGAAAATACTTGATTTTTTGTAAATACTTGATCCTCAATGCTCTGATGTCCATTTTCTCTATTAAAACTTTTCTATTATTTTCAGTCCTTCTCCATTTGAAACCTATTTTCTTTAAAATTCTACGAAGAGATGTTCCGGAAGCCACAATTCCCAAAACGTAATTAATTTTCTGTTGTAACTTTTTTACCGTAATACGACACCCTTCCGTCTTATGAAAGTCGTAAATAATCCGTCTAATATTGGAATACTCATACTCGGGAATATCAGTTATTGGTGCTCTTCTAGGCCGCTTCTTTCTTGGGGTGGAAAATTTTACTTGCACGTTATTTGCAGAAATTAATTGCTTCCCTTTTTAACCACTCTTTCAATGGTTCTTATCGAAATACCCAATACAAAATGAAGATTTGTGTTGAAATAGTTATTTTTGAAATTCATTTATTGTTACCTGTAGCGAGTAATGTTTTATTTTTCACATTTGATAACGTATGCGACTCACATTTGACACTTTGAAAATAATTGAACACTTTAAAAATTATTTCACGTGCCTGACTCTTGATAACTGGTTTTTTTGTTAGGCGATGACATTTTTTCAGAAACAACACAAAAATTATTCAGACACTGCCAAACGCCAACAGAATTGGAAGACAACTAATGATACGCCTCTGTACAGAGCATTTATATATCTTGCAAGAGCTGTACTGGGAGGTAACATTGAAAATGAGTTTGTGCGCATGGGGGCGGGCTCGCCATCACGTTTGGCGCTTGCTGTACTCAGGATAAAAAATACAAATAAATTGTAAGACGCAGTCGCGGTTAATGGTAGCTTATAATACCGATCCGAACATCGATAGGTAGGAACCGTCTGTAGCGCAGTGTTACGTAAAGGCTTTCTAACCGAGGGGTCCCGGGTTCAATTCCCCGATGGTTTCGCTTTTTCAATTTTCGGAATATGTAGCTTATAAAATGTTGCGCCGATACACATTACTAAAATATTTTGAGATATACTGGGTGTTCTGCCTAACTTTGTACCTACCAAATAAGTTGCTTATCACTGATAACGTTTACTGGGCAGCATTTATATAGTACCAATTTTCGTGAAAACTTCATATTTCTCGCTCCAATTTGGCAACCTCGCAATTTATGGGAAAAAAAAGATAGGGCTGGATGCAGAATTTTATGCTGAATTCGATGGTGAACAAAAATATAGGGTGTCCTATCAAAAAAAAAGTCAACTTCATGTTGTCTCGCTTAGTCAGAACACCAAGTATATCTCAAAATATTTTAGTAATGTGTATCGGCGCAAATACAACGACTTTCATTTGAAACATTTCTTTGTATTTTTTATCCTAAGTAAGTTATTGCACTTCCACACACTAATGGGCCACCCTGTATATACTAGCACTACAGACCGTGTAGTCCATGCCTGATGTTTCAACTCTAGCGGTAGGCTCTTGGAGTTCCATACGAAACTCTTCTGCGACAATCTACTAAGCATGGACTATCCGAGTGCCCACCTACTTGGGTTCGTTCCAAAATTTCCTGCACTATTTCCAAGTTGCATCTTAATAACTTAACCTTTTCATGGCTTGGTTAACGACTTGCCTCCATCTCACTTTATCCTTACCTTTCCAATTTCTAATATTAAGTCTTCGTAGATCCTCTTCAACCTCCGTTTTCCATCTTGTTCTGGGTCTACCTCTTCTTCGCGTTCCTCCTATGGAGCTATATAGCGACACTTTCGGTAGCCTTCCTGTTCCCATTCTTTCTATAGCTTCCTTCCAACTGGCGTTAGAACCGTTTTTGGTATCGTTCGCGCAAGTGCTGTATTTCTTTCACGTTCCAGCTGATTATAGTATCGTTCTTGGGACGGTACAAAAACTGTACCTCCCGGAAAGGGGTGATAAAGTTGATGTGTCCATCCCAAATTCGAGTACTATACAGTACTCGAAACGATTACCATCCATTATTTAGTGATGAGCAGAGCAAGACCAAGATCAAGACTTGGACAATCTTGTTCTTGGTCTTGCTGATCCAGTCTTGGTCTTGTTCTTACTTTTTCGCAAGACCAAGACGGAGACTGCAAGACCAAGACCAATTTTGCTCATCGCTAGCATTATTCTTTTTTGGATTTCTTCCCCTTTTCTTGTAATTATTGTTCCAAGGTACTCTTAGATATTGCTTTGCGCGTGGTGAAACGTAAATTGCATTTGGGAATTCCTAAATCCGATTGAGTTATTACCTAACTTTAGGAAATGGTTAGTGAAATCTGGCATTAGAGACTCTTATACGAGGGTTATCTTTTATATTTTCCATATAGAGCTAGGAAAAAATAGTAGATAACTTTTAAGCAAAATATTCTCCTCGAAGAGAAATGCATTTTTGCATCCTTTGGAACCATGAATTGTTGGGGGAAAGAGTGAGTAGTTGGGGGGTGCTAGAGGATGAGGAAAGCTTGAGCTTACATAGGTGTGTGGAGACGGATATAAGGAAAGGGAGAAAGGAATCACTGGGAGAGAGTAAGAGAGGAGATAGAAAGGGGACTTGGACATGATGTAGATGAATTGTACAATGTGATACAGGGCTGTGAAAGAGAGGGAAAGAGGGGCAATAGGCGTGAGCGGAGGGCTAATTACTGGTGGAATGAGGAAATAGAGGAGCTGTGGAGGGAGTGTAAGAAAGAACGAAGACGGATGCTGAGGGGAAGAGGAGGGATAGAGGGAAAAGTGGGATACAAAGAGAAGAAGAAGAAGGAACTGGAGCGTAGGGTGGAGAGGGAAAAAAGAGGGAAGTGAGAAGAGTTACTGGGTGAATTGGAAAACAATCCATGGGGAAAGGCGTATGAGATAGCGGTGAAGAGGATGGGTGGAAATAGGAACAAGGTGCTAGAGGAAGTTTGGGAGAAGGAGATTATAGGCAAATTGTTCAGAGGGGGAGAAGGAAGAGTTGGGGGCAGGATTCGAGAAGTACAGGATACTAAGGGGGGTAGGGAAAATGAGGAGGATAAGGCCGGTAGAGAAGTGGGAAGTAGAGGTGGGTGGGAGGAACATTAAAGTAAGGAAAGCCCCAGGGATAGATGGCCTGAGAGGTGATATGATGAAGAGGCTGTTGGATGACAATGGGGAGTACTTCTGCGAGCTACTCAACAGGGTGCGAAGGGAGGAAGAGTTTCCAGAAGGATGGAAGGTGGCCAGGGTGATACTGCTGAATAAGGCGGGTAGAGAGGGAAAGCGGGCGGGGGACTATAGGCCCATTAGCCTGCTGTGTGGTATGGGTAAATTGATAAAGGGGATAATAAAGGATAGGATTGAGGAGGAAGTTGGTAGGAAGTGGGTGTGGTGGTGAAGGGAAGGAGAATTCGTATGGAGGAGTCTGTGAAATACCTAGGGGTGTGGTTGGATAGTCAATTATCTCTCAGAACACACATGTTAAAGGCGGCAGAGAAGGAGAGAGAGAGGGCAGCATGGCTGGGGAGATTGATGTGTAATGTGAAGGGGCCGGGAAAGTGGAAGAGGAGGATAATTGGTAGGTCGGTAGAGCAGAGTATGTTGTACGGTGCGGAGGTGTGGGGTGAAAGAGCGGGAGTGATTGCGATGTTAGGCCACTCCTGCGGGTGCAGAGAGGAATATTGCTGAGGGTGGTGCGGGGGTACAGGACAGTGGATGGACTGGCAGCAGCGGTTCTGGTAAGGGCCAACCCATTGAACGTAAAGGATAGAGCCAAAAATAAACGCTGGATGGGTGCGACCAGAGAGGAAGTACAGGAATGGATGGAGGAGGAAATGGAGAGAAGGAGTATGAGGGCGCGCTAAAAGGAGCGATTGAGGATAGGAGAGATTGGATAGACGGGAAATTCTGGGAGGTGAACTACTTCTTGACACAGGTGTTCACTGGACATGGGTCGAGAGTAGGGTACCTCCACAAGATTGGAAAAAGAGAGACTGGAGTGTGCGAGAGGTATGAAGTGGAGGATGATGTGGGGCATGTGTTTAGATGCTGGAGGAACGAGGAAAAGCTGAAGAAGTTGGAGAGGAAACTAGGGGAGGCGGTGTATTGGGAAAACATGGTGGAGATAATGTTGAGGGGGGAGGAGGAATGGATGGAGGTAAGAGGCGTAGTATAGAGCATGGTTAGGAGGAGAGAAGGACTCGATATGACATGAGAGGTAGGAGTGAAAGTTAGGGAGAAGACGACGGTGTGAGCGGAGAGTGTGCGAGGGACCGCCGCCCATCTCGAAGTATGCTAGGGTAGTGATTCCGAGGCGGGGGTAACGGTGAGTTTGAGGTGGGTTTGGTTGGTAGGCATCCCCTTGGGGATGAGTCCAAGACTGTTTGGGTCCTGGACCCATTCGAACATGAGTTTCCCATCTCGGCCCGAAAAAAAAAATCCTTTGGAACCAATTCTGGAAGCAGTTGGTGCATTCAAAATAGAGTTTTTGAAGGCGTTGACTGCATCTTCTGGGGACTAGAACCTTTGACCACGCAGTTCATTCTTAATTTTTGGAAAAGTAAAAAGTCGTTAGGATTTAGGTCGGGACTGTATGGAGGATGGTCCAACAATTCGATGTTTTCTAGATTTAAAAACTCAATTGTCTTTCGAGCTATGTGGAAGCTTGCATTGTGTTGGTGGAGGATCAATCATCGTTGGGGGTTCGTTACTTCAGGCAAACAAATCGGTATGTACCAATTAGTGATGTACCGGATCGTTAAAAATGTATATCAGCGGATAACGGATACGGATCCGAATAAGGATACTTGGTGTCAAGATACGGATACGGATCTTGATTTTCTTACTCAATCGGTGTCGGTGCGCGAGACCTTGAAACGATATATTTGTGATTGATCTCATTATAAAGATGGTTGATTTAGTACTTTCGAAATAACTGCGGACGGTCACGATTATCATCAAACGCCAGAATAATTCGAGCCGCTAACTTTTCTTCTGTACTAACAGGTGTCGCATAAACCAGTGATTTAATATGACCCCAAAACCAAAAATCAAGTGGAGTCATATCTGGTGAACGTGCAGGCCAATAAGTCGGCCCTCCTCTTCCGATCCGATCCATCCATTTGGAAATTGTGCATTTGGATAATATCGGCAATTTAATCCAAAGTGTGCTGGTGCATCATCATGCTGGAAAACAATATTTCTTCGTATATTAAGTGGGACATCTTCAAGCAATTCTGATAGAGTATGTTCCAGAAAAATCCTATACACATGACCATCTAACCGTGTAGGCAGTAAATATGGTCCCACTACAAAATTGTCATCAATACCAGCCCAAATATTAACAGAAAACGTCCACTGATGATCTTCACTCTAAATGTGACGATTGTGTGTTCAAATAGCCAACTCTTGTAAAACATGCCTCGTCTGTCCATAATACACTCATAGGAAATCTTGATTCGTCGTTAATTTTATTTGAGTACCATTCGGAAAATTGAACTCTGTTGGGATAATCAGCTGGAATTAACGATTGCACTTTTTGAATGTGGTACGGATGCATGTGGAATGCACCTTTATTACCCTCCATTTAGATGTGTGGCTTGTATGCATCGCATGGGCAATGGCACGAGTGCTTGTTTTCGGGTTATTTTCAAATTGTTGGAAAACTTGGTTCCCAAAGTCAACATTTCGTACAGTACGATTGGCCACCGAATCTATATTCTTTTCTTTAAATTCACCAGTATCTCGATTACGCTGATCCTTTCTTGAAAATGTTGAGGATGCTGCACCGAATAAATTCGCCTTGCTTCGTTAGCATCACCGTAAGCTGCTTCGTAGGCCATATGCAATTTGTATTTGTAAATTGATACATTTTCAATCAAACACTAATTTATCTAATAAAGACTAATTTGTGACACACGTGAAATGACAAGTACGTAGTTTTGTTTTTCTTCAAAGGTTGCTATGATTAAATTTTATTTCATTTTATCTCGATATTGAAAAATTTCCGGACACTAGTTTATTAATAAAAAATGACATTAACTGTGTTGACAGTCCATCGGTGCACCAAAAAGAACGTCATACTCAATTGAAACGCGCGATTTGCAGACGTATATTAAAATTCAATTCAAAAAAAGATTGAAAATATAAGACAGATTCTTATCAGCATCTAATGAAGTAATTCTTTCCATAATCCCATTTGATAATATTCTGATAACTGATACCCCCGCATAGCTTATGCAGCTCACCGATGCGGGGGGAGGAAAAATCTCAGCTCACTTTGAAGTGAGTAAATAAAAAAGAACGCGCACATTAACGATAATTCGAATATTTATCATTTATTTTGTCAAAATAAAGCAAATAAAAATATAAATTAAAAAAAAATTGTTTACCATTCGCATTGAAAACAACTTTGTATAATTTTTATTTAATCATTTACAAGCAGTGTTGTGCTGCTGATTGATAATGACTCATCAAACTTGGACGAGAAGCTGTTAATTTAAAAGAGGTCGGTATTTAAAAAGGACGTCCCTGTGAAAACGAAACGTTGAACTTGTGGTAACGTTTTCATAAAATTGAAATATCACAAAAACCATTCAGTTTCACCAAATTTGAGGTATAGTAAAGTAACTTTCATTTACCGATATAAAAAACAGGGTAAAAAAATTGTTAAACCGATGTATTCGAGTTTGGACTCGCCCTGTATACGGTTTCTTAGATACGGAAGCAGGACTAGTAAATTCTGATACTAAAAGACCATCACAGACGTATATATAGCTGTAAAATTTTAATTAAAAATTGTGCAGTTCAAAATATACGGGGTGTTGAACTCATTACGATTTTCAGGAACAAGTAGTCAGAACTTTTTAAATATACTGTATAACCTACTACAACCTTAGATCATTGCAATAGAGAAGTGAATCAGAAATCAAATTTGAAGTAAAATACAACCGGCCAAATTTTTTTTCGAATATCTTTGTGGATTTACAAGATTATCGCACTAATGAATCACCCTGTTTACTATATACAAATTATTAGTTAGAACTTTTGTGAAAGTAGTCAAAACTTAAATCCTTCATTCCTATAAATTGTAATAAAATTTACAGTTTCCTCGAAAGGGTTATTTTATTAGTACAATTCCGAAGGGATATTCTGTCTAGATTATTATACCAGATTATTATATTCTCAACAATAAAATGTTCAATAAAATTGTTACGTTGGTACCTACCAAGGTATAACAAAATCAATTCTTATATAGTAATAAATATACCTATAATAAAATACTTCTACGAATTTGGAAATAAACATAAATATTTTATTAACAAATGTTAAGTCAATATTTTTAATATTAAAGTAACGGATTTTAAAGTAAACAATTTCTGTGATAAATAAATACCCAGAATCAGGATGTAACAATGTTAAAAAAAAATAGAAAGTGTGCAATTCTTGCAATAAATAAACATTGAAAATGTTGGACGGAAAAAATAATGGAATCAGAAGTGCACAAAATCATTTATTTATAATATATTTTTATCATATTGATAGCACGATTTCAGGTAAGTGGCCCTATAACCGCAATAAACCATAGGCGAACATTGGAATTTATAGGCAAGATAAAATTAATCAATTGTATCTCAATTCTCCTTCGTCAGATTCTGATGAAATGGAATTTTGATTAGGTACATCATCTGCAAGTTTTTAACAAATCAGCCCTTTTTACGGCTACAGATCATTCTTATATGTAGAACTTACTAATTAATTAATTAATTTGAATAATCTAGGATTTCCGTTTCTATTGTTATCAATAACTGGAGTTCAGGTCGAAAAGTTATTAATTAAATATCTGTGCTACTTATATAAATGAAATAAATATTATTGTTATAAAATACATCTATAATAAAATACCTAATAGGATCTTATTCTTACCCAACTACACTGCACTGTCACGGCAAATTTATCAATTCTAAATATATTTGAATGGTAATGGTATTAGGGTTCTATTGTCCTCGCTACCTGCGGTTCACTATTATACAGGAAGAATCTAGCGAACACTTATTTACATGAAGAAGCGCTTACAATTCTGTTTAATTCTTTGAATCACCCTGAAGTGTTTTACACAAGGTTTTAGAATTTATAATGAGCTTTTCGGCTATCAATATGATAAAAATACACTATACTCTGAAACAATGGATCTAAAAGTCAAGACAAGTAAGCACCTGGTTTTATTGACAAACAAAAAGCGTTCGGTTGAGGACAAATAATCATGAACGAAATAATAAAAAAAGCGAATGCAATAAATAGAAGATGAAGAGTCTTCAAGAGTGGAAATTTCTAAAAAAGACTATGGCAGAAGATGAAGTGATCATCGCAAAAAGTGAAAAATATTTGAAGAATGTGGTATGAGATTTGAAAATATGTGCTAGTCGGTAATATCGTTGATTGAGATCTCAATCAACGGTAATATGACAATAACATAGAAATAAAACTTGAAGGCTAAGCTGGGAATTTTGGAACCGTTGGCGATACTTGATACTGAACACTGTTTACACTACCACTACACCAACACTAACACTTTACATTATCTTACACGCGTTTCGATAACCAAGTTATCTTCTTCAGAGATTGAAGGTAAACTGTTTACCTTCAGCGCGTAAGATAATGTAAAGTGTTAGTGTTGGTGTAATGATAGTGTAAACAGTGATCAGTGTAAAACTTGAAGGTACAAAAATTTGGAAGAAAACACAAGATTTGGAAATTAATAATATAATACATTATATTAGATTTCCTATTGCATAGGAGCACAAGAAAGGGTCGATAGCCATAAAGCGGCAATAAACCATAGGAGTTATATTTTTCGGCAAAGACCTGAATTGTTTCATTTCTCGGATTTATTTAATAGTGCAAAAGTTAGGCAAGTATCATATTATTAGTGAGTTACAGTATTAAGTACCGATTTTACGAAGACCATTCAATTGGGCCAAATTACCTGCTATAATCCGTTATTATAATCCCTACTCGACAAAACCCTTAAACTGAATGCACGACACTGGCCACCGGCTTATCATATCAATGAATCCTTAACCATTGTGACGAATTTTATGACCCTATTGTATTTGAGGCGATTTAATTTTGGTAAAACCGACCTGTTTTATCATTTTAATAAACATAGAAAAAAAGAAAGACTCGCCCTATATTTACAGTACTTTTGAATAAATAATGAGGCATTTTGCTCCTACGGAAAAAGAAATATAGTATAATAACATGTTTCTAAATACTAAACAGATTCAAATAATGAAAATTACGAAATAGCAAAGGAGCTGTCAAAAGGAGCAAATTGTCAAATAGACTTACATAAAGAAAAACATCAGATCAGAGGACAAATCTTGTCTTAACAAAAAATGTACCAAGAAACTATTAGTATGGGAGCCCACGATGCTAAATGGGGATTTACTCGAGCGTCATAGAGACCTATTGGGTTGCGAAGCTTAGATGATAAAAAGAAAAAAATGTCAGATAATGTATACCTTTTCATCGGTGGGGGGAGCGTCTATAGATTTTCAAAAATGTTAAAAAAAACTGTTGCATGGGCATACTTAAGCGCGTCAGATATTGATAGTATCCATGTTCCACGTATTTTTTATAATGTACGTATGGTATGTTGATCTGATCGTTTGCATGGTGGGGGTGGTCTTACGTAAGGGTTGAAAATGAAAGACAAAAAAATTTATCGAGCGCGTCAGTTTTTGTAAGGGGATGTTAAATGAATTTAAAAAAAGCTCTTATTCAATAATCTGACGATTTGGATGTGACACAAATTCGCGGCCATTATTAGAATGTGCAAAAAAATTCGCCATTTTGAAATAATAAAACGCGTCAAATTAAGATATATTTATATGGTTTATCTTTATGTTCTAGACATGCTGTCCCATAATCTGACGATTATCTGGAGGGTTTCGCCTAATCTGACAACTGAAAATTTTTGAAGCTTGCTTCTTATTGCACGACATAGGACTTTTGGGAAGGCTAGTGAACTCGTAAAACGTGTAACCGTTACGAAAAAGCGTTCGTCACGCGATAACTCATTCAAGCGACTGTGCGCAATCTCTCTTGCCGCACTGAGCTCGCACACCTACAGGTGTGAAAAATTGTCAAAATTTTTCAAATATGGTCAAAAATTGTCAAAAATTTGGAAAAATGATCAAAAATTGTCAAAAACTGTCAAAATTTTGAAAAAATGGTTAATAATTGCCGAATATTTTCAAAAATTGTCAAAAATGGTCAATAATTGTCAAAATTTTTTAAAAATTGTCAAAAATGGTCAATAATTGTCAAAGACGGTCAATAATTGTCAAAACCAATCAAAATTCGTCAAAAATTGTCAAAAATTGTCAAAAATTGTCAAAAATTGTCAAAAATTGTCAAAAATTGTCAAAAATTGTCAAAATTTTTCAAATATGGTCAAAAATTGTCAAAAATTTGGAAAAATGATCAAAAATTGTCAAAAACTGTCAAAATTTTGAAAAAATGGTTAATAATTGCCGAATATTTTCAAAAATTGTCAAAAATGGTCAATAATTGTCAAAATTTTTTAAAAATTGTCAAAAATGGTCAATAATTGTCAAAGACGGTCAATAATTGTCAAAACCAATCAAAATTCGTCAAAAATTGTCAAAAATTGTCAAAAATTGTCAAAAATTGTCAAAAATTGTCAAAAATTGTCAAAAATTGTCAAAAATTGTCAAAAATTGTCAAAAATTGTCAAAAATTGTCAAAAATTGTCAAAAATTGTCAAAAATTGTCAAAAATTGTCAAAAATTGTCAAAAGTGGTCTAAAATGATCAATAATTGTTGAAATTTTAAAAAATGGTCAAAAATTGTCAAAATTTTGATAAAATGGTCAATAATTGCCAAATAAGTTGGAATTTTTGAAAAATGGTCAATAATTGTCAAAGACGGGCAATAATTGTCCAAACTTTTTAAGTATGGTCAAAAATTGTGAAGAATTTTGAAAAAATGGTTAATAATTGCCAAATATTTTCAAAAATTGTCAAAAATTTGGAAAAATGGTCAATAATTGTCAAATTTTTGAAAAATTGTCAAAAATTGTCAAAAATTGTCAAAACTTTGAAAAAATGGTCAATAATTATCAAAAATTGTCTAAATTTTTGAAAAATGGTTAAAAATGGTCAATAATTGTCAGAACCTGTCAAAAATGCTCAGAAATTGTCAAAAATGTTCAATAATTGTTAAAATTTGGAAAAATGGTCTGAAATGGTCAAAATTTTTGAAAAATTGTCAATAATTGCCAAATATGTTAAAATTTTTGAAAAATTGTCAAAAATGGTCAATAATTGTCAAAGACGGTCAATAATTGTCTAAACTCGTCAAAAACTGTCAAATTTTTTTAAAAATGGTGAAAAATTGACGAAAAATGGTCATTCTATAGTGCATAAGAAGCAAGCTTCTGTCGGCGGTCCGACGACCGCTCACCTTTTTTTCCGATTTTTTAAAATCATTCATCTTAATTAATTGAACAGCTCAGGAAATAGCATGCAAATAAAAAAGTGTTTATCTTTTAAGTAGAATACATGTATTTATAAGAAAATAATTATAAAAAAATTTTTTCAGCATTTTTTTTAATCATCATCTCCATCTGTAGAATCATCTTCTTCTTCTGGCTCGATTTCATCCTCACCTGTAAACCAGATCATTTATAACTTTCCATTCATAGTCCGTTGGTAAAATATCAATCATTTTTGGATTAATGGCATTACTCCACAAGCATGCAATGAATCTTGTGCGTAAAACTTGCTGAAGTAACTCCGATTGACAGGGTGGTGGCAAGTTGCACGCATCGAAATTCCGGATACACAAGAAGGGTTGTGATTTGTCTTTCACCTTGTACGTCTTATTGAACAATACAATACTGGCTTGATTGACATCGTCTTACTTTTTCAGCCCATTCAAGCGACAAGTAAAAGAATCCTGCACATTATGCTCCTTTGATCCCAATTATCCCAAATCCAAGAATCCTTTTTGGAAAATTTCCGAATTAATCAGAAATTGTAAAGGTTTCTTTTTCCCTCGTCGGTACAATGCCGGGTTGAAGTCGTAACCAGTGAACGCATGCAAAGCTGGAAGCGCTTTCCAAATTTTTGGACCTAATTTATTATAAAGAGCGGATACGTCGATGTATCGGCGTGTATTGCCAACTCCAAGATCCATCCAGACTTCTACTTTTGCTTGTAGGTGATCCATATTATATTCATCCACTATATCAGTATCAGAAGTTCTGATAGTAATAGTAGAATCTTCTTTTTGTTGGCAAAGCAAAGTGGGAACAAAGTGAGAGAGTAATAGATGAAGAAAGAGTGATAGAGGAATAGAAACGCTGAGTGGGGAATATAGGCATCACGCATTAAACTTTATCGACGAATTTTTGTTACTTCGGCTCGTGGGAATGTCAGATTATATATTTTTCGTTATCCTTGAATGATTTCCTCCAAAATAAAAAAAAATTAGCCTCGCTCGAGAATGTCGAGATGACGTTTTTTTACAAGTTTGTAACCCTCCCACTTCTTTACGTCACTCGAAAATTGTCAGCTTAGTGGAATATTCAATTTTTAGCATGTCATTAACTCACCCTACCTTAATCTGACGCGCTCGAGAATTTCTGATGATTTTTCTACTAATCAGATCATTTATCCGTGATGGGCGGCCATATATATCGGGCTCATATTTGGTGGAGGTATTCAACCGGGTACAAGGTATCCCCCTGTATGTTAGTCTGCCGCGCTTAAGTAAATCCCGAAATCTCCGCTTGGGATCCCCTACTATACAGGGTGTCCCAGACTAATTTATCCAGGCTATATCTCTTAAACGAATAGAGATTTTCGAATGGGACAAAAACTGATCTATTCCATTTCTAATACACTTTAATATGGCGTAGAAAAAATCATCCCCCAAATATTCATCCCTTAGTTACAACCCCTAACTTTAAATTTTTTAATAGCACCCTGTACATTTTTTTTATAATTTTGGATGTGGTCTTCCATCGTCTATTCAAAAAATTTTCAAAAATAAAATGGGTTCGTAAGTAATCAAGAAACAAGCAACAAGACGGAGCTCCTCCACACAATGCGAGAATCGTTGGCGACCATCGACAAAACCGTTTCGATAACCACTGGATAGTAAACAACTCTCCAGAAATTATGTGGGCGGCACGTTCACCTGATTTGTCAACTCTTGACTCTTTATTTTGGGCAGGGGGTTTACGTTTCTACGGGGGTATTGTGGTACTATCTATTGTTCAAATTTATTTGAATAATCCTTAATACAGACTTTATTATTTCTGTCCATTGTTTACAAAGTGGAATTATTTGTTGGATGACATTCATAATTGGCCGTGACAGTCGTGTCTTGGATAAAAGCGATCGTTTGTCATGCCGTGGCTTACATAGAGGGAAGTGTAGCACTTTATGACTTGATCTGTGCGGAACACGCTCGGTGTAGTGAGCAGTGTAGTTCGGATGTATGTTTCGGGTAGGTATTCTGTACTGAATTTGAGGAAGTGTCAGTCACTTTTATTCCGCTGTGTGATTTCTACTAGATGGCTTGGTTTCCAAAAGTGCATCGAACGAGAATCTGAATTTTGTTAATGGCTGGGTTTTATAGGTTCTCGTTCTGAATTAGTTGTGGAATATACGGTATAGTATTTTGTTTTACAGGAGTTCGTATTGTTGGAGAATTCCGTCCTGTTCTGGAAGCCGTTTTCACAAACCCTTATAGGGGATATATTGCATTCAAACGATTGAAAGCGCCAACGTTGAAGTTTTGGCATTGGAGGTGTGCTACATGTTGTTAATGTTGGTTCATTATTTGTTGGTTGCCATCCAGTAAGAGGAAGATTTTGAGTACTGGATCCTTTTTGGAAAAGGGTTCACCTGGCCAGGGCCAGTGATAAAAGATATTGTTTATCAATGAAAACCGCCTGATTGAAAGAAAACATAAGACAAGCATGTCGCCAAATTACTCCTGCAATGATTCAAGCCATGTAATCTTCAATACATTTATTTTTATTGTTCCTTTAAGCTTTAAGGCTTTCTTGATTAATTTAACAAAAATAAAAAATAAACTGATATTTTCTTGATTACTTATGAACCCATTTTATTTTTGAAAAATTTCTTGAATAGACGATGAAAGACCACATCCAAAATTATGAACAAATGTACAGGGTGCTATTAAAAAATTTAAAGTTAGGGGTTGTAACTAAGGGATGAATATTTAGAGGATGATTTTTTCTACGCCATATTAAGGTGTACTAGAAATGGAATAGATCAGTTTTTGTCCCATTCGAAAATCTCTATTCGTTTAAGAGATATAGCCTGGATAAATTAGTCTAGGACACCCTGTATATAGACCATTAACAAGGTTATTATAATCACATGTGAACAAGTCCATATTTAGCCCCAAAGCTAAACTATTTAAAAGTGAAGGGAGGAGCTATTATATGATTCACAAAGTTAGTTATCGCGACCGTCTTCAAAGTTGAGCACAATAAAAAACATGGGAAGAAACGACTTAATATTGGATAATAGACACACCAAGTTTTTGAATTGTCTTTTTATTTTATTTTACTTTTTCCGGAAAATTGAAATTTTTTGTTCATAGGTTTCAAGTGTAGAAGGAACGACGACAATGTTGCCATTAAATTTCAGAATTGACATGTTGAAGGTGTCAACCTGGAAAACATTTGGCAAAGAGTAGCATCAGAAGTGGATTATTAGAGGAAAGGGCTAACAACTTATTTAGATTTGCTCTGAGAAAATACGTATGGACGTTTGTACAATAACGTAGATGCTACTTGACATCTTTAAAAAGAAAATAAAATTGTATCTTTTGAGAAATTTTAGATATGATGTCACTTTATAATTAGTTAAAATACAATTATTATAAATCAAGTTAAATTACTTTAATACTGTTATTTTTAAAAAATATCTCAAACTAATGTGTGCAACTGGTATTACCTCAAATTACGACATAAAGTATTGATTTCGGTCCATACCAGACAAACTTGGACACTCAATACGCTGATGTACATTGTTGGCTCTGAAACGTCGATAATTCGACGTCGACGTTCCAAAACACATGGTCGGAGACGGTCGTCGCGGTCGACGAACGGCGCCTCCCTTTATTAGAGGAACAGGAGTTAAGGAAGGTTACAGAGAATTTTATCCAGAACTTCCCATTCTTATTCAATTCTGAATGGCAAGCATTTACTACTTTACATTTTCCATGAAATATTTCTTTTTCTTGATAAAATCAGATATTTAAATTATAATGTTATGTAGATATCTCTGCTTCTTTATTGTTTTCCAGACTTTTTGCACAATAGGTCTATAGTATTGAACTACATGAGGTATACTTTTATTCTAATGGTATAACGATTATAAGGTTATTCCACTGGTAAAATTCAAGCATGAATCTAGCTTCTTTCTGTATCACAAGGTGTAAGGTCTAATAGTATTTCCATTGCTGCTGTAGAAGTATTTCTCATGGCTCCGGTGATCTCATGATGGCCATTCCTTGCAGACTCTTCGTCCACCATACCGAATAAATGTATGTTACGGCGGGCTTTACTACTTTGTTGTATAATCGATACTGGTCAATACTAGTGTGGTCTCCAGTCACCCAGAGAAACGTCGATGCTGTACCTAAGCTGATCCAAGAAGAACGACATGTCAGCACATATCGTGAAATTGGAGCATTATTGTTTATTCAAAGACCACAATTCAAAAAATTGTACGTGAAGAATTATCTGTAAAAAACTTAGTTTCTCTTTGCTTAGATTTTATCCTGTTCGAGCTCAGTGCTTTAAGAGCAGCCTGGCTAACTGACAGGATGTGTATGTTCTTTTTTACAACAGGTTGATTCATCAGCCAGTTCAATGACGTATACTTTAGCCTGAAAGACGGCAGCGTAACTACCCAGGTTGGCTGTGATTTCAACTCTGGGTTTCCTGCTGAAGACCGACGCTCCAGCCCCGTTTCCGGTTTTGGATCCGTCGGTGTAAATCACGTAGTCCGTTTCTAGGAAGGAGATTTCTTCGCTATCCCATTGGTCTCTCGTGGGAATGAGGACCTTAAAGGACACGTGAAGTTTTGTGCCAGAGAGATCCGAGGGCATCCCAAGAATGTGGTGATTTTGTATTTCCCTCAGCGTTCCCGAGTGATCCCTCAGAGTCTCTCCATTTATTTGCATCTCCATTGATAGCATTCTCTGAGCTGCTCTCCTGCCTTCCTTCTCCAAATGAATGTGGAGAGGAGTTAGTTGCAGGAGGGCTTGCATAGCTGCCGTTGGTGTGGATGACATTGCTCCGGTAATGGCCAGGCATGCTGTTCGCTGTAAGCCTTGAAGCTTTGCTCTAGCTGTCTTTTGCAGACTTTTGGTCCACCAGACAGCAGAGCCATACGTGACCATTGGCTTAACCATTGTTTGGTAAATCTGTTCGGGGTTCATATCCCAAGATTTTCCACATACCCTTCTGAGATTCCAGAGGGATAGTCTGGCTTTGTTTATCACTATTTCCAAGAGGGCGTTCCAGGCGAGTTGTTTATCTAAAATTACCCCTAGATAAATCACTTCCGTCGCCTAAAATTGGCTGGCGGAGTCGCTGTAATTTTTTCCTCTTTGTGAAGTGAACAATTACGGTTTTGAGGGGGTTCACAGACATCTGTTCCCTTCTTATGTATAGACTACACACCATCATTGTAAATATAAAACCCTATATTCAGTGGGTCGGTAAGACAGTTGTCTTTTTTTATTTCACTTTCTTTATCGTATGTGACAACAAAAACTCGAAAATACTTCATTTTTGGTAAAGGACATTGTGCACAAATTTTATCTAAAATTTCATGTAGAATTCGAAAATATAATAAAAAATATTAGGTTCTATTTAAAATAACGTCTACTTCCGGTATAACCGGAAGTGCCACATTCAGGACAACAGTATATTTGAACTCAGCGTCATTCAAAACCTACAGCTTTATAATTTCAGATTTTTTACATAACTTTTAATCAAAACTTTTCGCGCCACACCCTGTATAGGGTTTAAATGGTATTTTAATCCAGGTATCTGGAAAGCCAAATGAGAAATTAAATGTCTATATTTTAAGGTAACCGAAACCACGAGTCACGAGTATTGATTTTCCCACACATACTTTTAGGGTTTTTCCTCAAATCTCACTTGCCGCGGTCTTTGAATCGCATCCATCGGAACCAGAAGAACAGGAATATAAGGCGGTTTTCCTGGATTTCCCATCTAAAATACGTATATATGATATTTTCTTATCATTTTGAAATGTCAGTTTAGGAATATTTCCATATTTTGTGTTATATAATAGTTATTTATACAACAAGTGCATAAAGTTGTGCTTTTTTTACGAGTGGAGTGGAAAAGTTGACGCATGAGCCGCGTCAATTCCATAAGTGAAAAAAAGACACTTTATGCATGTGTTATATATACACTATTTTTTCTACAATCAAACAAATGGACTAAAAATGGCGTCGATTTGAGTGTATATGTTCATGACAAAACGCTAACTAAAATGTCAGATAAGTGCAATCTTTATCTCACCCTAATGTCACTTTATCTTACCCTAATGTCACTTTATCTCACTCTAATGTCACTTTTTTAAACTGTAACAAATACATATTTTATGTACGAAAATCGATTAAAAAAACGCCACTTTTATTAATGATTGTAGAAAAAATATATTTGCTATCACTGTGTGAACCAACTGTAAGAAATTGTCATATTTTAGTAAAGCGTGTTACGTCAAAAAATAATAGTTTAATACTATTATAACGCCTTACAAAATTTGAAAAATATTTAAAAAAAGAACAAACCGTTCACTAAGAAGCAACAACTACTTCTCGGGCTATATGCCCTGTCAGATATTGAATTGCACTTCCAAAGTAAACGGGGTTGGTTTGGGTCTAGTTTGCGATTAGAAGGAATAACATCACTTGTAGTCCGGTTTCGGCGTATTTGCGCCTCATCAGTACAAGGTAGATGTCATCCGTCCAGAAGACCTGAGAGCATAATCCTGGTTTTTTGTCGATATAGAATTTTGGTTTGTGATTAGATGTGGAGATGTCGCTGATATCGCACTCTTAGCATTTCCTTTACTGAGGCTAATGTATTGGTGTGGTATCAACGTAGTCTCCAATCCAGGATTATGCTCTTAGAGCTTCTGGACGAATAGCATCTACCTTGTACTGATGAGGCACAAATACGCCGAAACCAGTCTACAAGTGATGTTATACCTTCTAATCGCAAACCAGAATGGTTGGTTCTATGTTAACAGATATACCAACCCCGTTTACTTTAGAAGTGTAATTCAATGTCTGTCGGGGCATATAGCCCGAGAAGTAGTTATTGCTTCTTAGTTGAACGGTCATTGGTTTTTGAAAATTTTGTAAAGCGTTATAATAGTATTAAACCATTATTTTTTGACGTGTAATATTATTATGTTTCAGCTACTATAATAAATTGATACTTTTTCAAACGCTTTGATTTTATGATATTCGGGTATTTCTCAATGGGTTTTATTATTTTCAAATTCAGTACGTTAATACTAGTAAGTAGTGTAAGGCATCGTTATGTTCGTAATGTTTGCGGAGTGGTTATCGCACGGCGCCCTTTGATATCAGAAGAGCATGAGTTTGAGAAGGATCCATTATTTACCTAACAGTAAGTTGTATATTATTCAGAATGCAAAGACGGCTTTATGTATAAACATTTGACCTCAAATAAATAATTTATATTGAAATAGGAATACAATAGAAACGATTATTAACAAATTAATAGGCATTGTGAAGTCAGGTAATATCAACAGCAATATTCGACAGAACAAATACAAAGGGAGATGAAGATAAAGGGCCCAACTAAGTATTTATATGATATTATCAAGGGACTCCATAGACTAATTAAAATAATAAAAATTTAAAAGAAAATAGCCAATATTCAGTTCGGACTATTCCAAAATTCCTAGTTATTACTTCAACTATTACTTTGCAGAGTATATCCCAGATAAAACAAACGAACCTATTTCACTATTATTAATGTATAAACCACAGTAAGGTTAAATGGAGACAAGTACCTATCTAGTTCTAACCTTCTCCTGTGGCAGGGGAAATTGGGGTAGTAGCCACCTTTGGTAGATATACACAACCATAGTGATACCAATCACTTATGGAGTCATTGCGTGAAGTAGTTGGACTAGCTTATTATCATTAAAGTATTGAGTACTTAGATAATCATTAGTTATAAAATGGCATGGAAATGTCTAGAGAAACTAAATGAGCTAGGCGAGAACAATATAGTCCACCTTACTGTGGATTCCAGGACACACTAGTTTAGAAGGAATCGAAATAACAGATGAATTAGCAAAGAGGGGGACTGAAACATCCTTTTGGAGGCCGGAATTCTTTTGCGGCGTCTGCTCCAATGTAATATTGGTAAAGCCGAAAAAAAGAGAAGATCTGACCATTGGAAAGATCTAGTAAGGCTAAGACAATCAAATATACTCCTGGGAAACTACAACCAGATAAACAAATAAATGCCGAAGCCAGAGTAAACCTGCACTTAGAGTTGTGACTGGTGCACTGGGATATTATAGAATCCTAGGGCACAACTCTTACCTAACCTGAAACCCGTGAATAACCCTCAATTCCTCCAGGAAATAAGACTAAATGAACTACTAGCCTCGGGTACTTTATTCGTTGAAGAAAAGAGGCACTTTATCAGTTTCAAAGATAATCCCTAGGTCCGCGACTTTTCAGCAACGCTGTATATACATATATGTATATAGCATATGTGGAAATCTGCATCGAATAGTCCATAGTACAAAACTAGCCAATATTTACATCCTTCCTACCTTAGAGAACTATTGATCCATATTCTATTACGGAGAAAATGTGGTGAGATATTGATATCTGTCCCTTTTATTTCTGCCGAAATAATGTTTTAAGAATGTTTAATCCTCCTAAGTAAATTTACTTCATTTATTCGAAATTACTTTTCCATTCACTTTATTTAACTTGAATTACCTTGGTATTAACCTCGAAAGGAAGCTAACATGGAACTCTCACCTTCAGAGCAGAGCAAAAAGAGCATATGTGGCTTAAGAGCAATGTCGGAGGACAGTGGGACGCACATGGGGTCTTTCAAATCTTTAATGTAATTTCTCATCGCCTAGTACAAGAAACCTCACATTCGCCAGGCAGTCGCACTGGCATAGGATGTGCTCTACAGTTTCCTCTTATAGGTGACATTCAATTCCTTAGCTACTCGTGGGATGGAATATGGATAAGAGAGAAACAGAAATAGAACAGGAAGTGATGGATGAAGGAAGGCAAGGAATTTTTTGGTAGATCGAGGAAAATAAAACGAACGCCTGATAAGGCGGGGGAGACGAGCGGGTGAAGTGATACTAGAGTGAAGAGAAAGGAGGTATCGCCTCTGGAAGACAAAGAACAGAAGAAGAAACTGAAGGTAGCGGCAGAGGGGCGGCTCAAGGAATTGGAGAGGATGAGGAGGGAGGACGATAGAAAGGAGATAATGCAAACACGATGGGAGGTGGGGCAAAGAGACTGGGAAGTATGGAAGGAGGTTAGAGACTGGGATGGTAAAAAGGGGGAGGGAATAGAGATGAAGGTGAGAAATCCAATAATAGGAGATCAGAAGGTAAAGGTGGTATGGGTGACCAAGGAAGACATTGGAATGGAGAAGGGGATACAGAGGATGTTTAGGGATAGGTACCCGATGCTAGGAGGAAAAGGAAAGGAAATGGAGTGGGTCAAGCAGGTACGCACTACGGAAAGGAATGGGGTAAAGGTGAAGACGGAGAAGTTGATCTGTCGGATGGAGGGAGATTGTATGGATGAGAAAAAGGTGTTCGAGGTGATGAATCGACTGTTTGGGGAAGTGGGGAGCGGGGACAGCATTGGACTCCACAGGCTTGAGCAGGTAGAGGTGGAGGTGCTGAAGAAGATGGTGACGTGGGTGACGGAGAGGTGGCGGAGGTATACAGATGGGGAAAAGGGAAAGGAGGGTAGGAATGGGGCGATAATCCTGAAGGATATCGGGGAAGTCGATCAGGAGGATATCGAGAGGATTAAGAAGGGGTTGAGGGAGATGAAAGGGGACAGAATCTGCACATGGCTTCGTCTGTCAACCCCATTAGCGATGCGTGTCTGTTGAATTACATAGCCCAGTTAACATACCTACTACGGCTTTGACAGTTTTCTTATCTTTGCTTATTAGGTCTGCCGTAAAAATTGGCGAATGTCCTCTAATGAACTGTCTCTGCTTTCTATATCCATAAGCCACTTTTAATGATTATAAGCTGTAATTAAAAAGTAATTTAACCCATGTTCAGTGTTTTGTACTTCCACTATGGAAACTGATTTGCCCAAAAGAGAAAGAATTCTAGGATATAAAAAATATTAGGAATATTATCCTACATGGAGTCAAAAAATCTAAGAAAAACCAAATGAATAGAGAGAACAAAAAAATGAGGAGTGTCCATAAAGCAGGACGAACAGAAACCCTAATGTTATGTCGGAGCTGATGCAACAAGCTCTGAAAGCAGTGGATAAATGGAGCAGGAAGGAATGCCTAGAGGGTAAATTCTGCTAAAACTGTACTCGTTGTTGTACCAGAAAAAGAAAACTTGAGATATTAAAACG
The DNA here is from genome assembly GCA_947563755.1 of Lochmaea crataegi. Classification (NCBI taxonomy): domain Eukaryota; kingdom Metazoa; phylum Arthropoda; class Insecta; order Coleoptera; family Chrysomelidae; genus Lochmaea; species Lochmaea crataegi. The sequence goes on along the minus strand of OX387423.1, from coordinate 2,221,283 downwards.
TGCAGCTGTGTCTAAGCTAGGAGGTCTAGTATCTAGAAATTATTCTGGATGCAAAACTAGCTTGGAATATGTATCACGTGAGGACTAAATCCATGGAACGTACACTGGCTGTATACACCTGTGGTGAGACCCATGGCCTTAATGTGGTGTTCAAAACAGAACAAAGAAAAGCTGAGCTGGAGGCTCGCTTGCCAGATCATAACAAGTGCGTGCTCTGCATGTTAAGGTGAAAGAGAAAATGGTAATGGGAATTGGTACGAATGGACCAACACCAAAAGTCATTCCCGAATAACATATTTTAATCACCAACATTCGAGAAAAATCAGTAATAACCAACCATCCAACATCCACCTAAACTGGAAAGGGATGGAAATTTGCAGCAGGATGGAACGCTGGTCAAGTACACTGATAGATCCAAAACGGACAGAGGAACAGGAGCTGAAGTCCATGGTGCTAAGCACAGTAGCAGCACACACAATTCTTTGAGGAAGCTCCCATCTGTATTCCAGCCGGAAATCTACGCTATCGAAATATGGCATTGAAAGAAGAAGATTTTTATACTCTCTAATAGTCTTGCAGCATTGAAATCCTTAGCAGGCCCTCTTATCAGATCTAGACTGCCTACAAAAACTCTTAAACCTGGCCCACTACAATATGATAACTAAGTGGGTTCCGTGGTAGGCAATGAAATGGCAGATAATCTTACAAAGAAAATGGAATTCACTGGACCCGAAACAGTATTCGGTACATCAAAAACTGCAGTATGGGGGTGTATATCTCGGTGGATTGAAAAAACCATCACACGTTCTGGTGAAGAAACTCTCGGAGAAATACTAAACCTGAGTAGGGATCAAATAAACATAGCGGCTGGATTACTCACCAGTAACATGCATGGAAAAGGATGAAACAGCCTCACACATTATCTCCTAATGACAAGCACTGACTTACTGGAGATATCAACTCCTGGGACTAGTGTTCCGAAGGGTGGATTTCTCCAAGAAGGGTGAATTTCTCCAAGAAGGGTCTAGTGAAAAGAGGACAAAAGCACAAAAAGCATTAAGGCTAAGATGCCGAGTACTCCAAACACAAACACTGTATGTACTGTAATAATCAATCGATCAAATATCCTGACAGTGATCAAAAGAAAATATACTGATTCTGTGAAAAAAATAGATTGTTCAAATCAACTACATTTTTAATATTTCGACATTTCATTTTTTGTTCAGCATGGGTCACTGTAGAATATCGACATAGATGAAAGCTAGTTGCGTGAACGATGCCAAACATCGATCGTAAGACTGAACCATTGTTATTCGAGCAAATGAAGTTTTCAAGGGGAAACTAAGCGAATGAACAAACAAGCGAAGCCGTGACCATGCATCTTACATTCTAAATTAATCAAGGCCCCCTGTGACTATGACTGATGACGATAGACGATTCTGTTTGCCAATCGATACGATAACACCAAGGGTGTAATATTTCATCCTTGTGTATATTTAAATTCTTATCGTCTTGATGAGGACAATATTTACTTATTGATTGCTTTTAACGTTTTTGTAAAGTTCTTGTTATTTTGCATTAGATCAGTTAATTGGAAAAAATACCACCTGCTCTATGCAAATTACATTATATTAAACGAAATGACTCAAGATCGGACTTGTTGAGTAGTTTTGCTACGTTGTTTTAATAATTTTAGTTTTTGATTTTAAATTGCTATTGATTACTAAGGAAAATGCTAAATATGATCCTTTGTTTTATTATGTTATGGATATTATTCGTCGGTCTATAAAAAAAAGGTGAGTGGTCGTCGGGCCGCCGACAGAAGCTTGCTTTTTATGCACAATAGAATGCGAGGTTGGGAAAACCATCAATAAAAATACGCGCAATAGAATGCGATGTTGGGAATTACATTAGGCCTAGTATGCTCTACTAGGTTTTATTTTATATTTTATTGACCATTTTTTCAAAATTTAGACAATTTTTGACCATTTTTTAAAAATTTCGGACAATTTTTTTCAAATTTTAACAATTATTGACCATTTTTGACAATTATTGACCAATTTTGACAATGATTGATCATTTTTCCAAATTTTAACTATTATTTGTCAAGTAAAATTAGAAAATCATATATGTCATGTATGTCGTAGCTTGTCACTGTCAGTCAGTAGCAGATTGTAGTTGTGTCTGCATATATTTATTGTTAATTCGAATAATAAATTAATCTGTAAACTAATAATAAGCCTTTAATTACCCACATCAATCATTATTGACAATTTTTGAGCATTTTTGACAGGTTCTGACAATTATTGACGAGTTTGACAATTTTTCAAAAATTTTGACAATTATTGACCATTTTTTCGAAATTTTTGACAATTTTTTACCATTTTTTCAAATTTATTATTGACCATTTTTGACAATTTTTCAAAAATTTTGACCATTTTAGACCATTTTTCCAAATTTTAACAATTATTGACAATTTTTGACAATGTTTGAGCATTTTTGACAATTTTTCAAAAATGTTGTCCATTTTTCAAAAATTTTGACAGTTTTTAACAATTATTGACCATTTTTGACATTTTTTTATAATTATTGACCATTTTTGACCATTTTTCAAAATTTTAACAATTATTGACCATTTTTGACAACTTTCAAAAATTTTGACATTTATTGTAAATTTTAAAAAATATTTAAACATTTTTGACCATTTTTCAAAATTTTTGGCAATTTTTAACAATTATTGAGCATTTTTGACAATTTTTAACCATTTTAGACAATTTTTGACTATTTTTTGACAGTTTTTGACAATTTTTGACGATTTTTGACCGTCTTTGACAATTATTGAACATTTTTGATGATTTTTTAAAAATTTTAACCATTTTTCAAAGATTTTGACAATTATTGACCATTTTTTCAAAATTTTTACAAATATTGACCATTTTTTCAAAATTTTTACAAATATTGACCAGTTTTTCAAATTTTTGACAATTTTGGAAAATATTTGGCAATTATTAACCATTTTTTCAAAATTTTGACAGTTTTTGATCATACTTCAAAATTTTTGACAATTTTTCAAAAATTTTAAAATATTTGGCAATTAGAGAGAGAGAGAGAGACGCGCGATACTCTCTGACAGGAGTCAGCGATCAACGGTGACGGCAATGCTGCAGGTCAATGAAAGGATAAAGGCGGAGAAGTCCAGGTGGTGTGTACTTACAACCTTAGATGTCCGAACTGCCTTCAACGCAGCCAGATGGGGGCACATCGTCGAAAGCCTCATCGACGGAGGAATAAGTCAGTACATAGTAGCGTGTGTGGAAAGTTACTTTAACAAGAGAATTGTGAGGTCCGGTGCGGTTGTCCATAAGTGTTCCAAGGGTGTTCCTCAGGGTTTCGTTTTGGGCCCGGTACTGCGGAACGCCATATATGACGGCGTCCTGAGGCTACAATACGGTCCAGAGGTCATGGCGGTGGCTTATACAGATGATCTGCTCTACCTGGTGGAAGGAAATAACGCAGTGGAAGTCAAGGAGAGGGCGGAAAAAACGTTAAGCTCTGCAGTGAACTGGTTGAGGAGCAAGGGATTAGAGATTGCGCCCCAAAAGACGGAGACCATAGTGGTACGAGGACGGAGGAAAATAGAATCTTTTAATATAACGGTGTAGGGGGAGCAGATAAAAGCGAAGCAACCTTGGAGTCATCTATAGCAAAAATCTAAATTTCGCGCACTATATAAAACACGTGATAGAAAAGGTGTCGAAAAAGGGCGCAAAGATACACAAGATTATGCCTAATGTTGGGGGTCACAAAAGAAGACTGCTATGTGGAGTGACACTTGTATGCGGCACCGGTGTGGAGGGATGCAATTGAGGCGAAGACCCATTGTGACAAGATGGTAGCCATACAGAGGAAGGGGCTGCTCCGGGCGGCATCTGCTTATAGGGCAGTTTTCGCTGAGGCTGTGCAGGTGATCGCGGGATTTCTGTCTATCGACCTCATGGTTGCAGAAAGGTGCTTCCTGTACAAAGTGGGCGGCCGCCTCGAAGGCAATAGAAGAATAGCCCGAGAGTTAACGAACAAAAAATGGTAGAATAGATGGAAAACAAACATGGGAAAAGCCGACTGGACGAAGCAGTTGATAGGTAATATTAAGTCGTGGATTGAGTGTGAATACAGGAGAACTTCCTATTACTTTACCCAATTTCTCACTGGACAAGGCTCATACGGGAGTTTCACGTACAAAATCAAAAAAACTACAGATGATATCTGCCGATGGTGCAGTAGAAGAGACGACCCAAACCATGTCCTGTACGAATACGTACGCTGGGGAGTAATAGCGGAGAAAGGGGACTTACAAAAAGTCAAAGAGATCATACCAAAAATGTTAAGAAGCAAAGAATACTGGGACAAAATGTATAACTTCAAAAGAGGATAGAGAAACTGACAGCAGATGAAACAACATGGATGCACGGACTACAGTATGTTTCTTTTCGGTGTTCTTCTCCTCTAACAAGAAAGAGCATCGCATTGCCCGCTGTAGAAAAGGCATTAGCTTCCACCCCACCTCAGGAAAAAAAGGTATACTCAAATGGTTTAAAATTCATTCAACTTGAAGTTTTTTCATTTATTACCATTAGAATTATATATTTTTTAGAATAAACGACTAAATTTTACTTAAATAATCATAATTTTGCCGTAAAAGTGCAAAAATTTAAGAACTTACCTAGAGGTTAACTTTGTCTTTGAATAACTTCTGGAGGAGTAAATTTATCGAAAAATTCTAAGAAACCTTTTTTGTAGAGCTTTCAATTCTATATGATTCTATATGAGTTTGTCATTGCTACCATGCAGGCTAGACAAGGAGATCGAACTCATACGGGAAAATTGACAAAACCTGTCCTCAAAATTATCTATCTAAGCAGTTTGTTTTTTCACCGCGAAATCGCGCATTGTAACTCCCGTACCATTTTAAAACTGTCACGACAATAACCTTACTTTTTATATTTGACCAATTTGATAGTAGGCAAAGAGTAAACATTACTTGTGTAGGGAGTGGAGATGTCGGAAATAAAATGAAATTTGCTTAGAAGGATCACAAACGACTTTTTATTGTAAAAAGAAACATGGCGAACTGACTGACTGACAGACAGGCAGTTCTCCCAACAGCAATCTAGTAACACTGTACTTACTGACAAATACAAGGTATAATATAGTTCCCTACCTTACCGACATACAATAGCGCGAAAATTCGAAATTCAAATTTGTTCACTACACTTGTGAATAATAAAAACTAGAAAATTGAAATTGTTAAAAATTTATAATGGGCGTACGTTGTTGAAATTTATTGCATTAGTGGTTGGTAGTGCAGATTATTTAAAACGTAGACGTAAATTGAATTTAATTTAAGAAAACCAGAGTTTTTTCAGTTACCAAAAGTAATCAGAAATATTCAAAGTTAAATAATGTAGGAAAGGAAATATTTATTATGATAAACTTAAATTATATACCTTACTTGTGAGAAGTCTAGAAAAAGCACAATTGCAGACAAAATACTTTACCTACTTTTGCTGATGACATTATTCTGTTCTAAACAAGTACAAATTAAGAGAACTGGAAGAAAAAAGGTATTTCTTATTCACAATATTTTCCATTTCTGTGACCTAACCTCACTTATCTCACACGTGAACAGCGAACTGTCAAAGAAGCTAGCAACCAATAAAACATCATGAACTCGAGATTTATAATTGGCTGTTATTGTTCTGCCGTCAGATGTTTTGGTACGGCAATTTATGTGGCGCCTTCCATAATGACCAGAAATTGGAATACGTGGAGTTCGATCTCCTTGTATAGCCTCCATGATTGCTACGAAAAAACGAGTTCAAGAAAGAAAAGAATGTTTATAAAAAGTGGCAAAATCCCTTGTAATTTAAAAGGAAAATGTATCGTCATTGGAACAAGGTTTATTATGAATATTAAGAGCCTATGATAGTCTGATATTTTTTTTTCAGATAATAAACTAAAAATTTAAAGGGCGTTGCAAGAAACGTAATCAATTTCATAAATAACGGACACCCTAATACATACATACAAAACCGATGACATATTTTAGTTATCATTCTTTGTGTAATTGGTGTTAGGTAATTAGTCAAGTAAGTCTGTAAAAGATTAATATTTTGACCTCTGCCTACTACTTACTACATCCTACGTCGTCTTCGATATGATTCATGTATTTAATCTACCCCTGTGTTTTTCCCCTTAGGCCGTTCCTTCCATTATTGTGTTAGTCACACCCTCGTGACACTAAATATGTTCTACACTCCCATCTCTTATTTTTTAGTTACATAATATGGTTTTTCCCATTTTGCTACAAAAATTTATATGTATTGTTATGATTATTATTATTTTTAATTTAATTATTATTTTTATTCTTTATTTTATTGTATTAACTTACCCTTTACTCTCTTTGGGTTCCGGCGCTGATGAATTATTTTGTTTTATATAAATGTTAAGAATTTGAATCAACTATATTTTTTATGGGTCCAACAATTTTATTAGTTTTAATAAATTAATTTTTTTTAATATTTTCTTTATATTAAATGTTATTAGAAAAGAAATTTTGTTACGCCCATGGAAAGCATTCCTTAATATCTTTGACCTGACCACGTGTTTTAAAATTTTAATATCTATGATCTGTGTTGTGAGTTGCAAACAGTTTACTTTGAACTGATTTAATGGTATGTCTGAACAAAATGAAAGTTTCACTATTTAGATAAAATAAAATGCAATGGATCTCAATTAAACAATTTAATAATAATATTACATGAATATCAATTCCACTTCAACTAATAACGTAACAAAGAAAAACAATGAGAACACAGAAACAAACTTAACCTAAAATAAAATAGTTCTTTCGATTTCGAGGTAAGTTATAATTTAGAATTCTATTAAAATAAAGCTTGTTAATAATTTAAATTTTTTTTATAGATGTACATCTGATTAAATTCTGATTCTATTATTTTTATTGGTACCAATAAATATCATTAACCTTCCACCTTCCACCACATTATTTTTATTGGTACCAATAAATATCACTAACCTTCCACCACATTCGGAGTACTGACTCGATGACGGTTTTTCAATTTACAGGATTGCAATGTATACTGGAATATTGAGAATAAAATTTCTCCTGGAAAATAGGACCAACTGGACGTCTTCTTACAGGTATGTGCCTTTTTCAATTTTGACTTTCACTTTCTTTCTTTTTAATGCACTAACCTCAGTTTCTTCACTTTCTAACTCTTTTTCTTTAATTTTTATACTTTTTTCAATTCTCAGTATATAGCTATAATCGTTTAATCGTTAAATTGTTTACAAATTTCACTGTAATTGTGAAAAAATGTAGTAGATACTGTATTAATAAAAATTTTCATAGTACCATTTACAATCGTAGAAATACCAACTCAATTTAATCGTGGCATAATCCTCTAGTACATTTGGAATAATCCATTGATTAAAGTACACGTATAATTTTATAAATTCCACGATTAATGATTTCTTGTTGAATTATTAATGGATTTGACGTCATCGTTACGCAATCCGTCGTGAACAGGGTACACTTAATGACGTTTTTATACGAATCCTGTGGTATAAATGTGCATTATTATACAATATTGTTTCTACGATTCTAATCCAATGTTTTTTTTAAATTTTATTAATCGAAAACAATTGATCAAATCAACCTTTTAATTTCCTTATATCAGAAACATCATATTTTGATCAATAATGTAGAAAATGAGGAAGAAAGAGTGCGACTCTTACTAGAAACTCATTTTCCTGGGACTAGCCTGAATAGGGGAGTTAATCCTCTCGAAGGTCACAACAGACCTTTAAGAGAAGGCACTTCAATGGCTAGGCTCATTGTAGCTCAAAAAAGAAAAGGAGAGCGGTCGTCGGACCGCCGACAGAAGCTTGCTTCTTATGCACAATAGAATGATCATTTTTCGTGAATTTTTCACCATTTTTCAAAAATTTTGACAATTTTTGACCATTTTTGACGAATTTTGACAATTATTGACCGTCTTTGACAATTATTGACCATTTTTGACAATTTTTCAAAAAGTTGAACATATTTGGCAATTATTGACCTTTTTTTCAAAATTTTGACAATTATTGACCAATTTTGACAGCTTTAATAATTATTGATGATTTTTGACAATTCTTCAAAAATTTTGACCATTTTAGACCATTTTTCAAAATTTTAACAATTATTGACCATTTTTGACAATTTTTGAGCATTTTTGACAGGTTCTGACAATTATTGACCATTTTTGACAAATTTTCAAAAATTTTGACAGTTTTTTATAATTATTGACCATTTTTTCAAAATTTTGACAATTTTTGACCATTTTTGACAATTTTTCGAAAATTTTGACAATTTTCGACAATTATTGACCATTTTTCCAAATTTTTGACAATTTTTGAAAATATTTGGCAATTATTAACCATTTTTCAAAATTTTGACAGTTTTTGACAATTTTTGACGATTTTTTCAAATTCTTGACAATTTTTTAAAAATTTTAACATATTTGGCAATTATTGACCATTTTTTCAAAATTTTGAAAATTTTTTACCATTTTTCGAAATTTAAAGAATTATTGATTCTTTTGGACCATTTTTGACGAATTTTGATTGGTTTTGACAATTATTGACCGTCTTTGCCAATTATTGACCATTTTTGACAATTTTTCAAAAGTTTTAAACATTTCTCAAAAATTTTGACAATTGTTGACCATTTTTGACAGTTTTTGACCGTTTTTGAAAATTTTTGACAATTTTTGAAAATATTTGGCAATTATTAACCATTCTTTCAAAATTTTGACCATTTTTGACAATTTTTCACACCTATAGGTGTGCGAGCTCAGTGCGGCAGTGCGCACAGTCGCTTGAAAGAGTTATCGCGTGACAAACGCTTTTTCGTAACATCACACGTTTCACGAGTTCACCAGCCTTCCCAAGAGTCCTATGTCGTCCAATAAGAAGCAAGCTTCAATTTAAATTTCATTGGATTTTTCAGAAATCTGGCAACACTGTTGCGTGACGAACCCTTATTCGCTTTTTCGTAACATTACATTACTAGCATTTTCAGAAATATGGCAACACTGTTGCGTGACGGACTTTTCGTAACGTTACACGTTTTACGAGTTCACTAGCCTTCTCAAAAGTCCTATGTCGTGCAATAAGAAGCAAGCTTCAAAAAGGTTAAAATGGGCTATGAACACCTTTTCACCTTTCAAGGTACTAGAAGCCGATGGGATTTTCCCAGCATTGCTCCAGCAAGGACAAGACGAAATTCTATCACCTTTGGTAAGAGTTAGTCGGAGCAGCTGAGTTATCTACCAGAGGCATGGAGAAGGGCAACCTTCATTCCAAAAGCTGGAAAAAGGGACACAACAAACACAAAATCGTTCAGACCAATTAGCTTGTGCTTAAAACGATAGAAAGACTACCTCTCCACCCTCATCAGCTTGCTTACCGGGCAGATAGATTTACGGACCTGCACTGGTACAACTGACGGAGGATATCCGAGGTGCCTTAGACAACCAAGAAACTGTAGTATGTGAGTATATGAAAGAAGCGTTTGTCCACTTGAGACTGTCAAAAGAAACTTGCATGCTAGGGAAAACTTTCTCATTGAAAGGCCACTACATTATAACCAACATGCCTATCAATCAGGAAAATCCTGTAAAACAGCCTTACACCAACTGGTCTCGAAAATTGAGACTGCTTTTGGAAATTAAGAAGTAGCTCTCGGAGCACTTCTTGATATAGAATAGCTGCTGTTGCAAGGTGTGAAGCAGACGATACCACATGTCGGTGGATGAAAAAACATGCTTTTCAACATGACAGCAACGACAACCTTATTTGGTGATTCCATGGAGGTATCGATAATAAAGGAATGCCCACAGAGAGGAGCTTGTCGTAGACGAACTCCTGGAAGAATTGAATAGGAAGGAGATATACACCCAGGGGTATGCAGATGATCTGACAATACTTGTACTGGGGAAATATCCTAATGCCATATCGGAGCTGATGCAATAAGCTCTGGAGATTTGGTGTAAGAGGGAATGCCTAAGGGTGAACCCTGCAGTAACTGCGCTCATTCCCTTCACTAGAAAAAGGAAGCTTAATAGACTAAAACTGCTAAGCCTGTTCAACGTGCAGCTGTGTCTTAGCCAGGAGGTCAAGTATCTGGGCATAATTCTGGATGCAAAATTAACCTGGAATTTACACCTACATGGCAAAACCAATAAAGGGAAAATGGCTACAAAAACTTTCAACCCTGGCAAACCATAATAGAGTAACTCTTAAGTGGGACCCAGGACACAAGGGTATTTTAGGCAATGAAAAGGAAGACACCCTAGGGTCTGAAACTGCATTCACGTTCTACAGACGTACTGGAGACACGTGCCAAAACAGGAACACAGCAAACTCCTGGTCGGACCTGCTGACTAACGAAATATTAAATCTCAGCAGGTACCAGATAAGGAAAGTGACCGAATTACTCACCGGTCTCTGTACCACTGAAGCACATGCAAACAATTGGCATATATAAGGAGGTTATGCAAGGAAGAGGAGGAAACAGCCTCTCACATTATCTTCGAATGAGAAGCACTGTCTCATTGGAGATATAGACTTCTAGGACTAGAGTATCCAAGGGAGGATTTCTCCAAAAAGGATATGGAGAAAAGACTGTTGAGCCTGAGAAGGGCTACTGGTCTCTTCACATAAACGATATAACCAAGAGCACAAAAAACCTAAAGGCTGAGGTGCCGAGGTCTCTAAGCCTTTGCCCAACCAATCAATCATCATTAGACACTACAAAATTGATGAAAAAGTATTTGAGCACAGGATATATTAATAATAATACCGAAATATTGATATAAAAGAAAACAGCTTATTATTCTTTTAGGTGTATTGAGAGAGACATAACCTCACGACTCATGAACCATCTAATCTAATCTAATCTATATTTTTTTAACAAGTTGTGGTTTCAATTTTTATGTGTTCCGTTATTGTTATGACTAATCTGCTTTTATTACGTCACACACTGTGAATATTAATCTATAAATTATACATGAGAAATTATTTCGTACTGTTTTTCTTGTTTGAAAACAATAATATTTCCACTTGGGCAATATTTGAATTCACTCAGGAATAAACAAAAAAAGTCAGTCGAAGGAAACGAAAGTCATGAGTCACGACGGAGTATGGAAGGTCGCACAAACAATGCCGTAACTACACGTCCCTCGTCTCGCTCGTCTGGATTTTTTTTTCGAGAGTGTATATTTAGCCAACTAATCGGAATATTACTGACCACTGAATATTATATAAATTAATTCGAATTTTATTGAGTTTATATATTTGTTGATGAAAATTTTATCAAAACTAGTTAAATCTGAACATCAGTTAGAAAAATGAAATAAATAAATATATTTCTCTGTAGATACTCTATGTATTATATGACAATTTTTAAATGTAGAAAATTGAGTTTGTTTACATAAAATTAACGAAAATAGAAGTATTTAAAACTTCACATTCAGAGTAAACTTGTTAAAAACATGAATATTTTTAAGACATGAACTAAAAATGCAATTTTCTTCAAAACATTCAATTTTAGAAAGTACATTATACAGACATAATTTGAAGAGATAAAATAATTTTACAGGATGGTAGATAATATACTATATACATTTAAAAAAATGGAGTTATTGCTAATTGGAATCTCCCGAATTAATCCTTATCCAAAAAATTCCCCGAACCCCAAACGAAACTTCTACTCTGTTCAGACATTTCATTCATCCTTTACCTTCGTACCTACCAAATAAGTTCAGTTGCTTATCACTGATAACGTTTACTAGGCATCATTTATATAGTACCAATTTTCGTAAAATCTTCATATTTTTCGCTCCATCTTGGCAACATCGCAATTTATAGTAAAAGAAAATCTAGTGCTAGATGCAGAATTTTACGCTGAATTCAATGGTGACCAAAAATATAAGGTGTCCTATTAAAAAAAGATAAACTTCGTGTTGTCTCGCTTAGGTAGAACCCCCAGTATATCTCAAAATATTTTAGAAATGTTTATCGGCGCAAATACAACAACTTTTATTTGAAACATTTCTTTGTATTTTTCATCCTAAGTAAGTTATTGCACCTCCACACATTAATGGGCCACCCTGTCGGTATATCTTTTACATTTTGCATATAAAGTTGAAATAGTATATTGTGCAATAAGTGGGGAAAGTTCAACTTTTCTCACGAGTGTGGAAATTTGTGCAAACACACGAGTGAGAATAGTACTTTTCTCACTCGTGTGTTTGCGGAACTCGCCCTTCGGGCTCGTGCCACAAACTTCCACACTCGTGAGAAAAGTTGAACTTTCCCCACTTGTTGCACACTATACTTTTTCTACAACTGCACAAATTTAAAGAATACAAGTAAAGTAATTTAATATATATTTTTATGGTTAGTAAAACAAAAATAACACTAAAGTATCCTATCTCTAAACTAAACTGTTAAATTATTTCATTTAGAATTATAGTTGATGGTGAAATTTGTACAATTTTGTATGGTCAAACCCGGAACGTCATTTCTCACAGTATGAGCAATATTTGGTTTTGAAATTAAGTAAGGTATGAGAAATACGTCACTTTTCATAGCAGTTGTAGAAAAAAAACTTTTGAACACTAATGATGCTCCAATTTCACGATATGTGCATGTCGATCTTCTTGGATCAATTTACGTAAAATGTATCATAACAGGCTATTTTTTTTCAGAAGCTTACGAAATTTTTGTATAATCTAATGGCAACATTGTCCTACAAATCGATTAATCCGTTTTCCCAGTCATACTCTCGAAAAATGGAAAAACAGTGGAAATGTATACTCAAACTACTTGGTGCTGTGTATGTCCTACAATTATGACACACAAAAAAATTCCATTTTCCGACTGTAAGACTGGGAAAACAAACTCTTCTATTGTAACATGTCTATCGACCTGTTTCGATTTTATAGAATAAATCCTTTTAATTACCGCTCACCGCCACATTAGCCACTTCCAATTATAGTTCTGTGATCTCCAATTTCAACCCTGATCATAAGACAATTGACTTCCATTTTTTTCAACGCCACGGGGGACAGCCCTTTCCGCTATCGACTCTCTTCGAGGAAAGACCTCCATTTTTTTTATCTCTTTTATACCTTTCGTATCTAATTAATTTTGCTGTGGTAAGTTCAAATCATAATTTATAATTAATAAGCTTCTTCTAAAGTACTGTCTGATATAATTTTTGTATGTATTCCTTATTTTTTTACAAAGATAGACGAAATTAAATTTAACACGTGGTCACAAACTGTTCTTTTATACCAATATGGTAGTTTTACACCAAACATTCTTTTATAATTCACTGTTTTACTTTTGTGCAAACATTTGAAAGCTTTTTCTGTTGCAGAATAACTTTTTTAACCAAAAAATAACATTTTTATTACAGAACGAATCTACTAACCTATAAAATATTCTTTCGTACCGCCTGTGCCGGTCTCATACATTTCTTAAGCACGATATTTTTTTTATATAACTACATGACTTTTTGCTATAATTAGTTTCTTTCAGATCATTAGTATATTTTTTTATTTAGCCGATAATTGCTTTTTTACTGTTTCAATATGGGACATTATATGTTGGAAAGCTTTCAGTACCGTTTCTACCTTTTCCGCCTTAGTTTTTTTAAATTCATTAGTATTTTTATCGACGTCAAAAAGGTAGTGACGCCCTCAATTTTTACAACCTTTCTGTTATCCTTGTGCGATATAAACTTGGGGTCGAATCACCCTTGAGAGGACTCTCTAGCCGGAGCCCTTCAAGCTGGAGCCTTTACCGTTACACTATTTTTAGGACAAAATTGCCATAAAGCTACAATGATACATATTAGTATAGCCTCGTTATATATCTCAATCGCAAATAAAGAAAAACATTTTTTGTAGGACTAGCCATACATACTCATTTTTTGTAGGACAATATTTTACTAGGGCAACAAATACACCAATTGATTGATTAGTTCGGCGTAGGCTTAGAGACCTCGGCACCTCAGCCTTTAGGCTTTTTGTGCTCTTGGTTATACAGTTTATGTGAAGAGACTAGTAGCCCTTATCAGGCTCAACAGTCTTTTCGCTAGGTCCACCGAGATATACAACCACGTGCAGCAGATTTTCATATTCCAAATACTGGTTCAGGACCAGTGAACGCAGTTTTAGACTCTAGCTTTGCTAGGGTGTCTACCCTTTCATTGCCTATAATACTCTTGTGCCCGGGACCCACTTAAGAGTTACTCTATTATAGTTTGCCAAGGTTAAAAGTTTTTGTATGCAGTCCCAGACCAGTCTAGGTCTGATTTGGGGACATGGCAGAGATTTCAGCATATCTGAGAGTATGAGGATTTTTTGGCCTCTATACCCCCTTTCGATGTTCATTTGCAAACACGTGTTGATAGTGTAGATTTCTGCTTGGAATACAACGATGCGTGGAAATGGCACCTGGGTCTGGCACCATGGACTCCAGCTCCTGTTCCTATGTCAGTTTTAGATCCGTCTGTGTATCACACCAACGTTCCTTCCTGACTGCATGCTTCCAACCCATCCCAGTTTAGCTGTTTGGTTATCGTTAATTGTGGCCAGCATGTTATCACTTCTCATTTCAAGAAGGGAGTTTGTGATAACATCTGTGATTCTGGTATGACTATGAGTGTTGGTTCCTTCGTGCCAATTCCCATTGCATTCCTGCCTGTATGCAGCCATCCTCGCTTCCGCCTTAACATGCAGAGCAAGAGGCGGAAGATTGAGAATGGTTTCCATTGCCGAAGTCGGGCTGTTTCTCATCGCCATACACCAACATGTGTGTTATGTTGATGGTTATGTAAAGTTTCCCACGGATTTTCTATTTTCCGAGTGTAGGACTGGGAAAACGGACAAATCGATTTGTAGGACAATGTGGAAGACAGGGTTGATTGGACTATTTTTCTACATCACACGTTTTTCCGTAGTCTTTATCCAATTACCTCCCGATTTAACTAATTAACTAATTGTTAATGTAATATATTTTGCATAAACTGGATCGACATGCTTCGCACCTGCTAGCTAACTTTAGTCCAATCAAACGGTAGTTTGAAGTGGAAAGTTTGGATGTAATTGTTTGTATTGGTTTATTCTATGTTTTTGGGGGTGCTGAACACGAATCTGAAGTTGTCCAACAAAAATTTGCTCTGAAAATGAGAGAAATCATAAAAAAACCACTAAAAAACATGATTTTTAGCTTATAACTTACAAAGCAAGCTATTTACGCAAAAAATAGTTATTCAGTAAAATAAAGAGAAGAAAATTTCCTATAATTTATGTTTCTTAACATTTTTTCGTACGTCGTATGGTTTCCACGCAAAAGAGTGCTGAAATATGGGAGAAATCAGTAATTTTTGGAAAAAATAAAAAAATAATTAATGAATCAATGAAATTTTCCGTTCTAGTGAAAGAATTCATCTGAATCATCTGCAGCGTCTCGCCTTTCGACGTAAGGCAAATACCGTTCGGTTCGACTCGGCTGACTGGAGGGGGTATGCGTCAAGGGCACGTCTTCATGCCTTCAGTTTCAGTTACTCAGTTCGTTTACTGCTACTGCCGTGGTCGTGTGAAAGCAGTTTCATTTGTCAAGTACAAGGACAGTGCTGTAGTTGTCTTCGATGGTTACCCCCAAGAAGGTACTAAATATGCTGAGGGAGATGTCAGTAGATGTCATGAAAATGCCACAAGAAAAATTTCTAGGCAATCTGAAAAACAAAATCCGTTTCATCTCAATATTAAAGGACAACTTTGCTGCAGCTGGCATTCACACAAAGCAGGCACAAGAGGATGCGGATACACTTATTGTCACCACAGCGATGGATCTCGCACAGCAGCATAACTGTGTAGTTATTGTGGGTGAAGATGTAGATCTTCTGGTGATCATGATTGGTCGTTGTCGGGGTGTACATTCAAATATATACTTTCTGAAGCCAGGTAAAGGGGCAGTTTCACAACTCATCCACTACCATCCAGACCAATCCATCAGTGACAACATATTGTTTTTGCATGCCATGGGAAGATGTGACACAACTTCAGCCTCGTTCAAAGTCGGAAAAATGAGGTTTTTTCAAACCCTCAAGAAAAACCCTGCCCTAACCCAGACCATTCAAATTTTTAAAGATCCTACGGCACATGCCGACGCTGTTACTAATGCTGGTCTCACCTTTTTCACTGCATTGTACAAATTAACTGACAAGGAAAGCGCGTCCTTGAACAAATTGAGGTATAAATGCTGCATAGAAAACAACAGCACATTTGGCGTCGCTACCTCCTACCGAAGCTGCAGCACAGGAACATTCTTTGAGAGTTCACTTTCAAGTACAACAATGGCTTGGAAATGAAAGAGATCCTGAGCAATGGGGTTGGAAGAAAACCAAAGGAGATCTGCAACCAGTAACAACATTACAGACGCAGTATTGAATTTAATAGCTTGCAAATGCATAAAGACCTGTCAGACCAACTGTGGATGTAGAAAAGCTGGCCTTAACTGTTCCAGTATATGCCTCAACTGAGAGAACAGCTGCAATAATATGCCTATTGCAGAAATTGAGGAAGGAGCAGAGGATAATCTGGAGTTACTTGAAGGATAATTCTATCTTTACCATCATTCATCTACTCACTATTTATTTGTGTGTCAAAATATAATTCTACTGCTTTCATATCTTCTATTCAATATGTTGACAATTGTTTTAAATTTGGTCTCTTATTTGTTTCAGGCGTTGAACAACTGGATGGCTGCCCTGAGGAAAGCATGGAACCGGTACCTAAAAAGACTCGTACAAGTAAATAGATAGGTACTTATAAATTGATACTTTTCATATCTATTCAATAAATTGAATATTTTGATTTCAGATTTTTGTTTCAGAACAAGAAGAACTGGAATGCTGCCCTGTTGAAATCCTTAAACCCGGTGGATAAGAGGGCTCGTATTAGGTCATAAATACTGAATTGTACTGAAATTTGTCTCTTTTATTAATCTATCAAATAATGTTCACCTACATAAAATAAAAAATATACACTATTTTTTTTAATGCTAATCTCCCCCATATTTTAGCACTCTTTTGCGTGGAAACCAAACGACGTACGAAAAAATGTTAGGATATGTAAATTATAGGAAATTTACTCCTCTTTATTTTACTACATAACCATTTTTTGCGTAAATAGCTTGCTTTGCAAGTTATAAGCTGAAAACCACTAAAAAACATGATTTTTAGTGGTTTTTTGATGATTTCTCTCATTTGCCGAGCACATTTTTGTTGGACAACTTCAGATTCGTGTTCTGCACCCCAAAAAACATAAACCAATAAAAACAATTAGGTACACCAAAACTTTCCACTTCGACCCCTTTTTGTGCACCGTTTTACTAGCCTACTTAGCGACTGAAATTGAGAATTCTCGTAAATAGAAAAGTTCTAGGACTCGTCACAACGAAGCCATTCACAAAAATTCGGTCTGTTACGATCCGAAATGGAAAATGCCCTTGAGAACCTTCCCTATATTAATATTTGAGAATATGGTCTGTAACAGTTATCATCGTTAGGGTTTTGTAACTATGTAGGTTGGTACCTACTGGCAGATAATAAAATATATGTCACTGTTAGTGAGATGGCTGTTAAAATAAAGATGTCGAACTGAAAAGATTGTTTTAATTGAAATCATCTTGAACTACATAATAATTAATAACAAGTAATCCAAATATTATATGGCGCAGTCAGTAGGATAGTTAGCTGTACAGATACACAAATCAGTAACAGAACTTACGTTATATTCGATAATAATTACGAAAAATAAAATGGGTGATAACAGAGAATCTTTACAAACGGCGGAGAATTGGCGCCTATGGCGAGCATGTTTTGAAAACTACCTGGTGGCGTCGGAAGTCGCAAAAAAAGATGAAAAGGTAGAGTGTGCTCAACTCCTAAATTACATTGGAGATGAAGGATTTAAAATTTTTACAACGTTCAAGTTTGAAGCGAATGAAGAAAATAAATTAGCACCATTGTTAAAGAAGTTTGAGGAACATTTCCAGGGAAAAGAAAATATAACCTATGAGAGGTACAAGTTTTTTTCTCATAGACAGACGAACCAAAACATCGATCAGTTCATAACGGAATTAAAAAAAAACAAGCAGGTAAATGCAATCTCGATTATTTACAAGACAGCTTAATAGTTACTATGATAATTTGTGGCATATCTAATAACGCTATAAGGTAACGGTTGCTGCAAGAAGATGAAATACGTCTTGAAAAAGCAATAGAACTCTGTAGGGTCATAGAATCATCCAAATTACGAAGTGAATTGATGGGAAGTAGGGTACCCAATAATGAAGAAAGTGAAATACTCCAAGTAAGACCAGCACGGTTTGCGAAGGGGAAATCACGCATCTCGGCGCTGGGCAGGGTAATGGGCTTGGTGGAAAGGGCTAGGGAGGGCAGTGGAGGAGGGTTTGGTTAACCTAGTGGAGGACTACCTGACGGGACTTGTGATTGTAGACACTAGAGGGAGGAGGTATGAGACGGAGGCTGGAGTGCCCCAGGGCTCGGTTCTTGGACCGACGCTCTGGAAGTGTGTGTTTGATGAGGTTTGTGGGATAGTATACGAAGAGGGATGTGAGATCACGGTGTATGCGGACGATGTGTGTCTGGTATGTACGGCAAAGGAAGAGGCGGAGATAGAAAGATAGGCGGAGATAATGTGCAGGAAGATTGTGAAGAAGATAAAGCGGTGCGGACTAGAACTGGCGTAAGATAAGACGGTGGGGTTGCTAGTGAAGGGACGGAGCAAGACGAGGGAAGTGGGGGTGATGGGGGTGATGAAGCGAGGGCAGCATGGCTGGGGGGATTGATGTGTAATGTGAAGAGGCCGAGAGAGTGGAAGAGGAGGATCATTGGTAGGACGGTAAAGCAGAGCATGCTGTACGGTGCGGAGGTGTGGGGTGAAATAGCGGAAGTGAATGCGAGGGTTAGGCCACTCCTGCGAGTGCAGAGAGGGATATTGCTGAGGGTGGTGCAGGGGTACAGGACAGTGGGCGGACTGGCAGCAGCGGTGCTGGCAAGTACCTACCCATTGGACGTGATGGCTAGAGCCGCAAATAAACGCTGGAGGGGTGCGACCAGAACACAGGAATGGATGGAGGAAGAAATGGAGAGAAGGTGGGAGGGGTATGAGGGCGCGCTAAAAGGAGCGATTGGGAATAGGAGAGGTTGGATGGACCGGAAATTCGGGGAGGTGAACTACTTCTTGACACAGGTGTTCACTGGAGATAGGTCGAGAGTAGGGTACCTCCACAAGATTGGAAAAAGAGAGACTGGAGTGTGCGAGAGGTGTGGAGTGGAGGATGATGTGGGGCATGTGTTTAGATGCTGGAGGATCGAGGAAGTGCTGAAGAAGTTGGAGAGAAAACTAGGGGAGGCGGTGTATTGGGAGAACATGGTAGAGATAATGTTGAGGGGGAGGAGGAATGGATGGAGGGAAGTGGCGTAGTAGAGAGCATGGGTAGGGGGAGAGAAGGACTCGATATGGCATTAGAGGTAGGAGTGAAACTTAGAGAGAAGACGAGGGTGTGAGCGGAGAGAATGTGAGGGACCGCAGCCCGTCTCGAAGTATGCTAGGGTATAGTGATTCCGGTAAGGGCCAGTTTGAGGTGGGTTTGGTTGGTAGGCATCCCCTTGGGGGTGAGTCCAACACTGTTTGGGTCCTGGACCCATTCGAACATGAGTTTCCCATCTCGGCCCGAAAAAAACACAGTAGACGTATGCAACTAAATTAATCAAAAAGTGTGGTGGTTCACATAAATTAAATAACTATCACAACCAAAATCATTTAAAATAATTATTGCAAAAATTTCAAAGTTTCGTGTTGATTACATAAGAAAAAGAAGGGAGAAAATTGAGATTCATTACAAGAACATATTCAACTACTTAATAACAACTACAATATTATGTACAATTTCAAGAATGTAGAAATAAAATAAATCTACTCTCCTAACAAGAAAACATGTAAATTGAAAAAAAAAAAAAAATATATATATATATATATAGATATATATATATATATGTTTTTTTCCGAGAGACCGGTTAATTATACACTCCCTTTTTCTTCAAGAGTAAAGTAAAAGAAAAGAAGACGGAAACACCGCCATGGGAAAGTTGTTAGTACGCTTCGTTACGCACGGCCTGCTTCGGATGTGTTATATTTGATACACGGACGGCCATGACGGTTCTGTTAACCAGTTCTATATTCAACGAGACGTGACCTTACTCAGATGTAATCAGGTTCTCCAATTATACATTGAATTTGATTGTACGGTCAGTATACAGGGTTGATTACTTTATGGAATGTCGGTTACGAAGAGCATATGAAAAATGCGATGTAACAGCAGTATACAGTCGATGTTTTCGTATCTTCAGATAAATAGATGTAACCATTATACTATTACTATACAGATGTCTCTGATACTATCATCATCATAAATCTGTGATGTATGCATTTTTCTTGTTACACTACGATAGCACCATAGTGTGCTGAAAGTCGAATTCGGTATATATGTTACGCTCAATAGACGAATTCGGTCAATGCCCGAAAAAAATGCCCGAAAAAAATGCCCGAAAAAAATGCCCGAAAAAAATACTCAAAACTAGTTTTGAGCAACGAATATTTCTCAAACCCGAAATTTTTATTGTATACGGTTATTGAGTATTAGAAAATAATAAGAACTAGTTTTGCGCAATTTGAAATGTACAAAACTAGTTCTGTATATTTCTGAATAACCATCAGCACTAGCTCTGTTTTACATCCTCCTAAACCCGAATAAAAAGTAGGGTTATGTTGTTGTTTTTTGTGTTGAATTTATTTCGTTTGCGCTCCTAAAATTGTGGATGTGAACTTTGTATCAGCATTAGAAGAAGAGTCGAAGAAAAAATATGCAAATATTACATGAGAAACGATTAACATATACCTAAAATTGTGTGAAATATATCAACTTAAAAAAACGGACGGCACCTAAATGAATTGTTATTATTCCCATTTTAAGTAAACTTATCAATTCTCGGTGACAAGTAGATCTTACTGATATGCAGACTGAACCAGGAGAAATTCAGATTGAACTATCAAGACCATTTGACTTAATCTTGTGTACTACGCCCAATGAAAAGTAAAACTGCTGTAGAAACTGCCAGGAACCTACAGTAAGTGATGGCGAGCCCGCTCCCATGCGCACAAACTCATTTTCAATGTTACCTCCCAGTACAGCTCTTGCAAGACATATAAATGCTCTGTACAGAGGCGTATCATTAGTTGTCCTCCAATGACAGGCAATGGGCTTATCGTAATCCAATAGTAATTCAGTTGGGAGAGTCTATACCTGCCTGATCGCTCGCCATCACATTTGGCGCTTGCTATAATAGACATTTTCTGTTTATTTGGTGCCCCATCTATTCATTCTTCATTCTGATAATGACCGTGAATTTGCAAACCAAGTTATAAATAATTTAAAGTGTCAGTGGTCTCATTTGAAAATCGTACATGGAAAACAGCGTCAATCACAGAGTCAAGGCTCTGTGAAAAGTTGTAACAGAGATGTGCGAGATGCTCTTATATGTTGGATGTCCCATGAAAATACCAAACACTGGGATGATGGATTGTGTTTCGTCCAGTCAAAAAAAAGGAAAGCTACCACAGTGCAAATAAGCGAACCTCGTACGAAGCTATGTTCAGGTACGCTCAGAGAAATGGTTTAAAGGACATGTGATGCCTTTTGGCCTAATATAATAAGATAACAATAATATTTAAATAAGAAATAAATTCCCTTGAAACTAATTTCAATAAATCATTAAAACGTTGAAATACTACATAAATATGAGTAAGAAGGTCGACAGGTACGAAGTCAAGTTCAGAGCGTGAAATAAACATAAACATGTATTATTTAATATTTACTTACGGTGAACTTGACTCGTCGTATAAATGTACAAGCGACAACGCATTAAGAAATCAATAATAGATCGATCAGTGATCAGTCAATAATAAACCAATCTAAGAAATATGACTTAGAACTGCATCCTCCGATATTTTTGGATCTACACAAGGATATATTTCATGTATGTGCAATAAAAAGTGTATCGACAGAGCTTGTTTTTGTCGAAAAAAGAATGTCATCTGCAATTCTAAGTGCCATCATTCAAGCTCTTGTTCAAATAAATTATTTGATGCCTAAGAATAAAGTTTTATTTGTTGTTGTATTTGAATAAAATGTATTATTTAAATAATATTTCCAACTTTTCCAATTTCAGGTTTGGGAATTATTCGTTGCTCAAAACTAGTTTTGCGTATTTTTTCTGGGCATTATAGATGTCGGTTCGTAGATGGTGTTCCAATCTAATTATATAAATTATGTTTTCTTGTACGTAAGAAATTAAATAGTTATGTACTCTGGCTTTGATTTAATAAACAACTATAAACAAATCAATATGGAACTCAACAATGAAATAGATTATTATAAACAATAATATAACAATTTGTCGTGTCAACAATAATCAAACTTTGAAATACTCTTACCACCAATATTCGCACCTCTCCGAATTACGGAACGTGATTTCAGCTCCGCCTAAACAGCCGATCCTTTTAGTTTTCCTCACAGAAATGTGGGGACGTAATCTAATAAAAACATTAATACAATTTACGTTCAGTACCATGCGAATATTAGTAAATTTGATATCAAATTTTACGTAAGTATGCAATTATGAATTATAATAAATACAACCTATAATTAAATTCCTTAATTATGCACTCGTAATCACTTTAAATGCGTTTAAAAAACAATTCTGTGACACCTCTCGCGTCCCCAGCGGACAACCCCCTAGTTTTCCCTTAGCAACCTCCTTATTTTTTTTTAAATCCACTTCTTTCCCAAAACGTCTTACCAACCCATCTTATTTAATAATTCGGGTAAGTACTTAAATTTTTACTTTGACATTTCATGAGATTTCTATAAAATATTTATTTACAATATTATTATCTAATATTCACAACTTAGACAAAATCAGATGATAATTGTGGAAAGTGTCGTAGGTTGTCTAGTTTTCACATAGCAGCCATAAACAATGAAATTACAGTATTAGCATCTAATATTGAAGGCTGTTTTTAAAAATAACAAAGGTGTCGCTTATAATGTTAAAGGTTGATACTCAGTTATCAGCAGATTTTATTTCTTATGTGTATTTAAATGTAAGCGCGCCTACCTAACAATATCAGCACAGCACCGACAAGGCACGTCAACGCCTCAACTACAACACATTTCTCAGAGAGAATATTTTGCGGACGGCGTGCTGATCCTTTGCCGACGTCGTTCGCTCACTTATCAGCACATTTCGGTTAGTACAGTACAATACAATATCTCTGACAATGTAAAGTGAAGCTTACAGTCGGGTAACGTGGCGGTGCTGATCTCGTGTCGATGCGTTAAGTGAACCCATACACAACCATCAAGTTGACCACTCGACGGTGCTGTGACGATGCTTGTCAGGTGCTGTGCTGTAAAGTGAGTTTCGGCCTTAATACAAGACTAAAACAACAACACAGTGACTGCACTGGATTATACAGTGATGCATCTAGATGTGAAACAGATGTAGAGGCTGCCATTGTAACCTCGGGAAATATTTCCCAAAACAGAATAATCTACGGAATTGTACACAAGCTGGCAACGTAGCTCGACCGAGCAAAGTGATGGCAGGCCAGGATAGAAGAACGCGACCGCGCCGGGACGTTTCTAGAAAAGAGAAGACGGGAGCAGGCGATTATCTGCTTTTTGAACGCCCGGTGAGCGGCATTGCCACGTTTATACGGGAAACTTGTAGGAGGCGGATTTACCATTATCTAAGCGTGTACTCAGTTAGAGTTAGTTTAGACGTAAAAGTTAATAGTTTAATACTATTATAAGGCTTTACAAAATTTGAAAAATATTTTTCAAATATATAGAAGGCAAATGATTATCATCATGCCGTATAGTCGAATGGCGATTAAAGCGATGAGTTCTTGTGTAATCGGTTCTAAAATGGCGTGGGAATGCATAGGCAAACTCAATGAACTAGGAGAGAACAATATAGTCACCTTACTGTGGATTACAGGACACACTGGAATAGAAGGGAATGAAATAGCAGATGAAGTAGCTAAGAGGGGGGCTGAAACAACCTTTTGGGGACCGTAACCCTTTTTTGGTATCAGCTCCAATGTAATATTGGAAAAAATAGGCAACGATTTTAGTCATTGGACAAGAAATTCGAATCAAAACGGTTGCATCTGAAGCTATTCAGATCTGTGATTTGCCGTGAAGACACTCTCAGGCGACCAAAGGATGAGGGGGAATGAATGTTTTCAAATCGGTTTAATTTTATTATTATAAAAAGGTAAGTCATTTAGTTACTAAACCCAATGTTGACAAGTAAATAGAACTGATCTCGAGAAAGCGTAAACTTTGTAATGACCTTTAAATTAGTTAGTTCGCATTTATTTAGGTCACCATTTAATTAGGTACATATTAAATATAAGCCACAAATCATTTTTCCCACTCCTGTCAAAAGAGAGACTTTTGCAATAATAAGCAAAATTAATATTTAATTATTCAAAGTAATCAATAATTCATATTTTATCGATATGAAAAAAGTGAAGCATTATTAATAATATAAAAAATGTAGGATATTTACGTAAGCTACGTAGAAAAAATTACACGTATTATTTCTATTCGACCTTCAAACAGGTCACTCACTAATTTTAAGTGACACTCTGTTGACTGTTAAATTACCCGAGTGGAGAAATATTTAAAATTATATCAGGATCGTATCATTTGAATTGTTAGTATTAAGTGAAAATTAAGTTTAGAAATTCTTTGCTCTATGCCTATTATTTTTGATAAAAAAGATTTTCTCTTCGTTAATTTTATAAGTGTAAGGAGAGTACGCCTCTGTAGGATGGCTTACCCTTCAGATACCTACCTGCCACCCTGAGCGAGGGACGAAAAGAGATGATATCGAGACTATCCAGAGATAGTTGGGTTGTTATTATTGTGAAGTTGAGGGTTACATTTGTCTGTTAACTAATAAAGTGTGTATTGAAACGAATACGTTTTTTAATGTAATGAAAAGTGGGTGTAACATAAGAGATAATCTAAATTAAATTAAAGTGAAGTCGAATTCTTAAATGTGTTTATATAACCCACAGGTCGCAGTGCCGTTATTGCTCGAAGAAGAAACTAGTTTTTAACTGTGGTATCATCCAACGGAACCAGAAAATTTGATCACGTTTACAATGTATACCATCGTCATCGTCATCGGAATTGAATCAGTAGGCTTGAAGTAAAATTAAATTTTGGCAATAAGTTTGCAATTAATAAAATATTGAATAGA
The DNA here is from genome assembly GCA_947563755.1 of Lochmaea crataegi. Lineage (NCBI taxonomy): Eukaryota > Metazoa > Arthropoda > Insecta > Coleoptera > Chrysomelidae > Lochmaea > Lochmaea crataegi. Next base: position 2,195,722 of record OX387423.1, on the reverse strand, counting down.
ATGTTTGTTTTTCCACATTTCTATAATAGATATATAAAAAAGAATAAATAGTTGATTGCCAAAACGAAGAAATATGCGTAAGATATATTTATTATAGATGGTGTAAAAAGTGGTCACTCAAGCTAGTATTTGTCGAAATTCCAAAAAAATCGAGTTATATTTACTATTTTTTAGACAGACCATCGAAAAGTCGAATTTTGACAGTTTTTCGGGCATAATGACATGTCGAAAAATTTTTAGGTCGCAACTGATGATTTTTCTTGAAATTTCATCAAAATCGGAGTACATTTTTTTTCACCCCCCCCCCTCCTTAATGGTCCTGATAAAAATTTTGAAAATTCATTTTCAAAGGGAAAAATTGATTTTGAAGAACGAAAATTGTTCTCATCGTATTCGTGGGCCCACAAAAAGAAGTCTAGTGGGTTCAGGTCTGGAGATCTTGCAGGCCAAGCAAATTCCACAAATCTTCCTAATACTCGTCTATTAAAAGTTTGCAGTAGATATTTCTGGTACTATGACGTGGTTGGTACTATATGCGTTGTCTTTATTCTATTATTGGTAGGTTATCAATAAAATCGGAAATTTTATCATTCAAAAATTCTAAGTAACGTTCAGAATTCATAGTATTCCTGAAAAAAAGGACCCAACTGTTCTATCCTTAAATATTCCACACCATATTTCTAATCAACAAATAAACATTTGAGGTTAATTGACTTGTTAACTAAGATAAAAGTTGACATGAATCACAACTAAAATTTGCAAAATTGAAGTGGTCAAAATATTCCTATTAATCTTTTGCATTTTGTGGACACCCTGTACATCTAATGTCAAATGTAAATACCTGAATGTTATTATTTTAGAAAGCAGAGATTTTCATGAAGAATCACTTTTTTTCGTAAAACTTGCAATAAAAAAGTTTCCCATATGTTGCCAACTTTTTCAGACATACTGTATAATAATAATTTAAGAAATTGCAAATAATTTTAAAAACTAAAACTAGTCAAGGAGTCATAGGTCTAGTAGGCAATGAAAGTTATATTGTTGGATGGATGCTACTTGTCATAGTTGGCAACTGTCACATGCGTTTCCTGGAACAGTAGGATTTCCTGCTCCATCAGGATGGATGGACGCTGAATTGTTCCTTAAATTTTTGCAGCATTTCACGGCCTGTACAAAAACAACTTAAGAGTCTCCGAGTCTACTGATATTGGACGGTCATGCAACAAGTCCATTGAAGCAATAAAACTGGCTAGAGATTCTGGAGTTGCTCTTCTGACTTCATCACCACATACCTACTTCAAACAGGCTACAGCACCTCGACGTAAGTGTATTCGGACCATTTAAAACTTATCTCGCAAAAGAAATGGATAATTGGATTACGAATCATCCTGGTTCTAGAATAACCGAATATGATCTGGCTCCTATTATTAAAAGTGCCCTTATCAAAGCATTTACCCCAAAAAATATCATCAACGGTTTTGAGAAAACAGGAATCTATCCATATGATCCAGACGTGTTTCAAGAGAGCGACTTTGAGGCGGCCGAGAACATTCTCCAGAAATCTACCATAGAAGAAAATTCTTCTTCCAAAAACTCGTCAAATCAACCTAATCCGGAGTTAACTGTAGAGAACAAACCTGATCTAAAGTTTCCTGAAGAGGAAATCGATGGCGAACCTAAGATATTACCTTCCTTCCCTTATTTAGAGCCTACAGAACAACCGTCATGCAGTGCTGCTTCTATTCTCAATTCAGGTAAGTTCAATCTCAAAACCTTTTCAAAATACGTACCTAAAAGTATCTCTTAAATATTTTAGAGCTTGATCAGCCGTCGCCGTCGTGCAGTTACGTCCCAATTTCCAATCCCAAAAACATCTCAGGAGAAAAGAAATACCAGAAAGGTGTCCAGAAACGTCGAAGGATCCAAAATAATTACCAGTTCTCCTTACAAGGAACAACTAGAAGAGAAGTTGAAAGAGAAATTGAACACATCCAAAGTTAAATTGATCAAAAAGAATCTTGGTAAACCAGAGCCGAGTTCAGGTGTTGAAAAATTCATAAGAAATAAAGTGCAAAGTGCATCAGCAGTGCCAGCAATGATTTCAGAAGAAGAGAAAGTCACACTATGCGTGTTTTGTCACGAAACTTATGGTGACACTTATCACGACTAATGGATCAGTTGCATAAAATGTAATTCCTGGATGCACGAGGAGTGTTCAGATAACGAACCAGGTGCCAATAGTTATGTTTGTGACAACTGCCGTTAATAAATTGCATAAGGACTCACTTGCCCCGTATTAGTGACTCAGTTACCCCATTCTCTGGGGCAAGAGAGTCATTAATTTTTTTAAATTCAAACAATTTTTTTTGAAGCTTGCTTCTCATTGCACGACATAGGACTGTTGGGAAGGTGTGACGTTCGTCACGCGATAACTCATTCAAGCGACTGAGCTCGCACACCTATAGGTGTGAAAAATTGTCAAAAATGGTCAAAAATTGTCAAAATTTTGAAAAAATGGTTAATAATTGTCAAAAATTTGTAAAAATGATCAAAAACTGTCAAAATTTTGAAAAAATGGTTAATAATTGCCAAATATTTTCAAAAACTGTCAAAAATGGTCAATAATTGTCAAAAATTTTGAAAAATGTTTAAAATTTTTGAAAAATTGTCAAAAATGGTCAATAATTGCCAAAGACGGTCAATAATTGTCAAAACCAATCAAAATTCGTAAAAAATGGTCCAAAAGGACCAATAATTGTTAAAATTTTGAAAAATGGTCAAAAATTGTCAAAATTTTGAAAAAATGGTCAATAATTGCCAGATATGTTAAAATTTTTGAAAAATTGTCAAAAATGGCCAATAATTGTCAAAAACGGTCAATAATTGTCAAAATTCGTCAAATACTGCCAAAAATGGTCAATAATTGTTAAAATTTTTGAAAAATTGTCAAATTTTTTAAAATATGGTCAAAAATTGTCAAGAATTTGGAAAAATCGTCAAAAACTGTCAAAATTTTGAAAAAATGGTTGATGATTGCCAAATATTTTCAAAAATTGTCAAAAATTTGGAAAAATGGTCGATAATTGTCAAAAAATTGTCAAAAATGATCAATAATTGACAAAAAATTGTCAAAAATGATCAATAATTGTCAAAATTGGTCAATAATTGTAAAAAATGGTCAATAACTATTAAAATTTGAAAAAATTGTAAAAATTTTGAAAAAATGGTCAATAATTGCCAAATATGTTGAAAATTTTTAAAAATTGTCAAAAATGGTCAATAATTGTAATTCTATTGTGCATAAGAAGCAAGCTTCTGTCGATGGTCCGACGGTCGCCCACCTTTTTTTTATAAAGACTTGATATTTTGTTTGGTTTTTAGTGATAAGTTGATTCTTAAAGCATTGAAGATTTTTTCCACCCAAAACGCGTTGTTTAATTTATAGAAATAAAAATGTTATATGTCGGCAAACCTTAAGGTGCACACTTGCCCCACCCTCCCCTTTAAACTGTAAGTATTCTGAGTTACTTTAGAATAAATCATACATAGGTATTTTATTATTATATTATTTCATGATAACAATCCTTAAAGCTTATAACCATCAATACTTTTCATCAAATTCGGTGCTGCTAAGTTTTTTTTAATAGATTTAAAGTTTATTTTGAATGCTGTTGTATTTTCAATCCATTACAATATATATATATATATATATATATATATATATATATATATATATATATATATATATATATATATATATATATTTTTCCTTCAAAATAGAGTTCCTCCTCACTGTTCCAGAATGGTAAGCCAATTTTTAGATGAGACGTTTGAAAATAAGTGGATAGCTAACAATTCGGTGGCCTCCTCGTTCACCAGATATAACACCTTTAGATCTTTTTATATGGGGCTACATACAAAATGGGGTGTATTCCCATCAACGTAGAGTTCGCAATGCATTCAATTCTCTACCTGCAACAATGATTAGGCGTGCAACAAACGAAGGTGTGATAAAAAGGCTTGGAGGTTAAAGGACGAAATTTTGAACATTTGTTATAAGTTCTTGTAATTATTGATTATCCCATGTATGTTTAATTTATCCAAAATACCGTTTGGGACATTTAAAACAGCTAAGGATGCAATATTCTCTTCATTTAATGAGTTTCTTGAATAAGATTTGACTCGTTTTAAAGTAGAAAAGGATCTTTCACCCGATGCATTGCTAATAGGAATTGTTAATTATAATCGTAACAATATTTCAACATTTGAAAAAGTAGACAAAATATTGGTGTCAATCCAAAACAATTTTTTGTGGATCCAGAGAAATGTTATTTGATTTTCACAGTTCCATAAAGTGCGCAAGCTCATCCACTAAATTATCAAGAACATCGACATCCATATTATAAAATTTTTTTACACTAATATTAAAATTTCTTATAGTAGTATTATTGTTTTTGCATGTTTTTATGATTGGGCCCTAGACACGGGCCTAGTAAGCCTAGTGGTAAAATAGGCCCTGCACGAATTGTAGCGTTGATACAGATGGTAGATGGTAGAGCACAACGTAAAACCGCCAGTGAAACCAGGTAAGAGCCTCTGTGCTGTACAAAATGTGTACCAACGATACCAGGAAAATGGTCTTATAACCAGACGATCCGGATCTGGGCGAAAAAGAGTCACGAGTCAAAGAGATGATCGGTTTTTGTTGATGGAATAGAACAGTTTCTGTGGTTTTACTGCGAAATCAGCATCAAAAAGGGGATAGAAATGTTAATGTTAGCCGATGGATAGATAGAAGAAGGTTTCGTGCTAATGGATTATCTTGCAGAATGATGGCTACAGGACCAACATTGAACCACCAGCATCGAATTGCAAGATTGGATTTTGCTCGAAATCACTTAGCATGGAACGATGATGACTGGAGCAAGGAACTTTTTACATATGAGTCGCGTTTTTGCCCCAATGGACCAGACGGACGTATGGACGAGTATGGAGAAGGCGCGGAGAAAGATACGCCCCTGCTTGTATTGACCATAGACGTAAATTTGATGGTGGGTCTGTAATAAACATTATTAGTTATATTACTTTTTTAAATGAAACAAAGTATTTCTAATTAATTTCACTATTTAATGAAAAAAATTATGAAAACTCTAATATATTGATAATTATTTCGATATTGATATATCATCGTCAGAATGACAGAAGTTACATTTTATGTGATGCCTACTTGATGTTTAATATTTTGGCTAGACCAAATAGTAAGTGACCTATCTTGTGATTGACTTAATATATATGAATATAAAAAAGAAGAAGATATGATATTACGAATATTAAAGCTTAGGTATTATTAGCCCTATGGGGATATCCTGGATATCTTTTTCCCATTTAAGATCAGTATAACTGTGCAATAATATAGGAAACTAAGGAAAACTATATGTGCTGTGTAATTGTTACTTAAGAAGACAATTTAATAGTGGAGAACTCCCTAGATTTATCTGTTGGTTGACAACTTCATATTGTGGGTTTCTCAAGTGTCTTCTTATTTCTAGTTCTTCAAGGAAATCTAGTTCTTGTTCCTTATCACAAATATGCAGTACTTATAGTTCTGTGTTAGGTGTTAATGAATGTTTTGTGTCAAGTAGATGTTTTGCGCGATGTGATTTATCTGGCTGTTTTAATCTGTATGCTCGTGAGTGTTCATTGTATCTTATTTCAAAATTTCGAATGGTTTGACCAATATAGATTCTGGACATTTAAGTTTATATATTTGATGGGGGTATATTTGTTTTTACATCTAACAATTTTTTACTAACATTGTTTTCTGTTTTAAAAGAAATTGCTGTATTTGCTGAATAATATATTATCTTTGAAATATTATTAGAAATATTACCAGCATATGTGATGGTTTTGTAATTTTGTATTTCCCTAGTTTTTTCAGGATTTATTAATTGTAATGCCACTTTTTTCTCTTTTTTATTAATTAATTTATTTATTATATGTAATGGATAACCGTTGGATGTGGCTATTTGTTTAATTATATTAATTTTTCTATCAAAATTATATTTGTTCATAGGAACTGAAAATGCTCTATGTATCATTGAATTATATGCTGCTAATTTATGTGACATGGGATGTTTGGAATTATATGGTATAGTCACATCAGTATGTGTTGGTTTTCTGTAAATTGAAAAATCAAGTATATTATTGACTCTTTGAATTTTAATATCAAGAAAATTGATAGAGTTATTTTCTTCAACTTCTAATGTAAATTTAATTTTTGGATGTACATTATTAATATGATTGAACAATATATCTAATTGTCGTCCACTACCTACAAAACAAGCTAATATGTCATCTACATACCTATACCGAAATAATATATTTTTTGAAATGTTACATTCAAAGATTTTTCTTTCTAAACTGTCCATCAAAATGTTTGCTAAAATTGGTGATATAGGGCTTCCCATTAGTAAACCTTCATATTGAATATATACCTTATTATCAAAAGTAAAATAATTCTGATTAATACATACATCAAAAAAAGTATTAGAACTGTTAGATGAAACAGGATTAAAAATAAATTTAGAAAAATGTGAATTTTTCCAAGAAGAAGTAACTTATTTAGTATATAGAATAACCAAAGAAGGGTTTGAAATGGATCCTGCAAGGATAAAAACCATAAGAGAATATACAAGACCTCATAACTTAAGAACACTCAGAGGATTTTTAGGAATTTTAAATTATTTTAAAAGAATAATACCTGATTTGAGTAATAAGGAAATACCATTGTTGAATTTGATGAAAAAAATATTAAATGGAAATGGGAAGAGCAACAGGAAAAAGCATTTTTAGAATTAAAGAATATTTTCATAGAGAATCTCAAAATTTATCATCCAAATTATGAATTACCATTTATACTTAAAACTGATTCATCCATAGAAAGATATGCAGGAATCCTAGTACAAATACAAGGGGAAATAGAGGTATCAATATCATTTATATCAAGGGTAACAAAAAATACATGAGAAAAATTATAGTGTCAGTGAGTAGAACTTGCAAGTATTATTTTCTGTGTAACTAAGTTAAGATTTTATTTATTAGGAGCAAAATTTTACATTGATACTGATCATGAAGCTTTTCTATCAATTTTGAATTGTAAATATACTCGAATCAACAGATGGACCTTATTACTAGAAGAGTATAAATTTGAAATAAGACATGTACCAGGGCGACAAAACGTAATACCAGATATTATAGCTAGAATGGGAACAAATAAGAATAACAATAATAGACAGATTAAAATAGGACTCAATATTTTTGTCAATAAATCAGGACTATTTTCGTTAAAAACAATTATAGAAGATCAGAAAAGATTGACAGACAAAGAAAAAAAGGGAACAACAGAAATAAATGGTGTAATAATAAAGACATTGAATGAAAATGAAAAATATGTAGTGACACAACAACTTTCACAAAAATCAATAGGAAGCATTCATGAAAAGTATTTACATACAAGTATAAGAAAAACTTGTATAATTTATAGAGAGAATTTTATAAGTTACAGGAATATAGAAATAACTAAAGAATTAATCAATAAATGTAAGCTTTGCCAATTAGGAAAAAGTAAAACCATGATAAACAAGAATGAGCCAAAAAGTATCATTTCTCACAAACCTTTACAGATTATTTCAATAGATTTCATTAGTAATTTAATTTTTAGTAACAAGAATAACAAACACATTTTTGTAATAATGGATCATTTTTCAAAATTCATTAAATTATATTCAACTAGAAAAACAAATGTGAAAGTAGTCAAAATGTATCTAGAAAAATGTATAGCGGAAATAGGAAAACCAGAGCAAATCATTCTTGACAATGCAACATATTTCAACAATGACAGAATACAAAATTTTTGCAAAAATCATAGAAGTATAAGAAATCCTTCTTCAAATCCCACTGAGAGGTACATAAAAGAAGTAATGAAATATTTAAGATTAATAACTTATGAAAATCATAGACAATGGGACGACAAATTAGAAATAGTAGAAAAATATTTGAATGAAATTTCAAGTATAATCACTGAGGAAAGTCCTAAATATGTAATGACAGGGCTTATGCCAGAGAGAGAATAGGTGAATGATAATAAAATATTACAAGAAACACTGGAACGAGTAAATGTTAGAATAGAACCAAATGCTAGAAAATATTTGAAAAGAGAGAATGAACGAAGACGAAAGAAGTAAATTCAAGAATGGAGAGCTTGTAATAATAAGGAATTTGAAAGTACCCAATATCAGGACAAGGCTTGTGTAGTAAATTACAACTACCATTTGAGGGACCATACGATATAATAAATGAGGAACCTGTAAATAGTTATAAATTAAAAAATCCAGTTAACGGAAAAGAAAGACCTCTAAGTTTAGAATTTAAAAAAAAATTTAAAAAAATTAAAAAATAGCAACAAAAATAAAATTAAAATTGATATTCTAATTTTTCTATAAGATATAAAAATGTAGAATATAAATTTTGGGAAAATTATTATGATATGAAAAATTTGAACATTAGTCATTAAAATTACAGAATCAATTTTGTAAAAATAAATGAAATATTAAAATGACACTAGGAAAGAAATTTGGTTGTCATATTTTCTGTGCGATATCCTCTTCATAGTAATGCAAAACCAGAGACCAGAGAGAGCATAGAATTTTCGATAAAAGATGAATTCTACACTCAGGACATAGCAAAAGTAGTATAGTAATCAAAACAGTAACCTATAAAAAATTAACAACCTAATGACAGAAAGAAATAAACGTCAAAAAAATAGGACTTGACAGATGATTTAGATTTAAAAATGCAAATAAATAGGTAAAAGGTATTTATTAGAAATATGAATAGAAATGTTTATCAATAAGTAAGCAATAAATAGCTATTAGAAGTAAAAAAAATAGTGAATGAGAAAAATATAAAAATTGTGATTGACATTGATTGATTGATATTGATTGATGGAAAGGAGAGTTTCTTTGAAAAAGAAAAAACGTTAATAAAATCAAAATTATTTTAAAGCTAAACCAAAGTAATTATCAAAATATTACCGAAAATATCAGATAATAATATCAGTTATACTTAATTTGTTTGATGTATGTATTAATCAGAATTATTTTACTTTTGATAATAAGGTATATATTCAAAATGAAGGTTTACCAATGGGAAGCCCTATATCACCAATTTTAGCAAACATTTTTATGGACAGTTTAGAAAGAAAAATCTTTGAATGTAACATTTCAAAAAATGTATTATTTTGGTATAGGTATGTAGATGTCATATTAGCTTGTTTTGTAGGTAGTGAACGACAATTAAATATATTGTTCAATCATATTAATAATTTACATCCAAAAATTAAATTTACATTAGAAGTTGAAGAAAATAACTCAATCAATTTTCTTGATATTAAAATTCAAAGAGTCAATAATATACTTGATTTTTCAATTTAGAGAAAACCAACACATACTGATGTGACTATACCATATAATTCCAATCTTCCCGCAGTGGAAGGCCAAATAATAGAACCAATCACCTCAAACCTAGCCAGACTAAACCTAGGGTTTAGATTGATTTTTTTTTTGTTAATTCTGGAATAAATATGGAAAATAATAACAATCTCAGTACCTTAACTAATATAAAAGTAGATATTATCATATAGTAAGGTTTTTGAGAACATCTGCCCTAAAAAACAATATTTGCTTAATCTATTATCAGATTAGATACGCTATTAATAAAAAAGCCTTTAATCATCAGTTTTTGTATGACGCACTTGTATTGTTCCAATATTGATCATTTTCATTATTATCGGTGAGTTTACTGTTGTTATGGTGGAACGATATTTGCAGAAGATCTGATAATAAATCGTCTCAGATAAAAAAGATGTAAATGAAAAATTCGTTATCTTTCAAGGAATTTTCTTATCTCGGTTCATTCGAATGAATTGAAGTAAAAGACATTTTGTTATCATCACAGAGCTACTCAATTACGTAGTAATCCAGATATTTATAATTCCCTTCTTTATGGAGCACCAATTTGGAAGGGGATGGTTGGGATCAACAAATATAGGAGAGAGCTAATCAGGGTACAAAGAGGGATGCTGTTACGTGGACGATATCGGACATAGCAGTTCAGGTGATTGCAGGAGTACCTCCCATAGACTCGTTGATCGAGACAAGGGTGAACGAACAAAGGAAGGAAGAGAACAAAAAAACAAATAGAGGAGGAGATGGTGCAAAAATGGGAAGAGGAAAAAGTGAAAGGGGAGTGGACAAGAGTCCTGATTAAGGACCTGAGGAGTTGGTTACAATGTAAGCACAGGAAAATGGATTACTTCCTAAGTCAGGCTCTTTGAGAACGTACACCAAGAAAATAGAGAAAACGGAGGATGATGAGTGCATATATTGTGGGGAGAGGGACGATGTAGAGCACACCCTTTTTACATGCATACGATGGGATCTACTAAGTGGAAAGGGAAAAGTGGGATGGAAGCTAAAAAAAGATAATCTGATCAGGACAATGGTGGAAATGGAGGAAAATTGGCAAATAGTATCTAGATATATGAGAGAAGTGATGGGGAAAAAGTAAAAGAAGAAAGAGAACATCAGGGAATTACACAGTGAGAAAGGAATAGGAGGAGATGATACTTCCGTTTTTGATGGTATACCTCCAAGGGTTGGTTCCAAAAACGGAAAGTGGATATGAGGAGAATGAGGTAGTTTTAGTACGGTCGGCTCTGGTTGGGGACAATGCGACTCGCTAGCTTCACTTGTGGGGCTACCGAGTGGGATTGGCACTCGATTGGGGAGAGCCCAACACTCCCGGGGAAAGGTAGAGCAAGTACCCGGCGCCTGTGAGCAGGTTTCCACCCATAAAAAAAAGATATTTATAATTCATTGACTGATAACAAAAAACATATTTTGAGCATCTATTATTTATATTGCACATATTGTAATCAGATTAATTTTGTTTATGTAGAATTTTCACTGATTACATAGTATTAGGGTGTCAATTTGAAAGCTATATTTCAACAACAAATTTCTGGGTTAGAAAGAGGGAACTAACATAGAGAGCTCACTCCCATGATTCACAAATAGGGATATTCAGGCTGTTTTAAAGGCTCTGAAGTCTACAAAAGGTCAGACCCATGGTTACCTATGAAGCCAAAAACAGATAAGAGGAAAGCGAACTGGAGCTATCAAAACTACAGAGGATTGTCTGTCCGCCTCTTACTCTGCATGTTAAGGCGGAAGCTATAATGGCTGCATACAGGCTGGAATGCAATGGGAATTTGCACGAAGGAACCAACACCCATAGTCATTCCAGAATCACAGATGTTATCACAAACTCGCTTCTTGAAATGAGAAGATAACATGTTGGCCACAATTAACGACAACCAACCATACCATAGCCAGCTAAACTGGGATTGGTTGGAAGCATGCAGTGGAGAAGGAACGTTGGTGTGGTACACAGACGGATCTAAGAACAGTAGCTGGAGTCCTTGGTGCCAGACCCAGGTGCAATGTCCACGTATCGTTGGGGGAGTTTGCAACTGTATTCCAGGTAAAAATCTATGCTTTCGATACGTGTTTGCAAATGAACATCGAAAGGGGTATAGAGGACAAAAAGTCCTCATACTTTCAGATAGTCAGGAAGCACTGAAATTTTTAGCATGTCCCCAGATCAGATCTAGACTGGGACTGCCTACAAAAACTTTTAACCCTGGCAAACCATAATAGAGTAACTCTTAAGTGGGTCGCGGGGCACAAAGGTATTGTAGACAATGAAAAGGCAGACACCCTAGCTAAGTTAGGGTCTGAAACTGCATTCACTGGTCCTGAATCAGTATTTGGAATATCAAAATTTGCTGCACGTGATTGAACATTAAACATATTGGAGATAAGTGCCAAAACAGAAACACAGCAAACTCCCGATCAAAAAACCTTCGCTGACTAACAAAATATTAAAACTCAGCAGAGGCCAGATAAGGAAAGTGACGGGATTACTCACTGGTCACTGTACCCTAAGGAAGCAAATGCATACAATTGGCATATATAAGGAGGTTATGCAAGGAAGAGGAGGAAACAGCCTCTCATATTATCTTCGAATGAGAAGCACTGTCTCATTGGAGATATAGACTTCTAGGACTAGAGTATCCAAGGGAGAATTTCTCCAAGCGAAAAGATTGTTGAGCCTGATAATAGCTACTGGTCTCTTCCCATAAACGGTGTAGCCAAGAGCACAAAAAGCCCAAATGCTGAGGTACCGAGGTCTCTAAGCCTTTTACTGGGGGTGCCGAATCAATCAACGGCCAAAAAGCCGCATCGTGGAAAATGGGAAAAGGAACTTAGTGAAGCCTACTGGAAAAATATTCCAGGTCAAAGACAGGCAAAAACATTAATACGATCTTCTGCTGACTGCACTAAATTGCTCTTGGAGCGTCAGGAATTGATTGAAAAATTAAAAATGTTGTTGTTATTCGTTTTTGTAATCTACCTTTAATACTCTATGCATGGAGTCTATATTTTTGAAAATCGGTTCTGGCATATGGAAGGAAGGATAGTTTTTCATTCTCCCCCCTCTCGAGGGGAGCGGGCCGCTATAGGCTTTCCGAAGCCTCTTCAGCCAACATTGGAAGGAATAAGGATTGTTTGGCTCAGGGCATGGGAGTGGAAGGAATGGTTTCACGGATAAGTTTAAGTATCGACTAAGATTTTCAGCAAATTTTCTTCCCAGATAAGGCCGGTTGAGCAGTCAAATGAATAACTAGATGTTGACAGAAGTCGATATTCACTTTCAAGAATTGGGAGCCAAGTTATTTTGAAGAAAATTTTTTGTTCTATTAGATATCCAATGAAATCAGTTAATTTGAGGTCATTTGATCGAACACAACCAATCAGAACAACATTACACTGAAAACAGACCATGGGCAATAAGCTTTCGAAATCTGTTATCAAATGTTTTCGAACAATTATCAATGTCCTTGGGTTATTACTACTGATAACTGATTTCTACCCTTTCTTCTTGTTTACATTATTGTCGGCGTTTTTTCATTAATGTGCCAGCAGCAGTAGTAAAACCAAACGCTAGGCATTAATTATTCCAGTCATTCCATTAAAACGTATTTTTTTTTATGAAACACAGACACGTTATGTGTGGCCGCCCGAGGGAATTCACTGTATAATTTTCGCCAGGCATGCAACTGGTTTCATGGGTGCGTGGTCGCGTGACTTGGTAACATTCTTTTTTGATCGAACAACCAACGGAATGGCTGAGAGATCGCTAATAATACGTAGGTCGAATCAGTAAAAATAGTATGATCGAGTTCATAGTATTTACTTTTATAGAGTGACCCATTTTAATTGAAAACTAGAACTGTGAAAATTGGAAATATTATTGGAAATTAACAAGCAAAATTAAAGCTTATAGGTACTGTCGAACATTTTTAATTGATCTCCGTTATTTTGATTTTTTTCTAGTTTTCTCTTTAGTAACAACACTCCAGGCTATCAGTAATCCAACAACTAAGTCTAGACTGGTGAAAAACTGCAAAGAATCCCTCAACAGGCTGGCAAGAGATAACAAAGTGTCTCTAATATGGGTGCCGGCACATGAGGGGATTGCAGGTAATGAAATGGCGTACCAGTTAGCTAAAGAAGGCTCTAAAGGAGTCTTCATAGGTCCGGAACCGTTTTGTGGAATCACAAAAGATTGCATAAGAGGGGAAATCGGGAATTGGCTAGATAGGGAACACCAATTCAAATGGAAGGTGACACAAGGGCACCTTCATACCAAGAGCTTACTGAACAAGGTAGACAAGGAACTCTCAACCAGGCTACTGAAACTGGGTAAGAGACATTTGAAGACAGTTACCGACCTGGTGACTGGACACTGCACCTTGAGGAAACATCTGTACAATATGGGCAAAGTTAGTGAACCTATGTGCAGAAAATGTGAACTTGATGATGAAACACCTACCCACATACTCTGCTTCTGTGAGGACTTACAAGAACTTAGACGGAAGCACTTTGGAGAGGAATTTATACAACCATCACAACTACTGAAAATCCCTCTAGTCAAACTAGTGGCCTTTATAGAAGACACGAAGCTTCTGGAATGGAAGTAGATAACATGGGAAATGGTACAAAGATTCAGTTCAAGTGCCTGGGCTGATGAGCACAACCCAAATATATGAATGAATGAATGAACACTCCATGTTTTATTTGATCTTCCACTATTCTCCGTCTGACGAGGGTTTTTTTATTTTTTGACCCCCCTTCCGTTCAATGTTTATAATTCATTAGGAACCCATTTGTAACTATCAACATTCCCATAGACTTTAGTGCTCCATTAATTACGTGAGGCATTTTTGAGGATTTTTTTGTCCCCCCTTCCCCCTTGGTGAGTTTTGATAAGATTCTGCTCGATCCCCTCCCACCCCTGACCACATAACGTAATTAATGGACGCCCCCTTTCTTTAAATTCTAAAAGGATATATTAAGTTGAAAATTGGCGCCCAACGTGGGGCTGAATCACCCTTAAAGGAAGGTCTCATGCTCAGCTTTACCACAAATTAGGGTCTAATCATATATTAATTTATGAATAAAAGTGTATAAAAAGACAAAAATATAAATGAATATTTTTAGAATGAAAACCATTTCCAGTTTCTTTTTTTTAACTTTGGGGGCGTCCATCAAGTACGCGACGTATTTTTGAGGATTTTTTGACCCTCTCCCCCTTGGTGAGATTTAATAAGATTTTTCATCCACCCCTGAACACCTCACGTAATTAATGGACGCCCCCTTATCATTGAAAAATATACGTTGTATGCAAAATTTTGTTCAATTAAGACAGTAATGTAAAGAGAATAACAGAGTGGACACCGATTACAAACAGACCAACTAACCTATCATAACCAAAAGCTAGAGGGATGGACCAAATAGAGAAAGACCGAGAAAAAATAGTAATTATGCGCCAAGGTAGAAAAGTGAGGTATTATTGACTAGAATAATTAATGCCTAGCGTTTGGTTTTACTGCTGCTGCTGGCACATTAATGAAAAAACGCCGACAATAATGTAAACAAGAAGAAAGGGTAGAAATCAGTTATCTGTATTAAAGACCGAGAAGCGAAGCTTCGAGGTCTTTAATGGATCCGAGACATTAATACACTTTTCTACCGTGGCTCATATAGCATTTTTTTCATTACTTCACTACTGGCATTTTATTTTTTTAAATATTAGTTTGTCGACTCCTGTTTCATATGACATGACAGCTGTGAACAAGTTAACCTCACATTCTATTAAATGGATTGAAATTTAGTTATAATCAAGTAGGCTCTGTATTTTTCTACCTTGGTTAATAATGAACAACTTTTCTACCTCAACAAAAGTCAATGAAGTTAGGTTTAGAGGCTAGAAGTGAAAAATAGTAATTATGCGCCAAGGTAGAAAAGTGAGGTATTATTGTCGAGGTCCATTAAAGACCGAGAGCGAAGCTTCGAGGTCTTTAATGTATCCGAGACATTAATACACTTTTCTACCGTGGCTCATATAGCATTTTTTTCACTACTTCACTACTGGCATTTTATTTTTTAAATATTAGTGTGTCGACTCCCGTTTCACATAACGTGACAGCTGTGCACAATTTAACCTCACATTCTATTAAATGGATTGAGATTTAGTTATAATCAAGTAGGCTCTGTATTTTTCTACCTTGGTTAATAATGAACAACTTTACTACCTCAACAAAAGTCAATAAAGTTAGGTTTAGAGGCTAGTAGTGAAAAATGGAAATTAAAGATTCGAGAAAAAGAAATAGGACAGGAAGGAAAATTTAAATGCAAGCAGGGAAT
This sequence comes from Lochmaea crataegi, assembly GCA_947563755.1. Lineage (NCBI taxonomy): Eukaryota > Metazoa > Arthropoda > Insecta > Coleoptera > Chrysomelidae > Lochmaea > Lochmaea crataegi. Next base: position 2,179,832 of record OX387423.1, on the reverse strand, counting down.
CAATGTGAATTGACTCAACTCAAAACAAAAGAGTCTAAGAGCCAAATATTGACGGTTACTATTCCGGAAGGAATATCGTCGGTTAAGATTCAATAGCTCGTAACCCACACTTTTTGCAAGAATGAGATTTTGTTCTCATTATATTTGTGGCATGCCATATTATGCATATGCAATATCTCCCAAGCCACAGTTTTACGATAATTTAAATATATTTAAAATAAAAAAATCTCGTATCCCACACTCATAAAATGCAATACCACTTAAACCTATTTCAAGAAAAAAATTAGAGTGTGTGCTTAAGACCGCACTGCAGAAGTGAAAACTGTATGTCGATGATCTGTTGAATTGAGGAGTGGGAGTGGGAACCGATGCATGTGCTTGAACTTGTAATGGCGGTGAATTGTCATCAATGTTTATTTCGCAATTTTCTTCTTCGCGCTTTTTTGTTAAAATAATTAGTATTACGTACCAATAATAACTATTAAATTAACAAAGACAATTATTAGGTATGAATTGAATATACTAAACAGCCACACAACAGTGAAGAGCAGCTGACTGTATCTTTCTCGCTCGGGTACACTCGGCGGTCCCGAGTCCCGATCCATGGACTGAGCTCCCCCAAAGGCGATGCCGAAAAGAAGTCTGCCTTGTTTGGCCGCCACTAAATTTGACCCAAAAGATAATAAAAGCTCAAAAGTTTAAAGATCTCCAGGAACTTAAACCAGTTATTCCTGTAGCTTTCCATGCCTTTTATGATAATTTGAGTCACATTTAGGTTTAGTTGCTTCTGTTGTTCCTATTCTTGCCAAAAATTATATTATTTGTAATTTAATAGAGACATTTTTATTTCAAGCACCTTGCATGGACCTAAGTTACATTATGTTAACCCACATTTGGTCAACATTTAATTCGAGCAATAGCTCGTAACCCACCCATAAACCTCAAAATCTTGATTAAATCATATTTTTTCTTATTAGGATCATACAGTTATTTTTTGTTGTTAAAAATCCAGGATTTACTGGTTTAAGGTACCGTCTCCACCCAAGTGTAGTTAGTTTTTCCCTCCTCCTTTGAAAAAAGGTTCATGTGGGTTACGAACTATTACATCTTAATTCTTAACCGACGATATATCAACCTTTGACGGCTACCAATTAAACAAAAACTGTTCACTATTCCCAAATCTAGATGAAAAATTTCCAAGTGGCAGTTTTTGTGCTCAATAACGCTAAATAAACTCTTAATTATCAAACACTGTAATGGTGATTCCTTCATTACTGCTACCGAACTTGGCATATATGCTTTGACTTATATAGCAACATGCAAAAGTATTTGAAACCATTTTGAAAAAGTAAAATTTTTCAAAACGATCATTAAAAGCTGAGAAAACGAAAGTCGAAGTTCGCTAGGTACTCACAAAATATTATAAAGAATTTTAAGTTCCTTGTAACATGTCTATCGACCTGTTTCGACTTTTAAATTTATATCACAAAAGTTTCTCTAATTCCCGCTCGTCGTCTCATTAGCCACCCCAACCATAAGACAATTGACATCTGCCAACGGCCGCTTCCATTTTTACAACGCCACTAACGAAACCCCTTTTAGCTATCGACTTTCTTCGAGGAAAGACCTCCATTTTTATCGTAAGCACAGCAGCTAGGATCCCGTTAGCAGCTAGGATACTTTTAACTGCTACGGTACCTTAAATATCTCAAAGATATCGCTTAGACACCTCAAAGATACCGAATATCAAGACACTTCCTAAGATACCGCCAGAATGCAGTTAGGACATCTCTAAGACACCTCTACCTCCAAATTTATTGACGACCCACCACTGTGATACCTCCAGGCCAAGTTTTCATCCACCCTTCCGGAGGAAAATTCAAGATAAGTACCATAAAAAGTCCAGGCTACATAGAGGTAATGGATTTTGAGATGAGCCCTGCGTGATTCCGTCGCAGAATACCAGATTGCGTTCGAAAAAAAAGTTACTACCCATCCTAATAAGATCAGCGCTTAAATTTCATTCTTTGACTGTCCTCCGTTCAGGTTGTTTCGACTCCGAATCTTTTAATAGTGCAGTACATTTTGTTTCCTTTTTAGTTCCTTGTAGTTTAGTTAAGATTTTTGTAGACAATAATTTGTGAAAATATTTTGTTTAGTGAATTAATTTACTTGACAGTAAGGTATGTATTAATTTATTTTATTACGTGTTTAAAATTTAAAGTTTGATTTTTGGCATGTTATTACCTAATCAAAAAGAATGTTATTTTTACATGGGACATTGGGCAGAATAGTATATTACATAACGTGTGCGGAAAGTGACATTTTTCACACGAGTGGGAAATATTGTAGCACGAGGCATAAGCCGAGTGTGAAAAATCACTTTCGCACAAGTAATGTACAGTATTTTTCCTACGACCACGTGATAATTTCACCAAATAATGTGTAATCAACATCTGACATATTAATACACAAAATGTTACAATTAAAGTCAACATAATTGATTTCAAGAAATAACAATAACTATCATTAGTAACAAAAATTTAATTAGTTATAGGTAGGTTATTACAATCAATTCTTAATTATTGTATATATGTCATTGTCAGTATCCACGATATTGTTATGCATGTCTGGGATACGTTGTTATTGTAGATAGTTCCAGGTAGGTAGGTATATAAACTGACCTCACAATTATTGCGCTTCACATTCACTAATCAGAATAATTTTTTGACATTTCTCACAATTTGTCAAAGCCTGCTTTTTATATATTATAATAAATACCTATAAGATGATTACATTTTCAGTTCAGTATTAATGTTGGTTTGGATTAGTTGGTACAGCATCGGACTTATGACGAAGAGTACGTGGGTTCGATCCCCGACCGCGTTTTAAATTTTTTTTAATCAAGAACATGAAAAAAATTTCACTTTTCAAATAGATCGCTTCAAATTTAGATATTACATAGGTAAATCTAATTAAAAATTATATATTTGACAGCTTGACAGTGGTCAATCTTAATAAAAATTATACATTTGACTTATTATCCGCAAGCGTGCGGAAAGTTACTTTCCGCTCATGTGTGGAAAGTAATTCGCACGCTAGTTTGATATAAGCCACTTTCCGAGGTACTGTATAGTGCGATATACGTTACTTTCCTATGTGGTCGTAGGAAAATTTTTTTTTAATTGATGCATATGTAAAACTTGAAACTATAGTTTATATTCATATATCTTTATTTTGTGTATTAATTTTTTAAATCTTTTGTTCTAGAATAAACCTGGAAACATGAGTGGTTCCAAAAAAGTTATACATAGTCAAGGTCGACAAATAATATACAGTGTATATAAATTTATGAAGGCAGAAAAAGAACAGAAAGACCTAGATGTCCCTCTGTTCAATTTGAATGAAAGAGTAGCTAAAGCTTGTGATGTTTCTAAGGCCAGAGTGAAACGTATTGTGAGCGAAGCTAATAAAAAATCGCCTGGTGAACGCTTCGAATCACCTAGGAGAAGCGTCAACAAACCTTCAACTTCCAAAGGATCCGTTAATGGATTTGAGGAAGAAATAATTCGAAGAATTATTTATTCTTATAATGCTATTCATAAAAGAAGACCTACCATGAAAAGAATTTTTGAAGAAGTGAGAAATGAAGAAGGGGTGAACTTTACTGGTAAAATTGATAGTTTCAGAAAATTGGTTAAAAGAATGGGATTTAGATGGAGAAAAACTGAAGATAAAAGGAAAGTTTTAATGGAGACATATGACATTAAAGCTAAAAGAACTGAATACTTGAGAAAGTTAAAACAATACAAAGAAGATGGACGGCCGATTGTATACTGTGATGAAACCTATATCCACAGTTCACATACCGTACCAAAAGCATGGGACGATGGTACAAAGGAGTGTTTAAAATCACCCGTAGCTAAAGGTAAACGGCTAATTATTTTACATGCTGGAGGTGAAGCAGGATTCGTACCCGAGGCACTTACAATTTTTAAATCGGGAATGAAAACCGGAGACTATCATGATGAAATGAATAATACAAATTTTGTCAAATGGTTAAAAGAAAAATTCATTCCTAATGCACCGAAAAAATGCGTCTTAATATTAGACAATGCCTCATATCATAATACACTCCTAGAACCCATTCCAAATTTTTCATGGAAAAAAGATGCAATGCTGAAGTGGCTTGCTGAAAGAAATATATTCTTTCCTGAAAAATCAACTAAAGCAGAACTATTCACAATTATAAAAATCCACAGGCCAGTTTCTAAAAGATATGTAATAGACCAAATTCTATCAGAACATGACATTTTAACGTTGCGTCTACCACCCTATCATCCAGAGCTAAACCCAATAGAAAAAATTTGGGCATTGGTCAAGAACGAAGTAGCTGCCTGCAACATAACTTTTAAAATGGATGATGTATGGAAGTTAACGGAGAAAAAATTTAGTGAGGTAACGGTAGATAATTGGAAAAACATTTGCGCCAATGTAATAAAAGTTGAAAAGGACTATATGGAAAGAGAACATGTCATGGATCAAGTGGCGGATTTAATAATAAACGTAGGAGAGGATAGCCACAGTGAAAGTGAATTTTCGGATGATGAAGACGATGACGACATATAAATTTATATAGTTGATAATAAATGCTTATAGTTAAGAGCTTTTCATATAATTTTCCCAGTTATATTACATAGGGTTTTTCTAATTTTGATTTTATTATTAAAATCAGGTAGAACATGGTATTATTTCTTTAAGGGGCTAGGGCTCCTAAGTGGTATTTAATAGCTTGTAATCCATAAGCTGTCTAGGTCATTAAAATATCAATTAACTGATTACTTTGTAATCATATATCATTAGTTTAACACTCTGTATTGCTTTGATTTTATTTATCTCTAGACATTAACGCAATTCCCTATAATAAATGTAATTCCGTTGAGTATGTATCATGTTTTAAATTATATTTTACAATAAAATTATAATGTTATTTTCAACATACTTCGCCTGGGCTATAAGAATAAAATCAACCGAAGCGGACTTTTTCAGTTTTCACTTCACGAATTTATTGCATTGTTGCCATTTATATCTACGCAACTATTTACAAGGTTAGGGCTCATCTCAAAATCCATTACCTCTACCTATCATTTTTTTCCAATTCATTGGCAGTATAAAATTATTGTTCTAATTTCTTTTTTTTAATTTCTTATCCACCCGACTATAAGAGCTGTAGGGGATCGTGTCCGAGTTAAAGTAAGTTTCTATTTTTTTTTAAATTAATTTTGTTCTTTTGTCGACGTCTAAAAGGTAGTGGCGCCCTAATGTTTCTTATAGTCTGACAACCTCTGACACACCTAGTGCAGTACTAACAAGGAGTAGAACCACCCTTGAGAAGAGTCTCATGCCGGCATCTGTCTCGAGTGGCCACTCTAACGCCCAAGTCACGAATAACCGACTGATACGGTTACATCGTGATTGATTCGTTAGGTTAGGTTATTGAACCCCACCATGATGCCTAGAGGGAGATATAAAGAGAAGAAGAAGGAACTGGAGCGTAGAGTGGAGAGGGAAAAAAGAGGGAAGTGGGAAGAGTTACTGGGGGAATTGGAAAACAATCCATGGGGAAAGGCGTATGAGATAGCGGCGAAGAGGATGGGTGGAAATAGGAACGAGGTTCTAGAGGAGGATTGGGAGAAGGAGATTATAGAGAAATTGTTCAAAGGGGGAGAAGGAGGAGTGGGTGGCAGAATTCAGGAAATCCAAGATACAAGGGGGGTAGTGAAAATGAGGGAGATAAGGCCGGTAGAGAAGTGGGAGGTAGAAGATTGGGGGAGAAATATTAAAGTGAGAAAAGCCCCAGGGATAGATGGCCTGAGGGGTGATATGGTGAAGAGGCTGTTGGATGACAATAGGGAGTACTTCTGGGAACTATTCAACAGGGTGCTGAGGGAGGAGGAGTTCCCGGAAGGATGGAAGGTAGCCAGGGTGATACTGATGAAGAAGGCGGGTAGAGAGGGGAAGCGGGCGGGGGACTATAGGCCTATCAGCCTGCTGTGTGGTATGGGTAAATTGATGGAGGGGATAATAAGGGATAGGATTGAGGAGGAAGTTGGTAGGAATGGGGGTTTTAGGGTAAACCAGCATGGGTTCACGAAGGGGAAATCTTGCATCTCGGCACTGAGCAAGGTGATGGGTTTGGTGGAAAGAGCTAGGGAGGGCAGCTGGAGGAAGAAGAAATTGGCCCTACTCGTGTTCTTCGACGTCGGGAACGCGTTCAACAGTGTCAGCAAACGGGCAGTGTTGAGCGCGTTGCTGAGGCTTGGAGTGGAGCAGGGGTTGGTTAACCTGGTGGAGGACTACCTGACGGGGCGTGTGATTGTAGACTCCAGAGGGAGGAGATATGAGATGGAGGCTGGAGTGCCTCAGGGCTCGGTTCTTGGACCGACGCTCTGGAAGAGTGTGTTTGATGAGGTTTGTGGGATAGTATGTGAAGAGGGATGTGAGATTACGGTGTATGCGGATGATGTGTGTCTGGTATGTAAGGCAAAGGGAGAGGCGGAGATAGAAAGAAAGGCGGAGAGAATGTGCAGGAAGATTGTGGAGAAGATAGAGCGGTGCGGACTGGAAGTGGCGGAAGAGAAGACGGTGGGGTTGCTAGTGAAGGGACGGAGCAGGGCAAGGGAAGTGGGGGTGATGGTTAAGGGAAGGAGAATTCGCATGGAGGAGTCTGTGAAATACCTAGGGGTGTGGTTGGATAGCCAATTATCCTTCAAAACCCATATGGTAAAGGCGGCAGAGAAGGGTAAAGTGAGGGCAGCATGGCTGGGGAGATTGATGTGTAATGTGAAAGGGCCGGGAGAGTGGAAGAGGAGGGTAATTGGTAGGACGGTAGAGCAGAGTATGCTGTACGGTGCGGAGGTGTGGGGTGAAAGAGCGGGGGTGAATGCGAGGGTTAGGCCACTTCTGCGGGTGCAGAGAGGGATACTGCTGAGGGTGGTGCAGGGGTACAGGACAGTGGGTGGACTGGCAGCAGCGGTGCTGGCAAGGTCCTACCCATTGGACGTGTTGGCTAGAGCTAGGAGCCAACGCTGGAGGGGTGCGACCAAAGAAGAGGTACGGGAATGGATGGAGGAGGAAATGGAGAGAAGGTGGGAGGAGTATGAGGGCGCGCTAAAAGGAGCGATTGGGAATAGGAGAGATTGGATGGACCGGAAATTCGGGGAGGTGAACTACTTCTTGACACAAGTGCTCACTGGACATGGGTCGAGAGTAGGGTACCTCCACAAGATTGGGAAACGAGAGACTGGTGTGTGCGAGAGGTGTGAAGTGGAGGATGATGTGGGGCATGTGTTTAGATGCTGGAGGAACGAGGAAGTGCCGAAGAAGTTGGAGAGGAAACTAGGGGAGGCGGTGTACTGGGAAAACATGGTGGAGATAATGTTGAGGGGGGAGGAGGAATGGATGGAGGTGAGTGGAGTAGTAGAGAGCATGGTAGGGGGGAGAGAAGGACTCGATTTGGCATGAGAGGCAGGAGTGATAGGAGGGAGAAGATGACGGTGTGCGAGGGACCGCCGCCTGTCTCGAAGTATGCTAGGGAAGTGATTCCGAGGCGGGGGTAACGGCGAGTTTGAGGTAGGTTTGGTTGGTAGGCATCTCCTTGGGGATGAGTCCAACACTGTTTGGGTCCTGGACCCATTCGAACATGAGTTTCCCATCTCGGCCCGAAAAAAAAAAAAAAAACCATGACGCCTAATCGCTGTCGCGCTATAGTTTCGTTGCGCGCGCTAGAATAATTGCGCCTTTTGCACACATGCATTGGTACAACGAAAATGAAAAAATGGATTAATTTCGAACTGCGGTCGTTAGGAAAGTAAGTATTACGGAAAATTTTAAAAATGAGCACAAATCTGAAGTGATTTCGAAGAATAGGTTAATTTGAATGTATTACAATTTTCTACGTATTATATTTAAAAAAAAACTTTGCTGGGGTTGAGTTAAGTAACAAATTTAAAAAAGGACAGTGAACTTTTGATTGCCAAATAGTATGAGTAAGCATGTTTGTCATTTTTATCGTTCACAAAAAACGGGGATCTATTATTACTGTTTACTTCTTGATAGGCTCTTCGAACATAAAATATATACAAAATGACGTAAGCTGTGGCAAAAATATATACGTAGTTCGAACCGCGGAATAAAAATATTACAAACAAAAAACTAAAAATATACCAGTATACGCCAGTCGTTTATTTCGATTGGAAGTTCGCCATTAATTATATTACTTGGTTTAAGAAAATAAACCTACTTTTTCTTCAAGTTCAACATTTCCCATTAACTGTAACGAGACGATTGAAAACTTAACATTTTTCAGTTGAAGGAGAGTTCCTGGAAGAGAGCCAAGTTCGTTGCTTATGGTGACGACATACACAAATACATTTACGATAAACTATTTATAAGTGAACTAATTAAAAAAAAACAGACGTTTCAACTAGATACTAAGCAATATATATTTAGAATCTACGTATGTACAAATATTATACGTACAAAGTTATAACTACTATCTTCTTATGTATTGTAAAAAATATGGTACCTACAAAGGAATATAGTTGACGTAAAACTTTTAGTGCAGAGATCTAATCATATATCCCCTTTAAGTTATGTTGCGGAGCTAAACTCTGAAAGGTATTAATATTATTTTTGTCTACTTACCAAACATAATTAATTCTATATTGTATTTGAAGTTCGTAATTGTTGAAAGGGCGTACGGTTTAAACGGGATACCAGACGTGAACTGAACCCTTTTTGTATAAATATATATAAATATACCTACTTACAATTTCTTCAGAAAAACACTACACTCTTTCTAGATGTCAGACTACCAACTAATGAGTTAACACGTGTGGCGATCCTAAAAATCAACCCCTTTCAAAGATAAGTAGTTATAGTTCAGTCAAAGATGTAAAAAATAATAAATTATTTGAAATTTATATTTCTACTTCTTCTTAATAAAACGAGATATAAGGTAGTATTAATTGTCTGGTATGGTGTTTAAGATGTTTTTAAATAATTAAAAATTATTAAATACATTTTAACGATTATTAGTTGAAAGTATAATATTAAGCATTTTAAATTATAATATCGACTGGACTATGACTGTATGCTCGTATTAGAGTCAAACAAAAAGCCGACAACTTAAAGTTCGCATAATATCTTTTACGTCAACTATACTATCCAGGAAATCGATTTCGAAGTTGAAGGATGACATTTTGGATTACAAATTCGAATATCTAATATGACTTGTAATATGTAGAGGTGTTAAATACTCCCTCTCTTATGATGACAGTCACTAAGAATAACTGAAATAATCATTTGGAATAATTGTATAGAATACAAAGATTCTGAAGCAATCACTTATTTTTACATTACAATTACTTCTTAGAAATCGGAAGACCTGGAACATGCCACTTGTTTTTGTGTAAAACCTTTTGCCACTAACCTAGCTCTATATCTAACACCATCTTCACTATCAATTTTCTTTTTTAAATACCCACTTACACTGCACTATAGTTTTATCATTAGGAGCGTTCACCAGTTCCCAAGCATCATTTTCCTCAAAGGAACGAAGTTCACCCTGAATTGCCTGATTCCTAAGGCATCCTGCACTGTCACTGGATCACTGCTTAGGTCGGAACTATCGGAGCAAATGTACGTTACAAAATTTTCAAACTTTCTTGGTTTTGGAGTCCGTGCTGACCGTCTAAGTGTTTTAGGAGTCTGCACTGGATGTTCTGGTTCAAAGTCACTATCACTTCCCCGTGACTCTCTAAGCTGTTCAGTTTCACTTGATGTGTCATTTTTTAACTCGGCTGTGGCTACCAAAGAGTTTTTTTGATTATATATTTGACAATAATCAGAATCAAACTTCGCTGATCGAGCCAGTGTTCATTCGCTGTTAAGTGAACACTTGCACCAGAGTCCACATATCAATCGGTCTTATTAAAACTACCACTTAAAAATATCGCACTAAAAGCATTCGGGGATTTTTGCTGCTTATAATCAGAAAAGTCGTTTTGACATTCATTTTTAAAGTGTCCCATTTTTGTACACTTATAACATTTAATGCCACTTCTGATTCACGGTGTTGCCACTTTGCTGCCTATTTTGAAACGGAAGCTGAAATTAATTTTTCAGCAATTAATCTGGAAAAATCGTATATAAAAATATTTTTTTCTACAGTCGCGCGTAAAATGACTAATTACTATATTAAAATGAAATCGTAAAGTCGACAAATGCCGAGGATTGTTACCTTACGCTCTGGCGCAAAAAAGGAATCATTTTCGCTCGCTTATTTAATCAAACCACGCCCTCCGAATTCACTCAATTGGTGAATAATTAACAATTTATCAGATTAAAAATCAAATAAAATTATATGAAAATTGTCAAAAATTTTGATATATGGTCAAAAATGGTCAATAATTGTCAATAATTGTCAATAATTGTCAATAATTGTCAATAATTGTCAATAATTGTCAATAATTGTCAATAATTGTCAATAATTGTCAATAATTGTCAATAATTGTCAATAATTGTCAATAATTGTCAATAATTGTCAATAATTGTCAATAATTGTCAATAATTGTCAATAATTGTCAATAATTGTCAATAATTGTCAATAATTGTCAATAATTGTCAATAATTGTCAATAATTGTCAATAATTGTCAATAATTGTCAATAATTGTCAATAATTGTCAATAATTGTCAATAATTGTCAATAATTGTCAATAATTGTCAATAATTGTCAATAATTGTCAATAATTGTCAATAATTGTCAATAATTGTCAATAATTGTCAATAATTGTCAATAATTGTCAATAATTGTCAATAGTTGTCAAAAATTGTCAATTATTGTCAAAAACCGTTAAAAATGGACAATGTTTGTCAAAAACTGTTCAAAATGGACAATTTTTGTCAAAAACTATCAAAAATGGTCAATAATAATTGTCAAAAATGGTCGATAATTGTCAAAAATTTTTGAAAAATGGTTAAACATTCTCAAAAATTGTCAAAAATGGACAATTGTCAAAAATTTTTAATTGTTTTTGAAAAATTATCAAAATTTTTGAAAAATTATCAAAAATGGCCAATAACTGTCAAAAACTATCAAAAATTGTCAAAAAAAGGACAATTATTGTTAAAAATTGTCAAAATTTTGAAAAATAGTTGAAAATTGTCAAAAACTGTTAAAGTTTTTGAAATATGGTCAAATATGGTCAAAAATGGTCAATAATTGTCAAAAATGGTCAAAAATTTGGAAAATGGTCCATAATTGTCAACAATTGTCAATAATTATAAAAAATGGTCTAAAATTTTGAAAAATTGTCAAAAACGGTCAAAAACTATAAAAATGGACAACTATTGTCAAAATTGGTCAATAATTGTCAAAAATTGTTAAAATTTTGAAAAATGGTCGATAATTGTCAAAAATTATCAAAAATGGTTAATTATTTTAGAAAAAATTTTGAAAATTGTCAAAAATGGTCAAAAACTATCAAAAATGGTTAAAAATTAGCAATTATTTTTAAAAATTGTCAAAAACTGTCAAAAATGGACAACTATTTTTTAAAAATTGTTAAAATTTTGAAAAATAGTCGATAATTGTCAAAAACTATCAAAAATGGTCAATAATTTTGAAAATTTTTCAATAATGTCCAATAATTGACAAAAACTATCAAAAATGGTCAAAAACTGTCAAAAATGGACAATTATTGTTAATAATTTTCAAAAATTTGGAAAAATGGTCTAAATTTTGAAAAATTGTCAAAAATGTCCAATAACTGTCAAAAACTATCAAAAATGGTCAAAAATTGTCAAAAACTGTCAAAAATGGACAATTATTGTTAAAAATTGTCAAAATTTTGAAAAATAGTTGATAATTGTCAAAAATTGTTAAAGTTTCTAAAAAATTGTCAAAATTTTTGAAGTATGGTCAAAAATGGTCAATTATTGTCAAAAATGGTCAAAAATTTGGAAAATGGTCAATAATTTTGAAAAATGGTCTTAAATTTCGAAAAACTGTTCAAAAATGGTCAAAAACGATCAAAAATGGTTAAAAATTGTAAATTATTGTTAAAAACTGTTAAAAATGGACAAATATTGCGAAAAACTGTCGAAAATGGTTAAAAATTGTCGTCATTTTGAAAAATGGTCAAAAATTTTGAAAAATGGTCAAAAATTTTGGAAAATTGTCACTAATTTGAAAAACAGTCAAAATGGTCAGTAATTGTCAAAAATGGTCAATAATTGTTAAAATTTTGAAAAATGGTCAATAATTGTCAAAATTTTGAAAAATAGTCAATAAATAATACGAGCCGTTTCCGAAAATCGATTTAAACACGTAATAATTTATAAAATCGATTTACTAAAAATCGATTAATATTACTATACAAATCGATTATTTTTTAACATCCCTAGTCAGTAGATCTATTTAAGGTTAATTATGATGAATAGCAAAAATGACGATTATTCTAGCACTCCTATTATAACCTAAGATAATATAAAAAACTGTTTTAATTATTAAAAGAGCGCCTGTAGAAAAAAGTATGTGTGTTTTTCGAGCGTAAAGTAACAGATTGCCGCTTTCGAAAGATAGCAACATTCTTTTTCAAGCGGCAATCTGTTACTTTACGCTCTAAATACACAAATAACTATTCTACTACCGTGCGTAAAGTACTTACCTTAGACGCACTTTCGAATGCGTAAAACCTTACGTGCGTGAAGAGTTTTTCTTTACGCACTAGTGTTCAAATTTGTATGTAGCTATACCTAGTCTTATAAAAATATTGGTAGGTATAATAAACGGATATTAAATCAGAGATTGATTTCAAGTACATTTAGTAATTATTGGTAGATAATTAGGATAAAAGTGGGATAGACGCCGCGAGGGTATAGATGCCGCATGTCACGTGATTCGTAGGCCAGTAGTGGGAAGGGATTCTAAGGTACAATTTACAATATTCGACAATTAGTTTTTGTTATGAGTGCAGTGGGAAACCATCTACGTTTGACCTATTCCAAGTAACATTAGAACAAAAACGGTACGTCAGCTTATTACATAGAAATATTTTGTTGATGCCTTTTCAACCATCTATAAAACCGCTTGTTTATTTACAAAATGTATTTCAAATAGATGATATTATGTAGGTTTGTTTACAGATTTGTTTGTGATTTTTTTATGTAAACGTGTGCGGCCTCTTTCCATATCTAAAAGGTGAGACGCCGCATCTTGTAGATGGGGGAGATGCCTCAAATTATATTTTAAAATTTCTGAAAAATAATTGATATTTTTTGATTATAGGTGTATATTTATAAATAAAATGCCAAAGAAATATAAGTATTCGAAAATGAACTGCTTAAACCACAAGCGCAATGGATCGGAGAACCTTTGCACCCAAGCAATGCAAGCATTAGATAGAAGATTTTTTGGTCCCTTCAAGACGTACTGGAATCAAAAAGCCAGAATTTGGATGCTAAAGCATTCCATCGTGAGGTAGGCGAAATCTTGGGGAAAACTTCGGTTCGTGCTACTACACCAGCAAATTCAATTGCAGGCTTTAAAGGAACTGGAGTTTTTCCTTTTGATCCTAACGCAATTTCCGAACATTTCTTTGCTATTTCAGATATAGCTAAGCAAAATATTGCAAATAATACTACTGAAGATATATCAAGCGTAAATAAAGGTCTCTCTGGAACTCGGGGCAGAGAACAGAGCCCTGAGCCGCTGCCTATTACTTCAAGCTCTGAGCCAACTGCTTCTGATATCACAACAGGTGAAATGTTGCAGGAAATAAGACCAGTACTAGAGATACCGTTGTCATTTAAGAAAAGAAAACAATCAGCAACAAAAAATATCTTTAAAAAAATATCGAAAAAAGAGTCTTTGCAGAAAAAAAAAACATTAGTAAAAGACAACCAAAAAACACAAGGAAAACGGAAACAGAAACAAGATGCACAATTGTCAAAGTAGAATAAAACAAACTATGACAACAGTGATGAAGAAGTCTCACAGATTCAGCCAGTGATGATGAGGTCTTACCTCATTCAGGCAATGATGAAGTATAGCAAAACAATACAAAAAGTAGATGATGAAATAAAACAATTTAAATTAGTGACGCGTTTCGCTACACAGTAGTTTTTTCAAACTAGTTGGGATAGCGCAAACGACGATTTTAGGTACGTCCAAGCCTTCAAAGTAAAGCACAATATGGATCTCATGAGTTAATGCAGGATTTAGTACTGGGAGGAGAAGTAGTGATTCTAAATATGATTACACCAAAGATAGGTCATTCAGAAGAGCTCTTTCCACTGATGAACGCCTAGCAGTTATGATAGGAGACTCATATAATTCGTTACCTTACATGTACATGATGTCGAAACAAATAATTTCAAAAATAATACCGAGTGTTTGTGATGCAATAGTCAGCGTTTCACGAGATTACATCAAGGAAAGAAAATTAAAGTATCTATTAAAAATTAAAATATGTATTTCGAAAAAGGTTTCACAAAACTATAGTACCATCACATTACTCATCAGAATCACTGTCAGTAGGCGCATATGAAGAAGACGGCGTGGGGCTTGGCAGTGAATGTTGAATGGTCGTCGGCATTTCACCAGAATAAGAACGCTGTTGAGGACGTGGAGAGTCACTAGGAATATATCCAGGTACAACAGGTGAAGAAAATGGTGACTGAGAAAAGAGTGGTACATTGTAAAAAGGGTGCGAGTAAGTTGTGTTGAATGAATCGGGGTTGTCATATTTTCCCATTTCAGCCTCAAATAGAATGTTACTGATGAGATGTTTCACTATTTTTTTTGCATTTAACGTTGCAAGGTCTCTAATTCGCATCCCTACTTGATCTCCAAATGCCGTGTACTGGTCTTTCAATGCGTTGCGTACTTGAATACCTTCCATAATGGAAAGGGTTTCTTCTGTGGCCGAAAACTTTTGTTTCTTCTGCGAGTCTGATCGTGCAGGTGGGGACTTGAATACTTTCCTTTTGCTACCTTTTTTACCGCTTTCAGAAGTTACGTCACTATCCTCGACATTCTGAGTTCCTTCTTGAGTGACTTCCACATTCTCATCAGATATTTGCTGGTCCTAGAAAAACAAGAAATAAAAATGCAGTAAGTATTATCATTATTTTGTTTCAGATGCAACAAGTGGAAAACTATTGCAAAGGAGTTCAATGATAGATGGAATTTCCCGAACTGCATTGGCGCCTTTGACAGGAAGCATATCAGTTTGCAAGCACCAATTCACAGTGGGACAGAATATTTCAATTGCAAGGGATTTCACTTATGAAAAATGTTGGTAGTCAAGGAAATATATCAAATGGGGCCAGTTTTAAAACCCTGGAAAACTCGACAGAGGAGGAAATAAGTACTGATCGAGTACCTGTACCATCAACCTCTAAGGATCTTCAAGATGTTACAAGTTACAAGGCTGTAAACTCATTTAACTCCTACAAAACTCCAGGACCAGATGGCGTATTCCCCAAGCTCCTGCAAGAGGGATTAGACATCACAATGGTTCCTTTATTTCTGATACTTCGAAGCAGCCATGCTCTATATCCATTTCATGGAGAGAATCAAAGGTGGTGTTTATTCCTAAACCAGGAAAAGAAACGTACACCCAGGCTAAATCCTACGGACCAATCAGTCTGACATCATTCATGGTGAAAACCATGGAAAAAGTCGTACAAATGTATTTGCAAAAAGGAGCGGTTAAGAGCATTCCTCTACATAGACTGCAATGGGCTTATCAAGCAGGGAAATCAGGTGAAGCTGACAACAAAGTGTCTCTAATATGGGTGCCGGCACATGAGGGGATTGCAGGTAATGAAATGGCGGACCAGTTAGCTAAAGAAGGCTCTAAAGGAGACTTGATAGGTCCGAAACCGTTTTAGGTAACACCAACTCAAATGGAGGTTGACCTTAAGGCACCTCCATACTGAACAAGGTAGACAAGGATGAAACACAAGGATGAAACACCTTCTCAAATACTTTGCTTCTGCGAGAACTCACAAGTAGTTAGACGGAACCACTTTAGAGAGGAATTAATACAACCATTACAACTACTGAAAATCCCTCCAGTCAAACTAGTGGTCTTTATAGAAGACACGAAGCTTCTGGAATGGAAGTAGATAACATGGAAAATGGTACAAAGATTCAGTTCAAGTGCCTGGGCTGTTGAGCACAACCCAAACGAATGAATGAACACAATGCATCTCCCTTCCCCTTTTGCACTTCCCGGAAGAATTAGTGCAACACCGTTAGCTTTTGTTGCAGTCGATGAGTTTCCTTTTACGAGAAACATCATGAAACCCTTCCCGGAAAATCAACTGAAGGGTTCAAACAAACAAAAACGCCTTAGAAGAGCACGTAGAGTATCTGAGAATGTATTCGGGATAATATCCTCTGTGTATCGCATACTGCGGAGACCTTTGCTGTTAGAACCAGAGTGGACTAAGAAAGTAGTTCTAGCAGTACTTTATCTGCATAATTTCTTAAGAAAAGACAACTCTAGAGCGATTTACAGCCCCCCCGGGACATTTGATTCTAACTGCTTCACCACAGGTGAGATTAACCCAGGAGTTTGGAGACAATCACCTTCAAATCAAGCAGTGGCGAATGTTCCCAGAACTTTAAGAAGAAATACTGATGATTCACAGGCGATTAGGAATGAATTTGCAAAAAATTTTACTTGCTTATCGAAATGACAAATAATAACTAAACTTTAAGCATGTTACATTGATTCTTCTCGGTACTATCATAATTCAGAATAAAATGCAAAATATGATGATGTGGCTTAGTAGGTACGATTAAAATTATAGAGAGCGTGGAGTAGCATGAATTGTGAGAACATTTTTCAATTATTACCAATAAAATATTTCAAACTTTATACTTTTTATGTTCTTACCTGCGTGTGCGTTTCCGTCATTCCTCTTGGTTGATTTCGATCTTTGAGGAAAAGCATTCTGTTGTAGCAGAACCATTTACTTTTGTAAACATCATCGCTTCCCGCACCAGATTTAATAGTGTCTCTCTCTTTTTTTATTTCTCGCAAAAAATGACACACCAAGTTCTTCATTTTTCTTTCCACTTCCCCTTTCTCAACTCCAAGACTGACCGCAATTTCCAATAAGGCGTCCATTTTTTTGTTCCTGTCTTTGTAATCATTTAAACGACAGTCCCACAAAACAGGACGATCCCGGTATAAATTTATCAAATTAATAACTTTCTCGTTCGTCCACTCCATTTGAAGACACGTGCTAACCGGCAGAGAATCTGAATCACAACTGAAAGCCGCGAGAGGCCAGTGGTTGGCACGTCCCCTCTCTCCGTTCTCATTGGCTTCCTTCAGCAATTTTCATTGGCACACGGCTGGCTTATTGGCACGTACCAACGGTCGCGTCTACATCGAATCGGCTTTGCCAACTGGCAAACAGCGGAATAGTGTTAACGAAATGTTTCTAAACGTCCTCGTCGAATCATCGATGATCGAATCGCCATCTAAGAAGTTTCACTTCCACATTGCATATTCTATAAAGTAATTTTTACTATCTTGTTAACATTTTTGTCTACAACTGCTATGAAAAGTGACGTATTTCTCATACCTTACTTAATTTCAAAACCAAATATTGCTCATACTGTGAGAAATATTATTTCTCACGGCACTTTGCCCATGCCACATACATTTATATGGAGAATCAAATAAAATCGACAAAAACTTAGTAGGCTTCTGTCATCTTTAAATACCTACTTAGTTGTCACAAAACTGTCAGATTAATTAATATAACGGAGAATTTAGTGAAAAGAAATGACGTTCCGGATTTGACCATACAAAATTGTACAAATTTCACCATCAACTATAATTTTAAATTAAATTATTTAACAGTATAGCCATAAACCATAAATATTAAGTTACTTTACTTGTATTCTTTAAATTTGTGCAGTTGTAGAAAAAGTATAGTGTGCAACATGTGGGGAAAGTACTTTTCTTACTCGTGTGTTTGCGGCACTCGCCCTTCGGGCTCGTGCCCCAAACTTCCACACTCGTGAGAAAAGTTGAACTTTCCCCCCTTGTTGCACAATATACTATTCCCCTTTTTACGATTGAATGAGAAAAAAAATTAAGATAGGGACACAGGGATGCCTACGTAAGCCGTTTTTCCAAAGTTTCGGTAGTTTTGTCAAAAATTTAAAAAAAAATGGGATTTTCAACACCATGTGACTCTGTAAATATTCACTTATTATGACCCTTACTATGACCCTACATTGGAAATTGCCACGTTTAACTATGAAAAAGCTAAAATGCTAAGTATGTAGTGATAATAATCAGAAAATGGACTTTTCATTATCAATAAATTTTGTCTATTAACACTATTTTTTCAATTTTTTAATATTAAAAGGTAAACATTTTTAAACATGTTTCCTTCAACCCGGCAACGTCGTGCGAAAATCATATTACCGCGTACTCCGAACGAACTGAATTGGTGAAGATTTATCGAACAGCCCTCTGCTATGCAACCACCTGATTTGCTATTGGCAAGCACGTGCGTGTGTTCTTCCCTCTCACTTCTACTATTGACTGATATTGATTATCTAGTGGCGTTGGTATTGTCAGTGTTTACCTTAGTATTTTCAGTTTTACTTGGCATCTTAAACTCTTGTATTTTGTGTTTAGTACTAATAATTTTTTTCTGATTTTGAATGGTGTAGTGTTTTGTGTTTGTTCATTTTCCAAAAATGAATCAATATACTCGTGGAAAGACACTTCGTAGCCAAAATAGAGAAGTGATTGCTAATTTTAAAAAGGTAAGTAAATAGTAAGCCACTGGTACGTTTATGAAAGATAAACGTCATGTTTTCTCGCGTAGCCTCAGATAGATTTGCCAAACTATATGTAGTATTCCCGAAATCAACTTTTTAAGTAAAATTGTTTAAGCTAAGATTGCAGTCTACTTCCGATATAACCGGAAGTAGCATATTTGACAGAATTGGTTTTGAGTTAGCTAGAATCTGTAATCCACAAAAAAGAGTTTCCAATATGTGGAAACACTGTGTAAAGAGAAAATAAACATTTTACACAATAAAAGACAAAATAAAAAAATCGTTGGCAAGGCTAATAAAACTTTTTTCATTCTTCTATTGCATTTGAAAAATAAATTCCAAGTATACTGTTGCGAGGTCACCATCTCAAAGCCGGCCCTGTCACTCGACTATAAATTTTGGCGAATGCGCTCTTCGAGAATGTTCTCGAAATGACGCTTTGTTTCCGCTTAGGACGAGCGCGTAAAATACAAGAACTTTCCAGAATTGAGAGACTATACATACGCGGGTTTTTGAGTGAGTTGACAATTAGAGAAAAAACGAAGACAAAGAGTTAGTTTACAGAAGTTCTTAGTAATCGGACAGTGAATGAAATAGTGAAGATAAATAGTGTAATATTCAAGTGGTAAAAATAAATTAGAACTATTATACCGAGTGTAAATAAATTAGTAGACATTAAGTAAAGTGTGTATATAAATTAAGTTTAATAAATAAATCAATGGATAGTTATCAGCCATAGTAGTGTGTTTAATTTTATCCCACAAGAAAAAACTATTTAAATAAATAAGAGAAAACATTACAATACGTGCAGCTTTGGAGAATGCTCCACTATGATAATTCAACTATGGTTTTAATCGAGTAGTGCAAATAATACAAGTAATTTTCTAGTTATTTGCAGATAACCATGAAGATTGGGATTAGTTAGAGAGAAATATAACCCCTAGGCTAGGATATAACTCAAGAATATAACCCTAGGCTAGGATAGAACCCGAGAATATAACCCTAGGCTAGGATATAACCCAAGAATTTAACGCCGAGAATATAACCCTAGGCTAGAATATAACGCCGAGGATATAAACCGAAGAATTCAACCGGAGAATATAACCCCAAGAATATAGCCAAGGATGGAACCCCCAAACTACCGCCCTAGAACAGAACTCATCAGTTCGGATCAAGACCTGACTTCTTCTCCAGGAAACCACTTCGTCTAAGCTAAGTACCTATAAAAGTACAAATTCCTCTATTAAATACCGTTATTCATTTCTTGTGGCAGAATAAATTAAAAATTTGTTTTTAATTCTTTTTTTATCAAAATCCTCAACTATAAAAGTTGAGGGAGATACCGCCCGGGGTCACTTTTCTTTATTAACTTTTATCTAAATTCTACAAGGCGTCTTTTCCGCCTTAGTTTTCTTAGTATTTTTATCGTTAAAAAGGTAGTGGCGCCCTCAATTTTTACAACCCTTCTGTTATCCTTGTGCAGCATAAACTTGGGGTCGAATCACCCTTGAGAGGAGTCTCTAGCCGGAGCCCTTCGAGCTGGTGCCCTGTGAGGTACAGCATTTACCGTTACAAATTGGCGCCTTTACCGTTACAAATTGGCGCCTTTACCGTTACAAATTGGCGCCCAGCTAAAAGCATACTTTTACCGTTACAAGGAGCTGGAGAGGAAACTAGGGGAGGCGGTGTACTGGGAGAACATGGTGGAGATACTGTTGAGGGGGAGGAGGAATGGATGGAGGTGAGTGGCGTAGTATAGAGCATGTTAGGGGGAGAGAAGGACTCTATATGGCAGGAGAGGTAGGAGAAATAGTTAGGGAGAGGACGACGGTGTGAGCGGAGAGTGTGCTAGGGATCGCCGCCCGTATCAAAGTATGCTAGGGTAGTGATTCCGAGGCGGGGGCAACGGCGAGTTTGAGGTGGGTTTGTTGGGGATGAGTCCAACACTGTTTGGGTTCTGGACCCACTCGAACATGAGTTTCCCATCTCGACACAAAAAAAACCTGATATACGGGATTGGCAAAAATAATTGCACAATAATAAATGAATAGATAGCTATAAAATTCAAGATAGCGGAAGTACGGTGATTCTTTTGATAAGGTTGAAAATTAAATGAAAATTTATAAAAGCTCCAAGTTCCCAAACGGGAAGCGAAACGCCAATAAAAAAAATTCAAACTATTTTTATTCAATTTACAACCTAATCCAAAGATTCACCAAATAGCACATTATACAGGGTGCGGCCGATAAACCGTCGGTTAGACGGATCTCGTGAACTACAGGTAAATGTAAATATTTTTCCCTATGCCTACCTTCAACTCTTTTCGAGTTATAATTTGTTTTCAATGGAAACCACAATTTTCCACTATGTACAAAACATTTAATATCTTCTAACGTAACTTGTACCTACACGACATTACATTATATCGTTTATATTTTTGAAATTGTTATTTTTATTATACAAAGTGCTCTCAAAATTGGAGTAAATTCGTCATCTAAAATATTCACATAATTCATTTTTTTCAAATGGATATGATTGATTATACCGAAAGTATACATTATCCGCTTTCTATCTGCATAATGGTCCCTATACGTATCTCATGTAGATTTCCGGTAATTCCATTTTTATTATTCTTTTGACAATAAATCTGTTATGAATAGTAGCCTACGGAATACATAGATTGCGTGACAGTTGACAATGACAGTTCGTAGTTTATTTTCTTTATAAAAGTATTCAAATGATGATTTCCTAAATTTAATCATAATTCATAGTGAGTGTAACAGGATAATAGACAGAACCTGCAGTGTATTTGCTGAAAGTTACCCTGATAAACGTAAACCAAACCATAATACCGTTAAACGGAAATGATAGAAGGATGCCAGTATTTTCAATAAATAGTTCTCCCTTCGAAACCCCCCCCCATGCAAATTTTTAGTTTTCATTTACCTGTAGTTCACGAGATCCGTCTAACCGACGGTTTATCGGCCGCACCCTGTATATATATATATATATATATTGTATTGATATATTATATGTAGGTTAAGTTACGTTAGATCTATGAAATTTGATGTGTAAAAATATGTCATTTGTGGTTATAATTAATGTCACATTGAAAGAAATATTTTTTTAATAGTTATCGGGGGATAAAATAAAATTTGAATGTGGGTAGTGATGGTAATTATTATTGATAAGAAGATTGATAGAATTTTTTTGAAAAGCAGAGATATAATATAAAAATATATAACCGAAAATTAGGAAGATTGGACTAAAATTTATAAAGCAAAATTGTAGAAAATTGAAAATTTTTATACCATCATAATAATTATTATTCGATTTGGAAATTAGGAGATAGAATATTTGACAGGCAGAGAGAGAATATAAAAATAAAATAACCCATTGAAAATTAAAAATATTGGATTGAAAAAAAAATTTAAAGCGGTGAACATTCGGATGATATATAGGAAAAAATCTAGTTTAGTGAACCAACGCGGATTTTGATGAAATATTTTTTTTTTAATTAATTCGAGGTCGCTGAACACGAAAATGAAAAAAGAAATCGGCGCTCTCTTACCAAAAACGAGTTATGAATTTTTGAAGATGAGTTCAGATCAGCACTGCACTGGTTTTATTGTCATATAATAACTGATTTAAATGATGCATTATAAAGTCTACACAATGTTAATTACACTATAATTACTTTTTACGATATTCCTCTCACACACACGTTTAAAAAACACTGATATTGATATTCATTTCTTGTAAATTCTTTTTTTAATTCCACAATTATTATATATTTTGACATTTTCATGTAACATGACTGACATATAAGTTTTGGTCTGTTTCTTCTTAGTCGTACAACTTGTACCTAATAGCATATTCAGCCATAAAAGATATTTAGCCACTTGAATTAGTTGCTGAGTATATTCGTTTTCATGATCGTGACCATATCGTGACATAGAAGATATAAACAAGATGAACATCATGAACATACACCTATTTTTCCGATAGCTAGCGCCGTATTACAGCTGAAACATTTTTTTTCAAATTTTGAGAGATGTTGATTTTAGGAAGATGGTTAGTTTTGAGATAAGTTTGGTTGACATTTATCATTTATTTGAAGGATAATGAACCATTCAATTTGATCATTGAGGATGCTGAACAATTTTTTTTCTCTGAATTGCACTCATCAATTAATTCTTTAAAAAAATCACCTCCTCAGTTGTTCGGCCTCTATAAACACTGCTGAGAACGAAAATAGTTGCTGCAGGTGTAATTCCAAATCAAATTTTTAACATACTGCTAATATTATAAGACTTTGGTTATCAGAAGCTGTTTCCCCTTTTTAGAAAATTTGAAAATTCTACTAATATCGCTTCCCGACCAACTAACACCCATCAAAGTGAAATCGCAATCGCTTCTTATCATCTTGATACATTTATTAGATTGGATTTCCGTTTGAAATAATGAAGTAGATTGATTATCGCGAGCGAAGCAAGCGCGCCGGATCGACGTTTCGCAATTCGCGCGCGCGAATTGCGAAACGTCGATCCGGCGCGCCTTTCTCACAGTATGTAGATGGCTGTTCATATAATTTTTCCATAACCGATTTCAGTTAAACGAAAGTTGAGCCAAATACAGCGCCAGCTATCGGAAAAATAGGTGTATGTTCATGATGTTCATCTTGTTTATATCTTCTATGTCACGATCATGAAATCGAAAATATTCAGCAACTAATTCAAGTGGCTAAATATCTAATGGCTGGATTTGCTATTAGGTACAAGTTGTGCGACTGAGCGGAAACAGACCAAAACTTATATGTCAGTCATGTTACATGAAAATGTCAAAAGATATAATAATTGTGGAATTAAAAAACGAATTTGCAAGAAATGAATATCAATATCAGTGTTTTTTAAATGTGTGTGTGAGAGGAATATCGTAAAAAGTAATTATAGTGTAATTAACATTGTGTAGACTTTATAATGCATCATTTAAATCAGTTGTTATATGACAATAAAACCAGTGCAGTGCTGATCTGAACTCATCTTCAAAAATTCATAACTCGTTTTTGGTAAGAGAGCGCCGATTTCTTTTTTCATTTTCGTGTTCAGCGACCTCGAATTAATTTAAAAAAAAATATTTCGTCAAAATCCGCGTTGGTTCACTAAACTAGACTTTTACCGATATATACAAATGGAAAAAGAAATTGTACTGCAAATGGCATATTTGGTTTTTATTGAAATTATTTAGGAAGATTTGACATTATAAACAAGGGAAGTAATATTACAACATTTGTTGCTTGTATTATAAGTTTAGTTTCCGTAAATTAAAAATTTTGGATGTTTTATAGATGTGATTTAGTTAAAAAGTTATAAGACGGGGTCATTTCATTAAACCGATTTGTTTCATAATTTAAAAGTTTGTATTTGTGAAAGAGATTGTTCAATGAAATAATTAAATATAGAACCCAACCTTGAGATAAGAGATTTTTTTTTCTTTCTGAAGTAAATTTAGAAACCTATTGTTAATTTGAAGCTACTAAGAAGCTAAGAGGTGGCATCTCCCGAGCATCACTTCTAGCTGCAGCATCCCAGTCTTTTTTAAGTTCACTAGTTCTATCTTCTTCAACTATGGAAGTTAATTTGTGTGAATTTCCTAATAACGTTACGCAAAATGTACAAGGTAGCTGCAGCTTCCCACCCACTGCTGGAGTACCCCAGGGCTCGGTTTTGGGGCCGACGCTCAGGAAGTGTGTGTTTGATGAGGTTTGTGGGGTAATATGTTACGGTGTATGCGGACGATGTGGGTCTGGTATGTACGGCAAAGGGAGAGGCGGAGATAGAAAGAGAGGCGGAAAGAATGTGCAGGAAGATTGTGGAGAGGATAGAGCGGTGCGGACTAGAAGTGGCGGAAGATAAGACGGTGGGGTTGCTAGTGAAGGGACGGAGCAGGACGAGAGAAGTAGGGGTGATGGTTAAGGGAAGGAGAATTCGGATGGAGGAGTTTGTGAAATACCCAAGGGTGTGGTTGGATAGTCAATTATCCTTCGGAACACACATGGTAAGGGCAGCATGACTGGGGAGTGTGGAAGAGGAGGGTGTAGAACAGAGTATGCTGTCCGGAGCAGATGTATGTGGGGTGAATGCGAGGGTTATGCCACTCCTGGATGCCTAGGACCCATTCGAACATGGGTTTCCCATCTCGACCCGAAAAAAAAATCTGATTATGTATCGTTCTTGGGACGCTACAAAAACTGTACCAACTGGAAGAGTGGGAGAAACCGTTCATTGCTTGGCCCTAAAATTGGCGGAACTGACATGAGCATATCGTTCCCTAATTTTAGAACGGTTAATACATGCCACTTGGAACAAACCTAATACATTACTAGATTGGTGTCGAATTCTAATCTTTGAGAAAGAGTTTCCATCTTTCCCTGTTTTAGTGGGTTCAGCTCATAATTTTCCTAGGTTAGGTGGAAGACAAGATGTACGTTGAATGTGCAAACCGAAGCTCAGCCGATTGGTTTGATATTTTTTATGCATTCTGATGCGATAGAATTGAATAGAATCACTATTACAAAACTGGTTAATAATAAAAATTACATCCAATATTTAATATAGTTTATGGGAAGCAGCTTAATTAATTTTATTAATCGTTATTATGAAATAATTACGACACAATTATTGAGATCAATGCCTGTCTGGTTGAAAAACAATATAATGTGGTACCGTGGGAAAACCACTACCCGTACATTATTACTCAAACACACACACACATACACAACTGTCGACAGTTTTCCATGGTCTCTATACAATTTGCGCTTCGATGAGAATATAAGGAAGGAAATGAATTAAAAGAAGTTTTCGTTGTAGTTCGTCACGAATACAAAACATTATTCAGAAATATTTGTAGTTATTACGAGGAAACATATGTACTTATAGTCCGGAGAAGTTAGGGCACAAACATACAATTTTTCCGAGAAGGAATATTGTTTCCCTAATCGAAAACATATCGACAATAATTTTTCTAAATTTTCAAATAAATTCCGCTGGAGCTTGCGACGCAGCTTGCAAGAACAACGTAGAGTACTCGAAATTGGAGTGATATTTCTTTCAGTTTTGCTCGTACAGAAGAATTTTACGAAATCTTAAGCCCTATCATATGATAGAAGTAGATTCAAATATTTTTTTTAGCCCTTAATTTTTCAAAAAATTGTTAAGCAATTTTATTTTTTTAAGCGGCAAGTATAATCAAAATGATGGCCGCGCAAACTGACATATATTTTTTTTTCCACAATCATTAATAAAAGTGACGTTTTTTTCATCGATTTTCGTACATAAAATATGTATTTGTTAAACAGTTTAAAAAAGTGACATTAGAGTGAGATAAAGTGACATTAGGGTGAGATAAAGTAGTTTTTTAACGCTAATTTTAAATATTTCCGCTAATGGCTCTGCAGATTGCACTCATCTGTCATTTTACTTAGCGTTTTGTCATCATGACAAACATAAACATTCAAATCGACTCCATTTTTTGTCCATTTAGAGCAACCTAAATAACGCATTTTTTGGTTTTGGAAAAAATAGTGTATGCAACATATGCATAAAGTGTCTTTTTTTCACTCATGGAATTGACGCATTCAACGCAGTCAACTTTTCCACTCGTGAAAAAACGCACCACTTTATGCACTTGTTGCATAAATAACTATTTCAATCGCTGCTCATTTTATGAACAGTAACAATTTTGACAGTTTAATAGATTATATTATAAGCAACATTAATAAAATTTTATTCACATATTTGTTTAACTATTTTTATGATGTGTAACATCTTTACGCTCGATTCCCTGCAAATTATGGAAGTTAATTCGTGAAATGGGACGGAAGTGTGTAACAGGAAGCCAATGAGGCGCGCGCTATTTGATTGAACCAATGAGCGCGAGCGGTGGTAAATTTCTCAGTCAGATGATAGCAACGAATTTACCGAGAGGGCGGTATTATCAGCCAGTAGTGTATGCATCAGCTGTGCACTTAAGCTACAGTATTGTGTATAAAGTTTGTTCCGACTAAAAAAGACACAAAAAACACAAAAACCAGGCACGTGGGTTAGTGTGCGCACGTTAAGGCGGGCACATACGCACTCGCAGGCATACTAAAAAAAAACAAAAAAAACGCGAGCTTGGGTGAGCGTGTGAGTGGGGGTGTCCGTAAAAAGGCAAACACTGCTTACCCACATAAGCATAAAAAAAATGTAAAAAACCAAAAACCAAACGAATCCGAAAAAACACCGGGGTGGACAAGAAAGAACACGACGAAGAGGAACCCCCCATACGGAGGCCCCGCATTTCTGTTAAAGGAAGCTCGGGGATTCCCAAGGGGTCAGCTCTAAAGAAGGCGAAGGACCTCTCAGGCTAAGGTCTGTTTCACCAAGGCGGGTGAAACGGATCTTGGCACGAGGCAGCGAAAGCACTCACACACACGACCGAATCGACACAACGGCAAATAAGAGGGACAAGGGAATATAGCCACCTTATATAGAGAAGACATCCCTGGCGCCCCCCACAGTATAAAGGCGAACGCGAAGTACGAGTGAGGTCCTGTCGGAAGTGACAGGGGGTGGTGGAAGGTTCTACTTAGCATCAACCCGTGGGCCTAAAAACTCGAGGGTGGATGCTTAGTGGGACGGGCTTACTCACGCGCACGTGTGTGTAAAGTTTGTTGTTATATGAACTAATTTATACGCGTAAACTATTTTATTAATTTTATATAATGGTGTTCTTAAAGTGTTTGAATAACGGGCAGATCATTCATAAAAAATGCAAGAGAGTCCATAAATTACGTTACACGAATTTTAGGACTTTTCAATCCTTCCCCGTCCTTGTCACAGGTTGTCACATTTTTAGACCCCCTACCCCCTTAGTGACGTCCAGTGGCGGCTCCTCGAAGGGGGCTAAGGAGGTTCAGCCTCCTCACCAATTTATCCAGCAAATAGCACTAGAAATATTTTGTTGAAAATTATTCATTTTATTTCCTGTTTATCTAATAATTTTTAAATTTTACGATTAATCACCCGTTTTCAGTAATTGTTTGTAGTGCCCTGAGGCTAGATTCTACAAACATCTCAATATCTAAACACGTGTTGCTTAACACAGTTGCTGTTTTTACGACCAGTCCAATTGCTTAATACCGTAAAAATAGCTAAAATGGCAACACTCTCAGGAGGCTTGCCTCTGCGGTCGCGGTGATACACGAACACCGGAATACGAGTTACGACACCGACATATCGTGTTGCGTGGGTCCGTTTGTTTTATATTTATATATGAATAGCGGAAATAATATCTATTGAAAGAGATTTAGTAAAACACTTAAAAGAAAATGATACATTTTATGATAATATTATTGATCATTTTTCGCAAACTAAAGACCGTAGAATTCCGTTAATATATAAAAAAAGTTAATAAAATTAATTAAAAAAAATGAAAAATTCCAAAAAAAAATTAAAAGTCTAAAAAAATAAAAAACAAAAAACGAACAAAATTTTTTGGCAAGAGAAACTCTATACCGCCTCGTTGGTTCTTGCTGGGCAACAATTAATTTTGTCACTGAATTAGCTGGTACGGTCGCTGTGCAAAAGTTAAATTAATTGGCTGAATAGAGTATATTTTTACAAAAACGTTTTATGTCCAGTCTCCTCTCTTAAAAAGTTCACGAGCCGCCACTGGTGACGTCACACATTTTTCAATTTTATGCATGTATTTAAATAATAAAATAAAAAAGTTATTGTTATTTATTTTTATTTTTATTAAATAATATTTAATAAAATCAACATAAAATCAATTATTTCAGATAACAGAGAAAAAAACGACTAGTCAGGAAACAATAAACGATAAATTTTGTTAATTAAAGATACAAAAATTTTAGTATTTTAGATTTTAACATGTGACGACACAAAGCTTTTGACCCCCTTCCCTGCCCCTTGTCACACAATGTCACATTCGGGTGATACTATCCCCCCTTTAACGTGTGACGTAATTTATGGATGGCCCCTAATAATGAATAATTATTCGAATAAATAATTCATTATTCAGCTTTATTAAATACTTTGAAAGTATAAGTCTCATATTTTAGTTACCATAAGTTTATTGTCTCCACTCTCCCCTCAAATTGAACAAAAATAAAAAAAAATTATTTAATTAAAAATTGTATTATAACTAGTTTTAATTAATAAAATAAAATTTAAAAAATGATTCTTCGTTACCAAAAATTATTTCAAATGATATTTTATTTTAATGTTGCTAATTAGCAAGGTGGGATGTCAAATGTTACACATCGTTCGCTTTTTTTCCAAGTTTTTTCAAGATTTATTGTTGAAAAATTAATTTCAATTTCCGTTTCGAATTATGAAAGGATGTGCCATGGAGACTGGATAACGAGATCGAAAAATTGTCAAAACCTGTCCTTAGGTGAGCTCAGAATAGGGGGGGGGAGGGGGCCAATGAAATCTCACTAAATATCATTTAAACCGAAGGGGGGATAATCGAAAATCTCACGTTAACTTCAAAAATTATAAAATATTACAGCTATTATTATTTTGATTGTTCATTTTGCCCGCTAAAATAAATCTCATGGCTATTAATATCATTTATTACGAAAGTATTTATTTAATTTACATAAATTAAGTATAGTATACCTGAACAATTTATTATTTTCCCGAATAATGAAAATAAATTAAGTTTAAAATATGTTTAGCGTCAATATCACGTAAGGGGAGGGGGGGTCCAGGCAAACCTCACTAAATCTCACCTAAGGGGGGGGGGAGAAGTCTAAACTGACCGAAAAAGAGCTCACGTAATTAATGAATGCCCCCTTAAAATCGTCTAACTAAGCAGTTTATTTTTCATCGCGACGTCGCCACTTCAAATCCAATACCATCTAACCTTAGTTTTTATAAATGACAGTAGTCAACATTACTTATGATAATTAATAATAAAAACTTGAAGTAAGAACTAGAAATAATAAAATTGTTTAAAATTAAAAATGGGCAGGGTATGTGTTGTTAAAAATGATTGCAGCTAATTGAAAACGAAGAAGTGAGAAATGACTTTAGGGAAACCATAGTGTTTTCAGTTACCAAAGGACATTGGGTTTCCGATGACTTGCTATGGATTGTCCAAGATTTCAACTTTCTGTGCATTGCTCTGCGACATAGGAGGGTGATGGGTTGAGCTACCTATCGGGAGCGTCCCCAGGCTGCGGATAGGGGCAGGCCAGGGACGTCATGCAAATGAAAGAACTGGTCCGTTGGTGAATAAGAAGGAATGAGGGCTATAAATGCCCAACATTGCCAACCCAATACCCAATCGCTGACAAGCTCGTGACGCAAACTGCAGCAAACAGAGCAACTACCCCTACTACCTAGGGTAATGCCTGTGAGGCGCAAGCCGAACTATGTGAATCGGGAGGCTTGGCTTAATTGCCTGGCCTGTGTGGATGAGGACCACTATAATAACCTCCCAAATCCTAAGGTTTAGTGGTCGCTGAAGGCATGGATGACCTTGGGTTATTCGGCCTTGAGACCACTAGCCTCGGGGCACCTGGCGCACCCGTTGTAATTAGCATTGTACCTGAATAAGGAGCTCTGCAGGTACTGACCTCCTTTTTCCTATACTGGTGGGAACAAATATGGAGCAAATTATTACGGAGCCTATAGAGACTCCTAGTAAAAGGAATATAGAAGATACGGCAGCAATGGAGACATCAACGCATCATCAACGCAGCCTGATTCCTCTGAAGCCCAAGACAAAACCACGCCACCAGGAGAAGCTGTAGCGAATCCTGTGGAACGAAATGCTTCGTATGGGAAACTTTCGGGTGCCAAGCATAAAAAGCTGAAAAAAATGAGGGAACGAGGAATTGACACTAACAATGTGGTGCTGCCGACTCCCTCAACATCAAAACAGGGTGTAAACCAGAAGACAAAGGGCGTTAAGTGAACTGTGTCAGCCAGGAGCACTCCTGGGGAAAAGAAAGATAAGAGGACTAAACGTACCATTGGTACCGGTATTAAATACAGCGTGGCCCACAAAAGGATCAAGGCAGCTGTGGTCCCTAAAAATTTCCCAGAGACAGTTGTCACTGATGATAGGAGAATAACAGCATATATGCATGATAAAATAAAGGAGGTCCTCAAGGTGGACTTCTTTCGCCACTTTTATGGAACCTAATTGTGGATGATTTGATGTGTAGGTTCAATGATAGCAGGGATTTGCGGACGACATAGTGATTGTCACCAATGGGAAATTCCCAGAGGTAGTTATGAATTTGCTACAGGAAGCACTGCGAATTGTGGGGGAATGGTGCCTTAAAGAGGACCTTTCAGTTAATCCAACAAAAACTAGTTGTTTTTACGATTAAAAGAGTTTTCCCGCAGGGTAGAGAACTGTTGTTCGGAGAAGAACTAGAAATATCCAAAGAACTTAAATATCTTGGAGTGACCCTTGATTCCAAACTGAATTGTAGGGCTCACCTGGAAAAAATTACTCCCAGGGCGACTAGGCTTTTCAGGCAATGCAGAAGAGTTGTGGCCAAACTCTGGGAAATACTGAGGTAAAAAACTGCAAAGAATCCCTTAAAAGGCTGGCAGGAGACAACAAAGTGTCTCTAATATGGGTGCCGGCACATGAGGGGATTGCAGGTAATGAAATGGCGGACCAGTTGGCTGAAGAAGGCTCCAAAGGAGACTTCGTAGGTTGTGGAATCACAAAAGATTGCATAAGAGGGGAAATCGGGAAGTGGCTAGATAGGGAACACCAACTCAAATGGAGGTTGACACAAGGGCACTTCCATACAAACAGTTTACTGAACTCTCAACCAGGCTATTGAAACTGGGTAAGAGACATTTGGATACAGTTACCGACCTGGTGACTGGTAACTGCACCCTGAGGAAACATCTGCACAAAATAGGCAAAGTTAGTGAATTCGATGATAAAACACCTACTCACATACTCTGCTTCTGCGAGAACCATAGTACTTAGACGGCAGCTCTTTGGAGAGAAATTAATACAACCATCACAACTGCTGAAAATCCCTCCAGTCAAATTAGTGGCCGTTATAGAAGACACGAAGCTTCAGGAATGTAAGTAGATAACATTGGAAATGGTACAAAGATTCAGTCCAATTGCCTGGGCTGTTGGGCACAACCCAATCTAATGAATCATTGAATGGCTGTTATTGTTCTGCAGTCAGATGTTTTTGGTATTGGATTTAAACTGGTAGCATCTGCCATGACCAGAAATTGGAATGCAATATTGGATAGGCCTCAAAACCATTTTAAAAAATAAAATTTGTAATACACTTGCGCACAAATCTCTGCGTGCTAATATTATAGTCAGCAACATAGGAAATAAGAAAAAATAGACAAAACTAGTATTAATTTTATTATAAAAAAAATTACAAAAATAGAAAAGGTTCTTTTTTTTTAAATCAAAAAGAGATCACACCAAACTGAAAATATTCAAAAACTAGAATATTTATATGTACAAGAAACAAATATTATTACATAAGTTTTATAAGTATAATGTTTTAATTATTGTGTGTTACCTTTAAGTACCAAAAATAAGTCGAATTTTATTTTAATAAAATAATTAGAAATATTTAAATTAAACATTTTTTTGTTGGTAAAAATAAAAAAAATTCGTTATAATATAGAATATACAGTTATTGTTTTTCCGAAGGCTTATTTGACTTAAAATGTCTTTATCGGTTCACAGAAATTTCAAAAATCGAGAAGAAAATAGAAAACACCTAAAACATACAATATATTGTAATTCTTCAAATTAAAATATAAAATTAAGTATTAATTCTCAACTGTCATAATTCAGGATTATAATCCAGGTAGATCAGTTTGGCAATCTCAAAGACCTGAATTTAATATTTTCCAAATAAAGAGTAATTCCTCTATACATTGATACCCTGTTCCTTATTTAACCAAAAATTTATTTAGTGGCAAACAAAAATTTACAAAATTTAAGAGTTTAAAAATCAAGAAAAAAATAGAAAACACCAAAAATATTCAATATATTATTATAATTCTTCAAATTAAAATTTAAATTGAAGTGATAATTATAAACACATTTCGAATATCGCTAATATTCAATAAATTTGAAAAAAATGTAATTCGGTGACAAAATATTTATTTTTCCTAATTTTTCAATCAATGTGAATTCTATAATAATACTGTTGCGAGGTCACCAACTCAAAGCCGGCCCTGTCTCTCGACTATAAATTTTGGCGAATGCGCCCCACTGTTCGAGAACATTCCAGACAAATCGTTTTGCTCACGCATAGGACGAGCGTGGAAACTACTAGAATTTTCGAGATAAAGACTATATATACGCGAGTTTTTGAGTTAGTTCAGAATTAGTGAAACGAAGAAAAAAGGGTTAATAGGGTGTGTGTTTCTTTGAATAAATAAGTAGTAGTTAGCCATAGTAGTGTGTATAATTTTATCCCACAAGTAAAAGCTATTCAAATAAATAACAAAAACATTACAATACTATGTATTTATACAGTGAAATTGAGAAAATTTGTGATTTATTAACAATATTGGAAAATACATCTATCAAAATGAGTCTTCAACAAATGATTTTTAAAAATTTTTTTCTCCACTACGTATTCAAAGTCATTGTCTTTATTCTTCAAATTTAATCTTGATCAATTGATTCAACATTTTAAATTTGGCATCACAATTCATCAGGCGGGTAAATATTTAAAAATACATAATTTAGCATACATATTTGAAATTCAAAATTAATTAAATCAATGACATAAGCACTATTGCATAATAAAATCAATTATTTAAAATTAATCACAAAATATTAAATAATTACCGTCAGTATAATTTACATCCTTATGCCAAAAAAAACTTATTTTTATTTCTACCAACATAAAAATATATACTGATATCACAGTTATATAATACTACAATATTTAAAAATCTTAAAATTAAAAAATATTTCTATTATAACAAGATATATAGGGTAAATACGCCTAAATCGTACCTGCTTCTAAATCGTACCCTGTTCAAATTTCGCGCATACTGCCACATGGCGGCGCGTTAATACAGTCACAGTCGTTTGCCGGTATTGCAGCGGAAAATAACTAAAAGGTTAGTATACTAGATTTCCTATTGCATAGGAGCACAAGAAAGGGTCGCTAGCCATAAAGCGGCAATAAACTATCGGCGTTACATTTTTCGGTAAAGACCTGAATGGTTTCATTTGTCGGGTTTCGGGTTTATTTAATAGTGCAAAAGTTGGGCAAGTATCACATTATTACCCAAATATATAAATTCATCGCATGTACAAAATTATTTAACATAATAAAAAAACTGCCAGACCCATCCCTACTCGGGATGGAGCCCTTGAACTGACTGCACGAGACTTGCCACCGGTTTATCATATTAATGGATCCTTAACCATTGTGCCGAATTATACGACCCTATTATATTTGTGGCGATACAGGACGTGTCGATTTTATTTTGGTAAAACCTACCTGTTTTATCATTTTATTTCACATAGAAAAAAAGACTCACCCTACATTTATAGTACTTTTGAATGAATAATGAGGCACTTTGCTCTTACGGAAAAAGAAATATAGTACATATAGGTATTTCTTTCACTTTTTAAAAATATTTTGCTTCTATTTACAAGGTGTCAAGTAACTTATTATTGTTATTGGTGCACATGTAAATATTTCCTTTTAAAAGCAGATATTTTAAGAGTAATGTAAGGAGTAGAAACTTAGGTTATGCGATATTTTTTTCTTATCGTGTATGCATAATTTGGTAGATCATTATGAGCCTAAATCGTAGCTTAGTTTGTGTGTAAAGGTCGAAACTCACGTATCAGCACCAGCAGATTTTAATTCTTATGTGTATTTAAATGTAAACGCGCCTACCTAACAACATCAGCACAGCACCGACGAGGCACGTCAACGCCTCAACCACAACACATTTCTCAAAGAGAATATTTTGCGGACGGCGTGCTTGTGGTGTGCTGAATCTTTGCCGATGTCGTACACTCACTTATCAGTACATTTCGGTTAGCACAGTACAATACAATATCTCTGACAATATAAAGTGAAGCCTATAGTCGGGTATCGCGGCGGTGCAGATCCCGTGTCGATGCGTTAAGTGAGCCCATACACAACTGTCGAGTTGACCACTCGACGGTGCTGTGACGATGCTTGTCAGGTGCTGTGCTGTTAAGTGAGTTTCGGCCTTAAATCGTAGCTTACTATTTTTTTATAATTTCTTTACTAAACAATGTTTACCTATTAAGATGCATTTATTTTCAATATTTCAAGATAATGACGTCAAAAAGAAAATTCAATAATCATTAGACTTGTTCATTTCTTCCTTATTTTCTTCTCTTATTTCTTTTATGATCCTATTGTTTTGGTTTTCTATACATTTTATATTCTCTTTTTCATTTCCTCCAATATCTTCTGTTACACTTTCTCCTATCTACTTCTGAACCTCTTCATATCTTAAAATCATCTCTATGTTCATTTTTTCTATAACTTCTTCTTGTTTCTTCACCAACTCTTCTCTTATTTGCTCAGAAATATTTATAACTTGTATTTTTATATTCCTCTCCAACTTATTCTGTCCCTCTTCAAATTTATTTTCTAATCTCGTCCCCCTTTCTTGTAATTTATTTTTTGTCTTGGTTTGTCCTTGTTTCATATCATTTTGTACTTGTTTAATATCAATTTTTAATTCATCTCTTGTACTTGTTCCATTTTATTATTCAATTCATCTTGTCTTTGTCAAAAAGAAAATACAACTTTCGGTCAGAGGAGGATATGGAGGAGACTTTGGAAAAATATCATACCAAAATAATGGGGTTCAATGAAGCTTGTGGCGTTTACAAAATTTCCAAGCCAACTTTTGGAAGACGTGTGAAAATTCAAGAGCATTGGACGACCAAAAGACTTAACAACTGAGATAGAGGCAGAATTGGAGCAACATATCTTAGAGTTAGAAACCTGTTTTTTTAAGCTTGCTTCTTATTGCACGACATAGGACTTTTGAGAAGGCTAGTGAACTCGTGAAACGCTTAATGTTACGAAAAAGCGTTCGTCACGTTACGAAAAAGCATTCGTCACGCGATGACTCATTCTTCATCTCTTTCTCGGCTGCCCGCTGCGCTAACTCTCTCCCCTCTCTTCCTCTCTTCCCCAGCCGCCTTCTTCTTCTCTCTTTCGTAGGCTACACAGCGGCACGCCTCTCTCTCGCTCTCTCATACACGCCGGCACGAGGGATTCCTAAACGGTCGGAAGAGAGACAGAGAGAGGGAGAAAGTATCGCGAGTCTCTCTCTCTCTAATTGCGAAATATGTCAAAATTTTTGAAAAATTGTCAAAAATTTTGAAATATGGTCAAAAATTTGGAAAAATGGTCAATAATTGTCAAAAATTGTCAAAAACTCAAAATTATGAAAAAATGGTTAACAATTGCTAAATATTTTCAAAAATTGTCAAAAATATGGAAAAATGGTCAATAATTATCAATATCTGTCAAAATTTTGAAAAATTGGTCAATAATTATAAAAGACTGTCAAAAATGGTCAATGATTGTTAAAAATTTTCAAAATTTTTGAAAAATTGGCAAAAATGTTCAATAATTGTCAGAATCTGTCAAAAACTGTCGAAAATTGTTAAAAATTTAAAAAATGGTCAAAAATAGTCAATAATGGTTAAAATTTTGAAAAATGATCAAAAATTGTTAAATATTTTGAAAAATTTAGAGTAATTGTCAAAATTTTTGAAAGTTGTCAAAAACGGTCAATAATTGCCAGAAACTGTCGAAAATGGTCAATAATTGTTAAAATTTTGAGAAATGGTCAAAAATTGTTAAAATTTTGAAAAAATTGTCAATAATTATAAAAAAATGTCAAAAATGCTCAATAATTGTTAAAAATTGTCAAAATTTTTGAAAAATTGTCAGAACCTGTCAAAAATGCTCAAAAATTGTCAAAAATGGTCAATAATTGTTAAAATTTAGAAAAATGGTCTAAAATGGTCAAAAATGATCAATAATTGTCAAAAATGGTCAATAATTGTTAAAAATTATCAAAATTTTTGAAAAATTGTCAGAACCTGTCAAAAATGCTCAAAAATTGTCAAAAATGGTCAATAATTGTTAAAATTTAGAAAAATGGTCTAAAATGGTCAAAAATGATCAATAATTGTCAAAAATGGTCAATAATTGTCAAAAATTGTCACCATTTTTAAAAAATGGTCAATAATTATAAAAAACTGTCAAAAATGCTCAATAATTATCAAAAATGGTAAAAATTTTTGAAAAATTTTAAAAAATGGTCAATAATTGTCAGAACCTGTCAAAAATGCTCCAAAATTGTCAAAATTTTTGAAAAATCGTCAGAACCTGTCAAAAATGCTCAAAAATGGTCAATAATTGTTAAAATTTAGAAAAATGGTCTAAAATGGTCAAAATTTTTGAAAAATTGTCAAAAATGATCAATAATTGTCAGAAATGGTCAATAATTGTTAGAATTTGAAAAAATTGTCAAAAATTGTCAAAAATTTTGAAAAAATGGTCAATAATTGTCAAAAATTGTCAAAATTTTTGGAAAATGTTTAAAAATGGTCATTCTATTGTGCATAAGAAGCAAGCTTCTGTCGGCGGTTCGACGACCGCTCACCTTTTTATGGTCTGACAATTAAAAAATTGCGTGGCTTGGCCATTCAACTGGCTGAAAAGTATGATCTTCATCTTAGACTTAATAAAGAAAAGAGGTTAGCTGGCTAGAAGTGGTAAATTTTTAAAAGATCACCCTGAAATCTCGTTGCGTAAACCAGAAGCAACCTCAATGGCGAGGGACCGCTAGGGTAGTGATTCCGAGGCGGGGGTAACGGCGAGTTTGAGGTGGGTTTGGTTGGTAGGCACTGTTTGGGCCCTGGACCCATTCGAACATGAGTTTCCCATCTCGACCCGAAAAAAAACCTCAATGGCACATTGTATAGGAAAGAGTTATGGACTTTTTTGATAAATAAAAGAAATTGTAGACCAAGAAAAAATTTCACCGCCAAAATTTTTTAATGTTGATGAAACTGGGTTGAGTACTTACCGTTCATAAACCATCCAAAAATTTTGGCCAAGAAGGGGAAACATCAAGTAGGTACTGTTACAAGCGGTGGAAAGAGGTACAAATACAACACGTGTATGCTGGCTGTATGAATGCTGCCGGGAAATTTATACCTCCGATGGTTATCTACAAACTTCAACGGTTAAATTAACTATTGAAACGGGATGGACCTCCAAACACCCTTTACACTTGTTCAGACAACAATTTATTTTTAGAATGGATGAAATACTTTATCTGCTGCTTAAGGCTTGAGAAAAGTGAAAAGAAGCAAGTTCTTCTCCATCTTGATGACCATTCCACTCACACCAAAAACATTGATTGTTAGAGATTATGGAATTATAATGCTGTCTTTGGAGAGATGGAGAAAGAAGATTAAAAAGGAACATAGAAATAGAAAAGGAAGCAGGTGGAGAAAATATAGTCCGATATAAAAAAGCAAGGAGACTGGAATGGATGGGACACATTATGAGAAGAGCACCAACAGGAATATTAAAAAGAATAACAACATGGGTTCCATTGAAGACGAAAACAAGAGTAAGACCACGGAGCAGATGGTGAGATCAAGTAGAGGAAGATATAAAAGCATTTAAAATCAGAGACTGGAAAACAAAATGCAGACACAGAAGAAAGTGGAAAACTATAACAAAAGAGGCCAGGACAGACAAAAGATTATAGTCGCTCTGATATAAGAGAAGTACCACCTCGCCATAATCCCTCGGGATTGAACGGCCATGATGATGATGATTAATGCTGTCTTTACCGGCTCATTTCTCACACAGGCTTCAGCCCCTCGATAAATATTTCTTTAAATCGCTGAAGCACCATTTTAATGAAGCATCTGCAACTTTGGTGCGCACTCATCCTGGGAGTGTAATTGAACAGACTGAAATTAGCGAATTATTAGGAATTGCCTATCCAAGAGCTGTCTGTATGGCCACTGTCCTACATCGCCATAAAATTAAAGATGAAGACTATTTAGTGTTGTAAACAACGGAAGAAAGATACATTGGTGAAAATAACTAACATAAATCAGAAGCAGTAAATGATACTCCAAATCCGGAAACTGTTAATTCTCAACCATCGACTAGTGCAAACATCTCTAAGTGAAAACACCGCAATTCTAACCAAAGGGTGATAAATATCATTGTAATAACTATAGAGGAATCAATTTACTGAATGTTGCTATGAAAATTTACTAACAAATATTGGACACAAAAATTAAATCAGTAACTGCAAATACACTAGAAGAATGCCAAAACGGATTTAGGAAGGGAATGAGTATACAGGACCACATATTTACATTAAAGCGGATCAGGGAAAAAACAAGTGTATTTAGGTTTTATTGACATGGAAAAGGCCTTTGATCGAGAGCCAAGAAACAAACTAGCAAAATACAAGCAGTGGAAATGAAATATCTCAGAAGAGTTAAAGGATAGATAAAGTAAGAAATACAAAAATAAGGAAGGATCTAGAAATAAAATCGACCCTTGAATATATTCAAACAAGACAATTAGGATGGTGGGGACACTTACAAAGAATGTCAAATTCCAGACAAGTTAAGCAAGTATGGGAGGCAAGAAAAGCGAATAAGAGAAAACGTGAGAGAACGAGAGAAACATGGGACAGCAGCGTTAAAAAAATTTTGCAAGAAAAGGGAAAATCTTGGAATGAGGCAAAAATATTAGCAAGAAATAAGAAGGAATGGGCCAAGTTTGTCCACGAAGAGATTACCACATAATATTATTGCCAAATATAAGAACAATGCTAAATAATGAAATGTTTTACCCTACACCATTGAAAAATGGTATTTGGGTTATTGATAATAAATATATATATATAAAATTTTTTGGGCTATTCTAGATTATCAATAATAAAACAAATTCTTTG
This sequence comes from Lochmaea crataegi, assembly GCA_947563755.1. Taxonomy (NCBI): domain Eukaryota; kingdom Metazoa; phylum Arthropoda; class Insecta; order Coleoptera; family Chrysomelidae; genus Lochmaea; species Lochmaea crataegi. The sequence continues at coordinate 2,139,892 of OX387423.1, read as the reverse complement.
CCAGGTACGATTTAAGCATATTTACCCTATTGTTGACCACACCGTTACAGTATCTAAATATTTAGAAGCACATTCTTTCGCACCAAATGTCAACTGAACCTAGATCTGGACCGTTAACGGTATTCTCTCTAACTCTGGGCACTTTGTTCTTATTAGTTTGATTATTTTATATCAATTGTTTTAGATAAATTTGTGTATTGGTTGTTAATGTTAATGAATTGATTAATATCGAGATACAAACAAAGGTCTTGAAAGGTATTAAATGAAGGCAGTATTCTGAAAAAGTAGTGTCGAGAGTTCACTTTTTCAACAAAAATCTTAAACACTAAATATTTCTACCCAAGAAAAATTGATGGCACAGCCCCAAACTGAATAAAATATTTTCTTCATAATTTAGCAAAATAAAAATTATTCTCAGATTCCTTCTTAATTACCTAACATAATTAATTAATCATTATCACTAACACTTCTTTCGAGATTCATCCTTTCATGCGCCTCTCTCAATTTCATGTCCAACACCATATTGACGATATTCCTTTGTATGAAAACTTGATTCACAGCACTCAGTTTTTTAACGGTATCGGCTACACCTTTAAAAAATGAATCGATATCGCTGTCATCATTTTTCACGGGAACGATGGGTTCTTGTTTGGAAAAATCTAATAAAGCACCCAAAAAATGTCCGTTGCTGGCTTCATCCTGAGACGAATTTACAGTTATAAAGTATGGCTGATCGGCCTGATCCTGCTGTTCATTTTCTTCTTTCATTTCACCAGATTCGTCGGAAAATTGTTTGTTGGTCGACATCGGGAAACTTATTGCAAGAAACGGGGCAAGGAAAGTCATGCAATTGCTGTAGCGCCAGTTTTTACGAGGTTTCACGTTATGTCCGCTGCTCAGAGCCATTTTGTACTTTATCTCCTTCACGTAGGAGTCTCGAAGGCTTTTCCATCTCATGCGGACAGTCTTTACTGAAAAAAAATAGTTACAGGTATAGTTAAAGTATTTATATTATTTTTGAGATAAAATATAAAAGCATTATTAACAAGTCTACGACTATAGCTAGGGTGGTGGAAGCGGGGAGGGGAACATAAACCATAAAAATAGTAGGGATAGAACCGTGGATGGAAAATGAAAAGGTGAGGGGGAAAATAGAGAATTTGATTGGGAAAGGGACAACGGAGTGAGATTAAAGGGAGGGGAACGGGATGAAAATGACGGTGGCGAGGGTGGAATGGGAAAAAGCGGAAGCATTACTGGGAAAAAGGCAGATTAGATTGGGGTGGAACAGGGTAAGTATTATAGAAAGTAGAAAGGATGGCAGATACTTTGGATATGGGATAAAGGGGCATAAAGTAGCAGAGTGTAAGGTGAAGGAAGTCAAGGAGAGGAGTAAGTGCTGGCTATGTAAGAGCGAGGATCACATGGCCAGAGACTGTCGGCAGGCCTTCCTTTGTAGCGTATGTGGAGAAAGGGGACACAAGCCGGGGGAGATAGAATGTTGTAGTGAAAAGAAAGGGAGTAGATGAAGACGATGGAAAACAGGAAGGAAAAAATGGGAGGGACCCTATGTACCCCTCAGGGGGGACGAGTCTGGTCAAATAAGAGGAAAGGGAGAGCAGGGCGCGGAAAGAAGGAATGTAGGGGATGGATGGAGGGTGATACAGATAAATTTAGGGAAATACAGGATAGCGCATGATATATTAGATGGAGTGATTTTTAGGAGGAAAGTGGATGTGGTGTGTGGATCTGAAGTAAGTGCTAGATATGTGGGAAATCAGGGATGGATTATGGACGATACAGGAGAGGCAGGAATAAGAGAGGTAGGAGATGGACTGAGGGAGGATGAAGTGAGGAAAGGTAACGGATGGGTGGTAGTGCGAAGGGAAGACATGGTGGTGTACTGTGTGTATATAAGCCCAAATGTCAGCCTGGAAGAATATGAGAGAAGCATGACAGGATTGGAGGACGATCTGAGGGTGTCGAAAGGGAAAAGGAGGATCATAAGGAGAATGGTGAAGGGGAAGAAGAGTTGACATTCAACGGGTTGGCGGTGCTGAATGAAGGACTACTGTCCACCTTCGTGAAGGGTGACGGGGGTTCGTCATTCATTGATATAAAAGCAAGTGATGAATGACTGGGGGAAAGTGAGTAGTTGGAGGGTGCTGGAGAATGAAGAAAACTAGAGCTTACATATGTATCTGGAGACGAGGAGTTACGAGGAGAGGTAGAAAGGAATTATTGGAAGAGTGGGGATGGAGGTGAACGAAGGACGAAGCAGAGAGTATGAGGAAGAAAGTAAGAGAGGAGACTTTGTACATTATGTAGATGATACAGGGCTGTAAAAGAGAAGGAAAGAGGGGCAATAGGCGTGAGCGGAGGGCTAATTACTGGTGGAATGAGGAAATAGAGGAGCTGTGGAGGGAGTGTGAGAAAGAACGAAGACGGATGCTGAGGGGAAGAGGAAGGATAGAGGGAAAGAGGGGATACAAATAGAAGAAGAAGCAACTGGAGCGTAGGGTTGAGAGGGAAAAAAGAGGGAAGTGGGAAGAGTTACTTGGGGAATTAGAAAACAATCCATGGGGAAAGGCGTATGAGATAGCGGTGAAGAGGAAGGGTGGAAATAGGATATTATAGGGGGAGAAGATCCCTAAGAAGAAGGAATTTTTTTTACTCAATTGTTTATAACTTTTGCAATATTGCTGGGTCCCAATATTTATAGTTGACCATTTTTTTAGATGCTATTTCAAATTGAATGCAACAGGTACTCTAACGGGATACTGTCGCCTGAATGAACACATGAAAATGCTCAAAATAGCTGAACAAGAAGAATGTAGATTCTATGGAATGGAATAAGAAACCTCCTTCCACATACTTGCAGATTACGATTAAGAATCCTAGGGCACATCACCTAGGAGACTGCTGGATAGAAGAGGGACACTTACCTGAGTTAAAGCCTGCAGAATTCCTCCGGGAAATAGGACTAAAGGAACTACTAGTCTCTGAGACTTTCCTCAGGAAGTAAGTAGAAGAAAGAGGGCACACTAGATCTTTTAGGTCTCATTGAGCATCATCCCGATACACATACTTACAGATTACTTTTTAAAACAATAACAAATAGTATTTGACAACATTAGGCAAGGTTGATGTTTTGGCCAAAGAAAAAAGGTATAATGGATAAGCACGAAACACTTTTCTTGAAAACCGCATATCCACAAATATTTTTGGAAAATCTCGCACACTTGTACTATACTGACTAAATTTTGGAAGGATATTGGAGTGTTGACTTTCAACGTTCAAGTGGAGAAGTCGAAAAGCAGCAAATAAATTACTTTTTGGCAGCAATATAAAATATAAAAGTTACGATTTGACTGAGACCACAAAAGATGTTGGCACACTTTTCCATGAAAGGAAGGAAGTCGAAAGTAATAAAATTGAAACAATGCCCTTAAGAGCAATAAGTAAAACCGAGAAAACCACGTGTTCTTTGCAAAGAACGCTTTGGTCATCGTCAGAGGGACTGTAAAAGTAAATTGTGACGTCACATGGGCTATACCGGCTGTTAATGAGTCTTGGGCTACCCCTGCAACTTTTGAATGGGTAGATAGATTTCATTAAAAGTTTGGTAGATTTTTCACGTCTAAAATCAATTTGGCCGACTTCCGGTTTAACTGGAAATGGTAAAAAAATCAACAATTTTAATAGGTATGTATTTTTACATATTTGGATTCTCCGGCTTGAACTATCTACAATTCACCCATTAAATGTGAAAAACGAGGAAAAGGATTATCATCATGTCGAATAGTTAAGCAGGGTATGGGAATGCCCAGGAAAACTCAATGAACTAGGCAAGAGTAAAATTACTGTGGGTTCGAGGACATACTGGAATAGCAGGAAATGAAATAGCAGATGAATTAGAAAAGAGGGAGACTGAAACACCCTCTTGGGGGGTCGGAACCCTTTTGCGGTATTAGCTCCAATGTAGCATTGGCAAAAATAGGCTACGCTGAAAAAAAATTTTTATTATTGGAAAGATCTACTATTATAGGTCCAAGACACTCAAATATAATCCTGGGAAACTACAACCAGGAAAGAATAAATGAATGTCCAAGCCAGAGTTTTCACAGGTTCTACCTGAATGGGAGAAGAAACCTCGATTCACATGGCAATACTGAATCCTAGAAAACAGCACCTGGGAGACTACTGGATAGAAGAGGGATATTCAAACTGAAGCCTGCAGATATCCTGAAATTCGTTCAGGAAATGAGCTAAGACTTTCCTCAGAAACTAAGTAGAAGAAAGGGGGCACATGTTTTAGGTCTCAATGAATGTCACCCCATACAGACTGACCCACTTAAGATTGCACCCAGTTATAGCTTTTTATTGACATTTGATGAATTTGGTGGCTAGAAAAGGTCGACAAAGGAACTATTTTTACCTATTAACATTTGATATACGTCAGTACCTACCGTACATTTTTGGGAGGCTTCAAATAGTTATTTGTGTACCAAGGGTATAAATAGATGTTTATGCCCTGAGGGCGACGTCTTACGAAACCGAGGGCCTCCGGCCCGAGGGTTTGTGAGTCGACCGAGGGTATACACATCTGTTTATGCCCGCGGTGCATACAAACTTTTATTTCATACTAGTTCGTTATTGCAATCCAATCTCAATACAAATCCGGTTTGAATTAATAACATTGCCATTTTATCATAGTAGACACTATCGTTGCTAGGTGAATGTTGACAAACGTTAATGTCATAAAATCAAAATAATTTTTATGTGTCAAAGTTAGAATTATTTCTCTTTATGCCCGCACGGGCCATAAAGTGAACTTTATGCCCGCGCGGGCATAAAGTACGACCTTAGATAGTTGGTAACTAAGCAATAAAAACACAATAATGAACTAGTATGACATAAAATAAATTATTAGCGATATTTTTATTGGACTTTTGGTAAATTTTGAGTATGGTAACTTCACCGGTGTTCGTCGTCAAAAATTGATTTTTTATTTTAATTGTGGACGTCCCTGTATGCACACACAGTTAGAGACAATTAGTTGAGTGGTTGCCCTTATGAATATTGGGGTTGTGCCAGTAGCGTTCGTCTTTAGGGAACTTCAAAAATCCGTATTTTTAAAATAGTAGGTAATTGCAATCGCTAAAGCTGAAACCTCCTAAAAATGAACGCTACTGACATATATCAAATGTTAATAAGTAAAAATAGTCCTTTTGTCCACATTTTTAAACCCCAAAAGTTTTGAAGTGAAGCGATAGCTGGGTGTTGCGGTCTTAAGTGGGTCACACTGTATATCACTAAAATATGTGATTTCAATAAAGTTTATTAATGATTGAATTCATAAAACACAGTTTTTTAATTGAAATTCACCTTTTTCAAGAGGCACTTCGATCACTCGATATTTTAAATCCAATAAAATAATGTACATGAACCTTAGTTCCTAAATAATGCAGAAAATTTTCTAAATTCTAGCACAACTTGCTCCTTAAACCGCAAGTCGGCCAAAATTCAAAACTGGTCCCGATATACCAACCGAAATTTGAAGAAAATCTATCAACCCATTTAAAAGTTACAGGGGTGTCCCATGATTTTTTTATACCAGGCATACAAGGTGAAATTTATCACACTAAAACCTCCTACTGAATAAAAGAAGTGGAATGAAAGATATTATACATCTTATTAAAACTAAACGATTTTAGTAGATGTCAAAGATAGTAGTTGAATACCGTTCAACTAAGAAGGAACAACTACTTCTCGGGCTACATGCCCCTACAAACATTGAATTACACTTTCAAGTTAAACGGGGCTGGTATCTTTGCAAATACGCCGAAACCGGTCTGCAAGTGATGTTGTCCCTTTTAATTACAAACCGGAATGGTTGGTTCAGATATACCAACCCCGTTTAACTTAGAAGTGTAATTCAATGTCCGTCGGGGCATATAGCGCGGGAAGTAGTTGTTTCTTCTAAAATATTATACAAAGACTTTGTAAGGCGTTATAATATTATTCAACTATTATCTTTGGCATCTATTGATAGCTCGCTTTACTAAAATATGACAATTTTTACAGGAAACTGTAATTAAGTGAATAAACGATTTGAATTTAATGATGGTTAAAGAAAAAACTGGAAACGTCTATTTTCTTGTTATTAAGTGGTCTGAATTGAACAAATATTGGAAAATTGCTGTTTTTCTGATTTACTAGCTTCTTTGGACTTTGGCATTGTCAGTTCCAATCATTCGTAACACCGAAGATTAGTTGTAGTCAAAAAGTTACAAATAAATAGCCTTCAATGAAAAATAGATATAGGTATACAGGGTGTTTCATAGTTAAACCAGGTTAACTGCAAGTAGAGGACACTTTGGTGGTTCCAAATAGCCTTGGTTAATTGGTCTAACATAATTGTTAACAGAGATACAGGGTGTTTTATTCATTTAGTCCAATGCTTTTGAAGGCCATATTTTTAGAACCACCCTATATATTTCTTCCATTTTTGGTAAGGATATATTGCATTGATAACACAATAAGATAGTGTAATAAAAATAATTATAATCCAGGTCTGGTTGAAGAAAAATTTGCAAAATTCGATAATCTCCAAAACAACACCCTGTATATCAGAATTTTTAAAATCCAATAGATTATTCGAAGAGAACAGAAAAAATAGAGCGGCACCAAAATATTTTTCGAAGTGCACATCCCGTTTTACTGCTTAACTTTTAATGTCAAAGTTATTTAAATGTATCATTGACATTTTCGTACGTAATAACTTTAGAACCACCCTATAGATTTATTTCATTTTTGGTAGGTCTAAGTTACATAAGCATCAAAATCTTATCATGTAACAAAAACAGTTATAATCCAGGTTCGGGTTAAGAAAAAAAAATAATTTATCAAGATTTTTATAAATCAATAGTTTATTCCAAAAGGACAGAAAAAATTGAGTTACACGGAAATGTTTTTCGAAGTGGACACTTACTAAAATATTCAAGTCAAAATCATTAATAATTATCAAGTAGGTCTAATATTCTAAAGGAACAGAAAAATTATCAAATAGGCGTAAACTGTTGAAGTACGGAAAACTTTGGCAGTTCGTTTTGTTATTGGTAGTTAATCGTTTGTTGTTAGTAAATGTCGCACGAAATAATTTAGATCATTTTGAATAATAATTAATTATGCCTCATAAATTTACAAATGTAGAATATGCAGACATACTATTTGTGTATGGCTTTTGTAACGGAAATGGTAGAGAAGCAGTAAGGGAATATGAAAGACGCTTTCCTAATCGTCGCACTCCTCATTACCAGACATTTTCGAGAGTATTTGATTACAGTCGGCAACATGGTAGATTTCCTACAGCGACAACCAATGATTATGGTGAAAGACAACACTTGAATGTTGAAGATGATATACTAGGTAAAGTAAAGATATTAAATTTTATTTAATAGATATTAAGAGTCGATTAAAAATTTCCCTTTTGTTCATTACATTAATATGTTATACTAAATTAGTCTCCTCCAGTGCCATAATTTCATTTTGTTCCAGATATGGTTGACAACAAACCAACAATCAGTACAAGAAGGATTGGCCACGCATTAAATGTACCCCATACTACCGCTTGGAGGAGATTAAAAAATTTAGCTTTTACCCTTATCATGTTCAACAGGTTCAAAGACTAGAACCACGTGATTTGGAACCGCGATTAGACTTTAGTCGGTGGATACTTAGAAGGAGAAGAATAGTTAGTTGGTGCCTATTCACTGATGAGGCCAGATTTACAAGGGATGGGGCTTACAATCTACGAAATTCCCATGTTTGGGATTATGAAAATCCTTTTGCTACAAGACAAACACATTCGCAGTATAGGTTTTCGGTTAACGTTTGGTGTGGAGTTTTAGATAATCACCTTATTGGACCATATGTCCTACCCCGTACATTAACAGGGGACGACTATTTTGCTTTTTTGCAAAATATGTTACCAGTGCTATTAGAAAATGAGGAAATTGGAGGAATGTATTTCCAGCACGATGGTGCATCGCCTCACTTTAGGGTAATTGTGCGAACTTTTCTAGACGAGAATTTTAGAAACATGTGGATAGGGAAAGGCGGGCCCAATAATTGGCCTTGCCGGTCGCCGGATTTTAACTCAGTGGACTATCATATTTGGGGATATCTGAATGCCAAAGTATACTCTACTGAGATAAACAGCTTAGAAGATCTTATTCAAAGAATTGATGATGCTTGCGAGGAAATCAGGGCAAATGCATTAATGATAAGACAAGCAACACAAAACATCTTAAAAAGAGTTCGTAAATGCATAGAACAAAATGGTGGACATTTCGAACAATTATTAAAATAATTTGACATTCCGTGTAACTCAATTTTTTCTGTTCTTTTGGAATAAACTATTGATTTATAAAAATCTTGATAAATTATTTTTTTTTCTTAACCCGAACCTGGATTATAACTGTTTTTGTTACATGATAAGATTTTGATGCTTATGTAACTTACACCTATCAAAAATGAAAGAAATCTATAGGGTGGTTCTAAAGTTATTACGTACGAAAATGTCAATGATACATTTAAATAACTTTGACATTAAAAATTAAGCAGTAAAACGGGATGTGCACTTCGAAAAATATTTTGGTGCCGCTCTATTTTTTCTGTTCTCTTCGAATAATCTATTGGATTTTAAAAATTCTGATATACAGGGTGTTGTTTTGGAGATTATCGAATTTTGCAAATTTTTCTCCAACCAGACCTGGATTATAATTATTTTTATTACACTATCTTATTGTGTTATCAATGCAATATATCCTTACCAAAAATGAAAGAAATATATAGGGTGGTTCTAAAGTTATGGCCTTCAAAAGCATTGGACTAAATGAATAAAATACCCTGTATCTCTGTTAATAATTATGTTAGACCAATTAACCAAGGCTATTTGGAACCACCAAAGTGTCCCCTACTTGCAGTTAACCTATGGTGGTTTAACTATGAAACACCCTGTATATATAATCCTATACCCTTATACCTACAGGTGACGGGTTTACATTTCACTCTGTATATATGAAATTTTCCCATGCTTTTCTATCTTTTGTTAACGTTTCGCTTCTTCCTAGGATTTGTGTAATATTTTACCCACCATTTCGCTCCATGTCTGTCTTGGCCTCCCTCTTCTTTTCTTTAATTGTGTTCTTGCCTCATATACCCGTTTTACCTGCCTCCTGTTATTCATTCTGTGGATGTGACCCCACCAATTAAAAATTAGATTTTTAAATCAAATTATGTTCGATTGAATGGATTTTATGAATTGCTAAAATAATCTCCAATTAATAAATTGCCTGAACAGATATAATAAGTTCCTTTAGTAAAATGGAATACAATCTTCTAGCATAAAGTGACAGATTGTAACAAAAAAATCAATATCGTTTAATGTTCACACGATTGTTATTTTAATGTTTAAAAATAACAGTTATAATAACTGTTCTACAGTAGAATTTTCTCCCCTCTCTCTATATATTTCTTGCTTAACCCACGGCATGCAAAAACAAAACCAAAACCAAAACAATGAAACAACTCTCTCCACCACAACCGCGCGCCTCGCCTCTCAACAACCGTTGCGTCCCGTCCACGACGACAAATCCAGTCACAAACTTGTTAACAAAACGATCATTCACTATGATTTTATTGAAAAAGATAAAACCACTTACCTGAGTATTCATCAGTCTGCTTCCTCATCTTGTAGGCAATATCTTTCCACAAGGTAGCTTTTACCTCCTTATTCTTAAAATTTCTATGGGAATTGTCATATAATTCCGGGTACCTCTTTACCTCTTCGATTAATTTCATATCATAGTCCATACTCGAATTTTCGCACATTTGTATTTCGCGCGCGAACTCTTCTTTAGACTTTAGACTTGCAAGTAGTGGTACTCGCCGCTAAGGCAACAGGTTAGCGTATACTGGCGTTGAAAACAGAAAAGGCAGCGGAGAAAGCGTCGTATTTCGACGTAGAGCGGTACGATCACCACTGCCCGTTTGCGTCACGGGTGGTGCGTACAAAGCGCCGACGCGGTACTGCTTGTGCCTTTCGTGGTTCCGCCGCAGGTAGTACCTATAGTTGAGAGAGTTGAATACCTGGTTTATCTCGCACCGTTTTTATTACCTTTTTTTCCATGAATACTTTATTATATTATTTGGACGATTTTTCATAGTTTAGATACAAAATTTAGAGATTGTAAATACATTAAAATGATTAGTATAATTAATAGACTGGAGAATCACCCAAAAACGGAAAGATTATAAAATAAATACCTAACTAGAAAAACTTGATAGTCTGTTTAAAATGCAATTTTTATAATAAACTCCTGAACTAACCACGAAGTAATTAGATTAAGAAGGACTAATCTAAGAGCTAAAGACTAAAATTTCAAACAACTACATTACTTTTACCTGTGTAAGACATTTTTTTTTCTCACCCTGTTATTCTTAAAATAGTTTTCGTTTCAAGTAAAATAAATTAAATCATGGGTACACCCTAATATTTCAGAAATGCATTTCTCGACAGTTATCTGAAATAGATAAGTAAAATATCATATTGTCACGTAGCCTTCGAGGTCACGAAAGGGGAAAGAAAGGTTTTAAGAACGATTTGGGTTTTAGTTGCTAGAAGATAACTAAAGTGTTCACTTGAGTCGGATAAATTTAAATATATAAAATATAGTGTGTATTGTGGTGCATGTCAGAAATTAAATAGGTGAGTCTATCTCACGGAGTAATTCAGTTTTGCCTGTTATTTGATATTTGATTTTAAAAGATATTTTATCACATAGAGTATATATATTTGCTAATTATTTTTAATAATAACTTTGTTTAAAGTTCTTTAATATTCAACGTTATTTAGAACATTAATTTGTTGTTGCATTTCCTATTCATCCAATCCTACTGCACTGTGGAGAGTTTGTGCCACTTGCAGTTTAACTCATATACCTATACTGTATTGTGGAGAGTTTGCGCCACTTGCGGTTTGTCCATTCCTGATACTGGGTGACTTCTCACGTCACCCATATCTCCTTCCACCCCCCTGTATTGTGGAGAGTTTGAGCCACTTGCAGTGTAACCTTATTTTGCTGTACTGTGGAGAGTTTGGGCCACTTACAGTAGTTATAATATTGTTTGTGGAGAGTTTGTGCCACTTGCAGTTTAACTCACATACCTATACTGTATTGTGGAGAGTTTGCGCCACTTGCGGTTTGTCCATTCCTGATACTGGGTGACTTCTCACGTCACCCATATCTCCTTCCACCCCCCTGTATTGTGGAGAGTTTGAGCCACTTGCAGTGTAACCTTATTTTGCTGTACTGTGGAGAGTTTGGGCCACTTACAGTAGTTATAATATTGTTTGTGGAGAGTTTGTGCCACTTGCAGTTTAACTCACATACCTATACTGTATTGTGGAGAGTTTGCGCCACTTGCGGTTTGTCCATTCCTGATACAGGGTGACTTCTCACGTCACCTATATCTCCTTCCACCCCCCTGTATTGTGGAGAGCTTGAGCCACTTGCAGTGTAACCTTATTTAGCTGTACTGTGGAGAGTTTGTGCCACTTGCAGTCTAACTCATATACCTATACTGTACTGTGGAGAGTTTGCGCCACTTGCGGTTTGTCCATTCCTGATACAGGGTGACTTCTCACGTCACCCATATCTCCTTCCACCCCCCTGTATTGTGGAGAGCTTGAGCCACTTGCAGTGTAACCTTATTTAGCTGTACTGTGGAGAGTTTGTGCCACTTGCAGTCTAACTCATATACCTATACTGTACTGTGGAGAGTTTGCGCCACTTGCGGTTTGTCCATTCCTGATACAGGGTGACTTCTCACGTCACCCATATCTCCTTCCACCCCCCTGTATTGTGGAGAGCTTGAGCCACTTGCAGTGTAACCTTATTTAGCTGTACTGTGGAGAGTTTGTACCACTTGCAGTCTAACTCATATACCTATACTGTACTGTGGAGAGTTTGCGCCACTTGCGGTTTGTCCATTCCTGATACAGGGTGACTTCTCACGTCACCCATATCTCCTTCCACCCCCCTGTATTGTGGAGAGCTTGAGCCACTTGCAGTGTAACCTTATTTAGCTGTACTGTGGAGAGTTTGTGCCACTTGCAGTGTTTTATTATTTTGCTGTACTGTGGAGAGTTTGTGCCACTTGCAGTAGTTATAATATTGTTTGTGGAGAGTTTGTGCCACATATTCCTTACATGCACTGGGGAGAGTTTGCGCCCCTTGCACCTTTCCTAATAACCCTAAATGTTTACAACTAGGCATTTATCTTTGATCACGTAAAGTTTCAACTTTACTTTAGTACTGATATGCATAATTAATCACAATTCAAACACACTAGATGCACCTTGTATATCAATAACACTTTCATTAATTTTTGGGGATTTTAACTATACTGATATTTATTTGAATAATAATAATTATTTATGGCAAATTGAATACTCAGAGTGTTTTTCTATCTAATTCCAGGTACGTCATCTCGGTTGTTCAACCTACTTGGACCATGTCCACGTGGACTGTTCAATTAAATCCAGGCATCACGTCCAGTGTCTTGTAAATAGTTATTTTCAACATTTAGATTTGTTTTATTATCTATATTATAAACAATATAATGTAAGTACACAGTAAGTAATTAAAAGTTAAATTCTAATTAAATATATCAATCTTTACAAATCACTCATTCTCCTCAAGTCAAGTTTTTTTTATTCATTACACCTGTATGGATAAAAAATTTAAAAATTTTATATTCGAATACAAATCTCATTTTCAATTTTCAATAAGTTCTCGCAGGATATCTTGAGATGTACTCAGTATACATCTTTTGATTTTTTGCCTATACTTTGGCAACCTGTGTTCGTATTTAATGTCGATTGGAAACGAAGTGTATATTTTAGGGCCCATGTAGGAATAGCTGTGTTGTCCTACATGAAGTGGTATCGAACGAGATTTTTTACAGGTAATTTTTCATGTAACATTTTTTGAATAGTGGTCATTGAAATGCCCAAAGATGTTCCAATTTCATGTCGATCTTCTTACGTACACCATAGACGTTTTCTTGGGTGACTGTTGTTGTTGTTCCACGTTTAAATTCTCCATACCAACGAGAAATTGTCTACTGATGTGGTGCTTCATTGCCGAAAACAGGAACCAACTCGGTTAGACATGTCGACTTTCTCAAATAAATGTTTTAATTTTATTTATTCAAAAAAAGAGCAAACCATGTTGTATAAACTTATGAGAAATATAATATTATAAAACTTATGGCACTAATTCATCAACTACAGTTGGCCATAGAAAAATCTCTTCGTAGAAACTTTCAATTTCTTCATTTTGTAACATGTCTATCGACCTGTTTCGATTTTACAGAATAAAACCTTTTAATTACCGTTCGTCGTCTCGTTAGCCACTTCCAATTATAGTTCTGTGATCTCCAAGTTCAACCCTGACCATAAGACAATTGACGTATGCCAACGGACGCTTCCATTTTTTCCAACGCCACGAGGGACACCCCTTTCCGTTTTCGACCGCCTACGGGGAAAGATCATCTTTCGCTATCTTTCATCTCTTAAGTACCTATCTTATGAATTTTGCCGTGGTAAGTTCAAAATCATAATTTATAATTAATAATCTTCTTCTAAAGTAGGATTTTTGTATGCATTCTTTATTTTTTTTACAGAGATAGACGAAATTAAATTTAACACGTGGTCATAAACTGTTCTTTTATACTAATATGGTAGTTTAAGCTAAATATTCTTTTAAAATTCACTGTTTTACTTTTGAGTTTTGTGCAAACATTTGCAAGCTTTTTCAGTTGCAGAATAATTTTTTTAACGATATAATAACATTTTTATAACGATATAATAACATTTTTATAACAGTAAACCTATAAAATATTCTTTCGTACCGCCAGATCATAAGTATTTTTTTTCTAATTTAGCCGATAATTGCTATTTTTACTGTTTTAACATGGGACATATATAACGTTGGAAAGCTTTCAGTGAATTAAATCAATTTTTTACTTTCAAATAACTGCCTTCCTTTTTTAACCTGAAATGCTGACCAACATAATGTGCCCATTACATTCCAGTTCCTATATATCCCTGATCCACCTGTACTTCTAGGTAAGCACAGCCTCTAGGATATAACCCCAACTCTAGGATATAACCCCAACCCTAGGATATAACCCTAACCCTAGGATATAACCCCAACCCTAGGATATAGGCAAGAATATAAGCTCTAGGTAAGGATATAACCCCAGGATACAGCCCTAGACCAGGATACAGTACTACAAATCAAGACTATCTACCTATCTTCTTAGAGATCTTCTCAAGACTTTGTAGAGGCAAGACCTACCTACCTTCTTCAGGAAATCATTTCATTTATAAGCTAAGTACCCAAGTACAAATTCTCCTCTAATTTTTTCGTTTCCTGTGGCAGGAGTATAAATATATAAATATTTTTATTGTTTCTAAATCCTCAACTGCAAAAGTTGAGGGAGATATCGCCCGGGATAGAGTATTAAAATTTTCTTTTTTTAAGTAACTTTATTATTACTTTTATTGAAATTTTACAAGGCGTTTCTACCTTTTCTGCCTTAGTTTTTTCATTAGTATTTTTATCGACGTCAAAAAGGTAGTGGCGCCCTTAATTTTTACAACCTTCCTGTAATACTTGTGCGACATAAACTTGGGGTCGAATCACCCTTGAGAGGAGTCTCTAGCCGGAGCCATTCCTACATGGTCTAGGAGCTAGGCCATATGTCTCGTGTGCACTTTTATGTCCCCTAAATTTTGTTGCGGGGCCTTGTTAAACACCTATAGGAGTGTAAAAAAAAGTTAGTCACATGATCCAAATCTTGGTCGTTTGGTCGCCATATTGGAAAACGGCTGCCAAATCGCTACTAAAGACTGACAGAGTTATATATGTGGGTTCTTGCATTGGTCCAAAACACAACTTTTACATTTGCAAAAGTCACAGCACATTACTTTGAGTCCTCTACAGGGACATACATTATCTCTGAAGCACGTCTGGCAGCAATATGGCTTAGGAAAATCTTCGGGGTCCGTTGGAGCATCTGTTATTTGTGGAATTAAAGTGTCATCTTCCTCTATATAGCCATAGTCCAATGGATTGAGTTTCTCAGACGGTTTCAAAGCATAAATCCATTTGTAGCATTCCAAGTAGCTTCTTCTGATATGAAGACGGATAGATTTTGATGTAGGGGCCAAATCTTGAGAGTTTCGTAATTTTTTGTGATGGAACTGAATTTATTCATTGTTCCTAAGCTTGAGCCAAGTGATCGAACTAGAAATTTTTCTGCGTTTTTTACCATGTCATCATTCAGTGGCTCTTTCCCAAAATCTAACAAAAGGTCTTCTGCACATGTTTCAGTTACTTTTAAAGCTGTTAACTTCGTACTGACCTTGCTTGTCGTGTCGCAGCCGGTTAAATAATGAATAGCTGGTAAAGCTGTTAAAACAGTAAGTGGTACTCTTTCTTCAAAGTTGTGGATTGGAATGTACCTCGATGTTTTTCCCACTCCAAAAGCAATCCATAGTTCTTTCAGTCCTAACCTTTTTCACTTCTGTAGGTAGTGATAGAGTGCACAAACAAAAACATCGGTATCAGTAGAACAAATAACCACGTTGCTTACTTTTGAAGTCAGTGTCATGTGTGAAATATGGCTTAACATCCTCTCATCTGCTTCTTCATGATCCGATTCCAATGAAAGTTCTTCTTTTACTATCCCATTTTTTATACAAAAACATCTTGGTTGACCACCTTTTACTACCCCACCGAGATAAATGGGAACAGATGCAGTGACAGAATCTTTTTTCCGGAACATCCACTCAACAAAGTATGACTGTAACAGTTTTTTGTTTTCAGACGAGGTCCAGTAAGCGTCAGTATCCACAGGAAGTGGCGTGCTGACATTTGGAGATCCATATTCTACAGGTTGTGTCCGTGATCTTTTGGATCTCTCAAACCCTTTTACACTTTTTTTCTTATAAACGTCAAAAACGATGTGGATGCGATACTGTTGTGAGAGGCTTGGCATATGGATCTCCAAATGTTTCCTACAAATTCTTCATATGTTTTCAGTTTCAAAGATTTAGCTGGAACCTTTCTTGCAAATGACATAAAATCTATAACTGTTGCTTTGCCAGGAGATTGAGGAGTTAAAGAATTTGGCGGTGTACTTTTTTTCAAGTTCATGAACCAGCTGTGATTTATCAGGTTTTGCCAGAAATCCATTTCTAGTTAAAAACAATGAGCTAGAAGTTAATTCGTAAGACAGAAGATAATTTATATCATATCCTCGACTCCGTGCAATGCCAACTAAACGAAGAGCCTGGGCAGTCTCATTATTTACGACCGCTTTTACCGGATTTATTGTATTATTCTTTCTTCTCAGTCTCTTAATGTGTTGCATTAGACTGAATGACTTATCATCAAATCTGTCTTTCCGAAACTAAGTATGTGCTTCTTCTCCTATTTTTATGCAGTTCAAAAGATCAGTGCTTGTTCGACGGTCTATCTTTTGTTTAGAAATAATGTTTTGTAGTTCTATTCTACTGCTGGAGCCAGTTGTCATGAACGGGTCTCCTTGTTTCTTCATGAAGGTAACAATTCTTCTAACGCATAGCTCATCAGCAATTGTAGTCTTGTTGGAAAACTCGTGATGCAAAGTATATTCATCTTCATAGACAAGGCCACATACATCACGCAAAACTTGTGCTATTTGGACTTTCTCATGTTTGATTAGATCGTGAAGCAACACAGCTTCCTACCTTCGTGCTACTCCAATGATTCCTCTTTGGCCTTTAGCTGGTTTGTTGTAATTTTGTTCCACTGCTTGATCCATAGCCACACAACTGAACTTTCTCTGAGTATTTTTAACATACAAAATGTCCAGCTTTGAAATCCGCATGGATCTCAGGAAAATGTAGTGGAAGATGTAAACAATCCTCTAAGAAAACACTTGCCCACCGAGAATAATTTGTCTTGTCAAATGCAAAGAAGAGTGGTATTGACTGCATTAAGGCACTAATATTTAGATCCCAATTACATTCCCTCTGTGCGCGTGTAAGATCCCTCAATATGGGAAATAAAGTTATCAGGAAGTGGTACCAATACCGAAGAGTCTCATTTTCTCTACCTCTTTCTTTAGCAAAATTTTCTATTTCTTCCACTAGCAAATCTTTAGTCTTAATGCATTCTGTTAATGTTGTAATTACCTTTACCGTGTTTTCTGACATATTATGAGTTTTCAGAAATGCTTCAAATAATAAACGTTGCAAAGCTTCAGCTAGCATAGAAAACCTTCTTATAGCACGAGAATAATGCTTTCCAGCAAGTATAGTCTCGACAATGTTTGGTCCAAACGTTTCAGTTTCAATGAAAATGTTTATTACTCCACTTGCTGCTAAATATTTTCCCAAACAAGCCATAACATCTTTTGCAAGATGAAAAGCTCCTAATCCAAGAAAAATATTAGAAAACTCTTCTGGTCGCAACAGTTGTGTCTCTTTAGCTATTCTGTACACTCCTTCATCAGCCCAAAGAGATCCTGAGTTTTGATTTACTGTTGCCAGACAGTCTTGAAAGTTTTTCATACATGTATATATTGAACTATATTCGGTCGCAGGGTTTGTCAATATCGGGGTGAATGCAGTTTTGGTCTGTGGAATATCTTCACTTGATACCATACTGAGGATCTGCACAAAGTCCAAATCATATCCTGTTCTTTTGCTGATGAAGCAGGAAGATTAAGGTTAGGTTTAGTTGCTGTCGTAAAGGTTTTACTGATTTCTCCTCTTTGCGTTGGTTTCTTAAAGTACTTTAGTTCTTGACATGACAGGAGGCTGTGAAACGATCGCATTCCTTTGTTGAGTACGCTTTGATTTGCGTCTATATTGCTATCTTCAACATTGGTACTTTCATTTTGAAAGTTTACTAGTACTGTATCATGGCTACCTCCGATATCAGAAAGAGTTTGCTCTTGTTAATCGAAATTGTCCATTGGTATGTTTGGTTTAATTTCCTTGGGAAGGGGTACACCTGTGCCCTCAGAATTACTTAAAATTCTTGAAGCAAGTACTACGTTATGTCTCTTCAACTCATCATAACTAACAGACATTTCAAGACGGTTCGTAATCTGAATTAACAATTTAGAGCGAGTCATCTCTCTTCGTCTCCGCTGATAACTTATCTAAACATTTACTGCGACTTGTTGAGACAAATGTCTTCGAAAATTGTAAGAAATTATTGCGCGAAAATGTTCTCGGTTTAATTCCATTTTTTGACTGACTCATCAAATCAGTTTATACACAGCTTTAAACGAAGCGGTCTGAAACTTTAGCGTTAAGTTAACTAAACATAACAGTTAATTTTGACATTTAATGACAGGTGCCAACTATATTGTTATATGCAACACTTGAAAGACAACCCTCGTATTTATACTATACAGTTCTTGTTATCCGTGCTTTTCAGCATTATTTATTTCGATTAATGAGTCTTCCGTATTATTGAGTTAAATATTTGCAAATTCAGATTGTTTATCTATAAGAGCTACACAGTCTACCATTTTATTGAATAAAAAATTATCTAAGGATACTTGAAACCCGATAGCGCGCCCACTTATTCAAATTCAGTTTGTCAATATATCACTTTATTAAGGTAGGAAGTTCTGTCGTACAAAGCAAAAATCAAGTAAGTAAGTAAGTAATTTTGTTTATTTTAAAATGGTTTTTTAGATTACTTCTTGGAGATTTGACACCACAGTGTTGGTTTTTTTTAACTTAATGGTTTTTTTGTGCTCTTTTTAAAGGTATAAATCAATACAAACTAATCTTGTTAAAGAGCAAGACTTTACAAAGTCATGGCAAAAAGTAGGGTCAACACAGATATGGCTTTGAGGAAGCCAGACGGTAAATATACCGAAAATGAGGAAGAAAGAATGAAACTCTTACTAGAAACTCATTTTCCTGGGAGTAGCCCAAATAGGGGAGATAGTCCTCTCGAAGGTCATAACACTTCGAGAGAAAGTACTACAATGGCTAAGCACATTTATAGTAACGAAGGGTTAAAATGGGCTATGAACACCTTTTCACCATTCAAGGCACCGGGAGCTGATGGAATTTTCCCAGTATTGCTCCAGCAAGGACAAGACGAAATTCTACCACATTTGGTTAGGATCAGTCGAAGCAGCGTAGAACTGAGTTATATACCAGAGGCATGGAGAAGGGCAATAGTAACCTTCATTCCAAAAGCTGGAAAAAGGGACACAACAAACCCCAAATCCTTCAGACCAATTAGCCTAACATCGTTTGTGCTCAAAACGATGGAAAAAGCTATTGACAATTACATTAGAGCGGAAATCCTAGAGAGACTACCTCTCCACCCGCATCAGCATGCTTACCGGGCAGGCAGATCTACGGAGACTGCACTGGTACAACTGACGGAGGATATCCGAGGTGCTCTAGAAAACCAAGAAGCCGTAGTATGCGCCTTTTTGGATATGGAAGGAAGTTTTGACAATACTCCTCATGAGGCTGTCAAAAGAGCATTAAATAGAAGAGGCGTAGACAGCACAACATCCAAATGGATGTCGGAACTGCTCACCACTAGAGTAGCAGAGACGTGGACGAGCAAAGACATTGTCTTCATCCGTACAGCCAGAGGATGAACACAGGGAGGAGTAGCATCCCCATTAATGTGGAGCCTGACGGTTGACGAACTCCTGTGTGGTTTGACTGACCTCGGAATATCGTTCCAAGGATATGCTGATGATATTGTCATAACAGCCAGGGGAAAATTCGGAAATACTCTTTGTGACATCGTACAAAAGGGTCTGAACTATACAAATAGCTGGTGTAGGCAAGTGGGATTTAACACCAACCCCGCCAAAACCATCGTAATAGCCTTCACTAAGAAAAGAAAGCTCAACCTCAAAACCATTAAACTTGATGGGAGCGAGGTTGAATGGAGACAAGAAGTCAAGTATCTAGGTTTGATTCTAGACAGTAAACTCCTGTGGAATAAACACGAAAACGAGATTATATACAAAGGAAAAATGGCTCTAATGGTGTGCAGGAATCTGGCAGGGAGAAATTGGGGGTGCAGCCCAAAAATCCTGAGCTGGATGTACACTGCCATAGTGAGACCAATTATCACTTATGGAGCCATTGCGTGGAGTAGTAGAACTAGCCTATTGACAACGAGAGAAAACCTCTCAAAAATTCAAAGACTAGCCTGTATGTGCATTACAGGAGCAATGAGAACATGCCCAACGGCAGCCATGGAAGTTATTCTCAACCTCACACCACTACATATGGTGTTGGAAAGTGTTGCAGAAAGAACAAGATACAGACTAAGTAGAGAGGGAATCATTAAAAAAACCACTTCCTTACTTCTTAGAAATCAGAAAACCTGGGACATGCCACAAGATGCTATGATGAAAAAGTATAACTTTTCAAAGAAATTTGTTACGGAATTAAGCAACAAGAAGGAATGGGATCCAAATACCATTATCAGACTTGGAAAGAATGCCATTCAATGGTACACAGACGGCTCAAAAGCAAAAGAAGGAACTGGGATAGGAGTGTACGGGCCAGGAACCAAACACTCTGAAAGCTTGGGGAAAACCCCGAGTATCTTTCAAGCGGAAAATCACGCCATAAGAAAGTGTGCCCAGTTCAATATTGATAAAGGATATAGAAGGCAAAGGATTATCATAATGTCGGATAGTCAAGCAGCCATTAAAGCACTGAGCTCTTGTGTTATCAGTTCCAAAATGGTGTGGGAATGCCTAGGCAAACTAAATGAACTAGGCGAGAACAATATAGCCACCTTACTGTGGATTCCAGGACACACAGGGATAGAAGGAAATGAAATAGCAGATGAACTAGCAAAGAGGGGGACTGGAACACCCTTTTTGGGGCCGGAAGCCTTTTGCGGTATCAGCTCCAATGTAATATTGGAAGAAATGGGCAAAGCCGAAGAAAAGAGAAGATCTGACCATTGGAAAGATCTAGAAAGATTCTTCTGGGTGACTACAACCTGTTGAGATCAAATGAATGCATAAGTCAAAGTGAAACTACACTAAGAGTTTTAAAAGGCATCCTTACGGGACATTGTCGCCTGAAAAAGCTCAAAATAGTGGAGGAAGAAGAATGTAGATTCTGTGGTATGGAAGAAGAAACCTCCATCCACATACTTGCGAACTGCACAGCAATTAAGAATCCTAGGGCACAACACCTTGGAGATTACTGGATAGAAGAGGGACATTTACCTAAGTTGAAGCCTGCAGATATCCTAAAATTCCTCTGGGAAATAGGACTAAAGGAGCTACTAGTCTCTGAGACTTTCCTCAGGAACTAAGTAGAAGTAAGGGGGCACAATAGATCTTTTAGGTCTCAGTGAATGTCACCCCAATTTACATACATACATACATAATCTTGTTAAATATCTATGTTTTTGATAGGTTTTGAGTTACTGCATTTTACAATCGCCCTGATATGCAATCTTAAAAGGAAATAACTTCACATGCTAGGGTTTTAATAAAGTAAATTTCAGAAAAAAATGAAAAATGAAGCAACTGGATTTAATATTTAAATTAAAAGAGCGCAAACAATTAGAAAAACTTACTAATAGATTTACAAGGCATAGGATTTTATAAATTGGTTTATTGAAATAAAGTAAGACTGGGTTTCAGTTCATCTGAAGAACTAATATTTATTTTTAATAAGTGAAAATGAGATTTCAACATGGCCAACCAATATTAGAAACTGTAGTTTAAAAAAAAATGTCAATTTTAGTTATTTTGGTACATATATTATATGTTAATTTAACCGCACGTGCATAAAAGGGTACTCCAATACTTTTTACAAAAACTGGACAATCATTTTATTATTTTTGAAATGTAACAAACAAAAATTTACTCGTAAGCTCCTAATAGTAAATATTGCCAAAAACTTCCAGTATTAATCGCTTCACAGCTTTTTTTTAGGTTTGAGCGGCAGAAATAATTCCTAAGTCATCAACATCTTCTCTACTTGGCATATTTTACCAAAAAATTTGTTGGATGTAAATTAAGCTAATAATTAAACCTACATAAAGAAGAAAAATATTACCCTATTTTGTAAATATCTACATAATATTTTTATTATTCGCCATCCCTGCGGACAAAATGACACATTATGTTGTTTTGTCCATGGTGGTTGTAAATTACGATTCGAAGAATAATCTTGTTGCAGTGACAATAATGTAGTAAATTTTACACGATCACCTCGAACACGAAATGCTTGAAAATATAAAACTATAAAACAGAAAAATAAGAAACAACATGGCGTCCGTTTTGTATTTCAAACATCTCTCAGAAATCCAATAGTATATTTTCGGTGTAGGCGCTTCTTAATTGGCTTATTGTTGACAGTAAACCGCGCTAATTTTTAAATATCGCCAATGTGTCGTTTTGTCCGTATATGTCATTTTGGACGTACTTCCTCTACATACTATTATGTATAAATTGTCAATGTTTTCCTTCCAAGTCTTACGTAAAATTTATGTATTTAACTAGAATTTTTGTAGCCCCAAAATCGGACGACAGAATGTCTTATGATAGTGACGAATATCGTACACTAATTTTATGTTTACCTGAATACTGGGTAGGGTGTGACAAGAGAGGAAATACAGGAATGGATCGAAGAGGAAATGGAGAGAAGATGGGAGGAGTATGAAGGCGCGCTAAAAGGAGCGATTGGGAATAGGAGAGATTGGATGGACCGGAAATTATGGGGAGGTGAGCTACTTCTTGTCACAGATGTTCACTGGAGAAGGGTACCTCCACAAGATTGGGAAAAGAGAGACTGGAATGTGTGAGAGGTGGTAAGTGGAGGAGAAGTGCCGAAGAAGTTGGAGAGAAAACTAGGGGAGTCGGTGCACTGGGAGAACATGGTGGAGATAATGTTGAGGGGGGAGGAGGAATGGATGGAGGTGAATGGCGTTGTAGAGAGCATGGTTATGTGGAGAGAAGGACTCGGTATGGGATGAGAGGTAGGAGTGATAGGTAGGGAGAAGTGTGATTCCAAGGCGGGGGTAACGGCGAGTTTGAGGTGGGTTTGGTTTGTAGGCATCCCCTTGGGAATGAGTCTAACACTGTTTGGGTCCTGGACCCATTCGAACATGAGTTTCCCATCTCGACCCGACAAAAAAAAACCTGCATACTGTGACGAATTTCGAATATTATTAAAGGTTCCGCATTATAAAGAAGAGCTTTCTGATATTTGTGTTTGCCACTATAGGAGATTTTAACATTCCCAATGAAATTAAGGAAAATCTATATTTATTCTTCATTCTAAGGGATCCTAATTTATTTTCAATTCCATTTTTATTTTTATCAACAGTTGGATGGAATACCTCAATGTTCGCATTAACTAATTCACGCACGTAAACGTTTTGTATTCGTTTTTGAGAACATTTTGGGTCAAGGTAACCTAATGTGCCTACATTCACGTTCGAAATTATAGTAGGTCCTTCTAAAGGTAAATAAAAATACTGTAGTAAACTTGGAGTGTTCACCCGACCATAGTTAAAACAATAAACAGTTTATTGTCAACGAGAAATCATTATAATGATAGAACAATTATATTTGAGCAAATGAGCTCGCGTTTATCTGATGCAAAATGGATATTGGCTAATGTTTCTGAATTTTGATTTCCTAAAAAATAAGGTCCCAATAGTCCTATGGCTAGTTTTTGAGATACAGAACGTTATAGTTGAAAAGTAGCGGTATTTCAAAAGTAATTCCTTTTGTATATTATTTTGGGACATTTCACATTTTATCCAGGATATAATCTACTGTGAATGAACCTTAATAATTCGACAACAAATTTTTTGCAGACTTAAACTTCAAAATATTAGGACTGCGAAAAGCCATGAAGAACATGGCAAAGACGTTGGAAGCAATGCAGGAAGAAAAAAGGAAACGAAGCCGATCGGAAAGTGTCCGTAGAAAGACTCATGAGAAGAGAATCCCCCCAAGAAGAAGAAGAAAACGAGGATATGGATTTCACGGAAATGATATCTATAAAGAAGATCCAAAAGGAACAGCGAAAAGAAGAAATGATGGACGAAGCCATCAGAGAAAAAAAGAAGACGACACACTGACCACTTCCCGTTGGGTTGGGTTAGGTTAGGTTGGGGCTCCGTAAGGAAAGACAGATACCGGCTGGGAATAAACCATCCGAGAAAGACTCGGAGTAAAAATCCCCTGCGAAGGACCCGAAGATTATAAGTACCTGAATAAAGAGAGGAAGGAAGTGGAATGGTACACCTATACACCACGCGAAAAAAAAAGGAAGAATCGTCATCAAAGGACTCACAAACTGTGAAGACGTAGAAGAGGCAACCGAGAAAATAGAAAAGTCTGAATCGGGAAAATAAGCCAAATCTGCTCCAGATTCGGTGAAAGAAGACCACTACCCATCTATACGGTGGAATTAGTCATGGAAGAAGGAGGATAAAATCCAACATATACAACAAGTGAGGATAAGATGGGAAGAACACAAGAGAGGAAATGGACCGACGCAGTGCTACAACTGCCAACATATCACCTCGGACAGTCGACGTACAGAGTAAATACAAAGTGCGGAGAACCACACCGCTCCAACAAGTACAGAAGACCAAAGGACAAGCCAGCCAACTGCATAAACTGCCAAGGAGAACACCCAGCAAATTATAAGGGATGCCCACAGGCCCCAAATAACAGGACGTCGAGGATACCAGCCCCAAAAGTAACGAAGCCAGGAGTCAGCTACGCCCAAGCGACATCCAAAATGACAACGACGACGATCATATCGACAAAATAACAGATCCTCGAATAGGTGACAAGACTGTTAGCTCAGCTAATGGCCTAAAGTCACCTATAGAAAATCTCAAGAAGACCCACCCAGGAGAAGGCCCGAAAGATGAGTCGGGATTTCAACTGGAGACAACTATAACAAGTGGATCCACTCTATAAGGCCCATTATAGAGGCAGCGAAGAAACAGACACAACAGAAGACAAGGAACAACGTGAAGACCGCTGAAGAAATAACCACCGCGGTTACACACCCAAGAAGAAGACTGCCCGACCCCAGCCAGCTGCTATTTGGCTTGGGACTCGGAAAACGCATTCGTCGACCATGAGGACCCATCGGATGAGATGGGGGGGCTGGTGGAAGTTCTCACCGAGATGCATTGCGCTTAGAAGAAAAAGAAGAATAATGAATACACCACAATAATGTAACTGTAACTGTAACTGTAACTGTAACTGTAACTGTAACTGTAACTGTAACTGTAACTGTAACTGTAACTGTAACTGTAACTGTAACTGTAACTGTAACTGTAACTGTAACTGTAACTGTAACTGTAACTGTAACTGTAACTGTAACTGTAACTGTAACTGTAACTGTAACTGTAACTGTAACTGTAACTGTAACTGTAACTGTAACTGTAACTGTAACTGTAACTGTAACTGTAACTGTAACTGTAACTGTAACTGTAACTGTAACTGTAACTGTAACTGTAACTGTAACTGTAACTGTAACTGTAACTGTAACTGTAACTGTAACTGTAACTGTAACTGTAACTGTAACTGTAACTGTAACTGTAACTGTAACTGTAACTGTAACTGTAACTGTAACTGTAACTGTAACTGTAACTGTAACTGTAACTGTAACTGTAACTGTAACTGTAACTGTAACTGTAACTGTAACTGTAACTGTAACTGTAACTGTAACTGTAACTGTAACTGTAACTGTAACTGTAACTGTAACTGTAACTGTAACTGTAACTGTAACTGTAACTGTAACTGTAACTGTAACTGTAACTGTAACTGTAACTGTAACTGTAACTGTAACTGTAACTGTAACTGTAACTGTAACTGTAACTGTAACTGTAACTGTAACTGTAACTGTAACTGTAACTGTAACTGTAACTGTAACTGTAACTGTAACTGTAACTGTAACTGTAACTGTAACTGTAACTGTAACTGTAACTGTAACTGTAACTGTAACTGTAACTGTAACTGTAACTGTAACTGCAACTGCAACTGTAACTGTAACTGTAACTGTAACTGTAACTGTAACTGTAACTGTAACTGTAACTGTAACTGTAACTGTAACTGTAACTGTAACTGTAACTGTAACTGTAACTGTAACTGTAACTGTAACTGTAACTGTAACTGTAACTGTAACTGTAACTGTAACTGTAACTGTAACTGTAACTGTAACTGTAACTGTAACTGTAACTGTAACTGTAACTGTAACTGTAACTGTAACTGTAACTGTAACTGTAGTTGTCTCCTTTTTTTTTATTTTTTTTTTATAAAATGTGACAATAAGAACGTACGTCTCTTTCTTAATCGAGATTGGTTTGTATATTTTATTGCCTATCAACCCAAAATATCCCGACTCTACTATAGTTTTTAAAAAACGTTTCAAATTCAAGGGCTTATGGGACAATAATAATTATTATTCGACTTAATAGACCAAGTAGGAATATTTATAAAATATTCGTGCACAACTTGAATGAAATCATTTCATTTTCACGCAACGTTCACTTTTCTAAAAGGTTAAATTTACACAGAACTGGAGTACAAGTGTTTATAAATAGCCTATATATTGTCTGTGTACACACGGCAACAGCGCTTTGTAAAAACATTTGCGCTTCTACTAACTGGTATTAAAGGTGGACAGAGTTGTATAATGTTCACTTAGAAGGGCAATGCTGATCTAGATAGGGATATTTTTTGTTGATTACGAATGTGACCTACAAAAAATTTATGCAAAAGCTACAAAGTGATAACAAAAGTTCAAGATGCAGGTCCATGTTTTTTTATTCTTATTCTTGAACATAAAAGAAAAACAAACAATGATCATTCATTCATCCATAAAAACTTTGTAGCTTAAATGATGTCCAATGTATTAAAAACAGGTTGCTTTTTAACCGAGTGGTCTCGGGTTCGAGAATGTTCAGAATTTTTAGCTCATATATCAGAAGTGGGAGGCCATAATGTGATGTGATAGTGATGTAATGGTTAGTTAATTATTAAGGTTAGAATATAATATATGTTTATTGTTAAATTATAGGTTATTATATATATATATATAATCTAAACCCTTTTTATACCCGAAGGTGTAAGGGTGGAAATCTATTTCTCCTTTCCATATATAAAATTGCTCCATTGTTTCTTGTTTTTTGCCATCTTTTTGGCTTCTTCCCAACTTTTCCCTCTTTTTTCCAATATTTCAGCAACCACTTGGTTCCAAGTTTTCTTTGGCCTTCCTCTCTTCCTTTTTGTAGTTGCTCGCGCTTCCCAAACATCTTTTACTGGCCTGTTGTTCATTCTTACTAAATGACCAAACCATTTAAGTTTTTGGTTGTCTAGCAAGTCAAGAATCGATTCAATTCCAAGTTCACTTCTAACGTCCTCATTCCTAACTCTGTCTCTCCGTGTTATTCCCTTAACCCTGCGCAAGTATCTCATCTCCATTGCTTGTATTCTACTCTTCGATTTCTGCGTCAGTATCCAGCTTTCACTTCCATAGGTGAGAATTGGTCGATATACTGTCTTGAACACTGTCATTTTCGTATTCCTACTTATTTCTTTTTTACCAATGAATGCTCTAGACAAGGAATGATAGAGTTTTGAGGCATTAGTGATCATTTCATTCAATTCTTCATCTTCTGTTCCAGTTCTGTCGATCTTGATACCAAGATATTTAAACAAGTCCACTTGTTGAATTTTTTCATTTTGTAGCCTTATGTCAATTTTTGTGTTTGTTATTCCGGTAGTCATGACTTTTGTCTTCTGTACATTTACTTTTAGATTTCTTTTACTGAGTTCTCTTTCCCATATTTGTATGTTTTTTTGGAGGTCATCTTCGCTCGGTGCACAAATCATAACGTCATCTGCAAAAGCACATTCAGACAGGTTGATGGGTTTCAGTCTATTATAGCCTATGTGGATCTTTTTAGTATGTTTTTTCGTAGCCTTGATAATATCGTCCATTATTATAATAAAAAGTAAAGGACTTAACACTCCTCCTTGTCGAAGTCCGTCATTTACTCTAAATTTTTCGGATTCTAAGTTATTTTTCCTGACATAGCTATAATTGTTTTCGTACATGCTTTTAATTCTTGTTGATAGGCTCTTCGGAATCCCTCTTAAATTATAGGTTATTAACTTTAGTATTTATGTGTTTAGTTATAATAATTATTGTAATCATGATCGACTAAGCCGTTTGATTATAATTTATTTATGGATATAAGTAACAATTGCAAAATAAGCAGACACGCGCTAGATTGAAAGAATGTGTAGGCTGGCATTTTTTTTTGTTAGGGAGTTCAAATTAAACATTTGTCGAAGAAAGATGTGTTTTATTTAAAGAACGTCAACCCTGATTAAAAGAAACCTAAACCGAATAATTTAACATTATTAGAGTGAGAGAGGGTGATTGAAATGGGCGTGCAGACGTCAGGCTCGCCAGGAGAGCGAGATAGGCGTAGGCAAGAGAAATTGGTGTACGCACAAAAGTCAAGTCCAGCTACTTTAGGTACCTCGAGGACGAGGAGCGGAGCAGGATGGCCGAATGTAAGACGCAATCGCGGTTAGTGGTAGCTTACAATACCGAACAGAACATAGGTAGGAACCGTCCGTAGCGCAGAGGGTTACGTAAGGGGTTTCTAGACGAGGGGTACCGATGGTTTCGCTTTTTCAATGTTCAGAATATTCAGCTTATAATATAAAGCTTTAAAACGCGTATATTTTAATGATAGGTATTAGTTATTTTTATAAACAAACTTCGTTATCAGAGTGTATATGAGTAGTATCCATGTTAAAGCAAGTAATTGATTCACTTAACACTTTAACGACCATGCGCACCATATCCGGGAACAGTAAGATTTTCTACCAGACCGTTGGCCAAATTTGGACACAGATCATGCTGTTGTGTTTTCGACTGTGGCCATGCGAGATGCAGAGTTACATTTAAATAGCGTTAATATATGATTCGTCCGGTCCGGGGTAAAAACTTATTTGCCTCAGGTCACAATTTATTTGAAATATAGACGTGTTTTGAGGTTATGAAATTATTCCATTGTTGACATTGTGTTACAAGTGTTGTGAGCTAGAATGTTGAGTTTATAGTAGGGTTATTAAAAAATAATCGATTTTTAGTAAATCGATTTTATAAATTACGTGTTTAAATCGATTTTCGGAAACGGCTCGTATTATTGATTAACTATTTTTCAAAATTTTGAGAACTTTTGACGATTATTAACAATTTTTAACCATTTATGATAGTTTTTGACCATTTTTGACAATATTTCAAAATTTTAGACCATTTTTCAAAATTATTGACCATTTTTGATAATTATTTGACAATAGTTGACAATTATGGACCATTTTTCCAAATTTTTGACCATTTTTGACGATTATTGACCATTTTTGACAATTATTGACCATTTTTGACCATATTTCAAAATTTTTGACAATTTTTCAAAAACTTTAACTATTTTTGACTATTATCAACTATTTTTCAAAATTTTGACAATTTTTATCAATAATTGTCCATTTTTGACAGTTTTTGACAATTTTTGATAGTTTTTGACAATTATTGGTCATTTTTAACAATTTTTCAAAATTTTTGACCATTTTTCAAGGTTATTAACCATTTTTGTTAGTTTTTGACAATAATCGACCATTTTTATTAAAATGTTTGACAATTATCAATCATTTTCCAAAATTTTAACAATTATTGACGATTTTTGACAATTTTTGACAAAAATTGTCCATTTTTAACAGTTTTTGACAATAATTGATAATTTTAACTGTAATTCAAAATTTTTGGCCTATTTCAAAATTATTGACCATTTTTGATAGTTTTTGACAATTATCGACCATTTTTTAAAATTTTATCAATTATTGACCAATTTTGACAATAATTGTCCATTTTTGACAATTAATGACCATTTTGAATTTTTTTTTCAATTTTTGACAATAATTGACAATTTTTCAGAGTTTTTGACAATTATCGACCATTTTTGACAATTATTGACCATTTTTCAAATTTTTTCAAATTTTTTAAAAAAATTTTGACAATTATCGACCATTTTTCAAAATTTTAACAATTATTGACAGTTTTTGACAATTTTTGACAGTTTTTGACAACAATTGACAATTTTTGACAATTATTTACCATTTTTGACAATATTTCAAAATTTTTGACAATTTTCATATAATTTTATTTAATTTTTAATCTGATAAATTGTTAATGAATTAATATCTTAGGTTTATTATCGAAATATGAAAAGCAAGGACTTTTTAAAATAATACAAAAAAATCGATTTTTTCGAAGAAATCGATTTATTTTTTATTAAAATCGATTTTTGACAAATCGAATAATATTGAATAAATAAAAATCTATTTTTATTTAATCGATTCTCTTCCATTAATCCCACATCCCTTGTTTATAGTTATAGTACTGAGTTTATAATGCTAAAAAAAGGTTTAACGCGAGAAGAATTGGATGTAATAGAGAACAGTGATTTCTTCGATAGTATTTGATAAAAATTATGACCCAGAAGAAAGTAGTGGTGAATCTGATGATAGTGACAATGCGACTGCGAGTGTGGTACATAAAAGAAAAGGAATAAAGTTCTATTCAGATAAATCTAAAAAGTTAAAATTAACCAATACAATACCATCATCCGAGGCAATTCCCTCGACAAGTACACGTTGAGGAAGAGGTTATACCTGAAGGTTTTGAGTCCAGTTATGTAAAATCAAATACTAGTTCTGATTCTGATTTAGCAGTTAATACCAGATACACGCATTAGGTGGGAGACTACTAATAAGCACAAACTTAACAAATTTCCATTAAAGCCAGTAGAAGATAATTCTATTATGGTACATCTAACGTCATTAACTACACCAATTGATTTTTATTGTTTATTCATAGATCAAAATGTCATAGATCTGCTTGTCCAGGAGTCAAACAAATACTATGGACAAAAATTATTTGATCACTGGAGCAACAACCTTTGCTATAAAAATTTTGTTAGTGCACAATGTGGAATGAGCAGAAATAGATTCGAATCTATTCTCCATTTTCTTAATGCGACTACAATAAACATGATAAGTTGTATAAAGTAAGCGCATTTATAGAACTAATGAATACAAACTTTCAAAAATGGTGTGTTCCCCAAGAATACGTCTGTATCGATGAGAGTATGATACCATTTCGTCGTAGACTTGGATTCCGCCAATATATACCCAATAAACGTCACAAATATGGTCTTAAACTGTTTATACTATGTGCTGATGGTGGGTATACTTATACAGTAAAATTATATGGGGGTAAGTCAACTAGACCAGGAACTACCAGTGTTGCGACAGATGTGGTGTTACAACTTATGGCACCTCTAGTAAATTGTGGCAGAACATCGATCTATTATTATGCGTTGTCACTTGTATATTTATACGACGAGTCAAGTTCACCGTAAGTTAATATTAAATAATACATGTTTATGTTTATTTCACGCTCTGAACTTGACTTCGTACCTGTCGACCTTCTTACTCATATTTATGTAATATTTCAACGTTCTAATGATTTATTGAAATTAGTTTCAAGGGAATTTATTTCTTATTTAAATATTATTGTTATCTTATTATATTAGGCCAAAAGGCATCACAATTGGTCTTGCATTGATCCAGCCAGAAGACAAGAGATCAGAACAGAGGGAAGCTGTCCACTGTCTTACCAAGACAGAAAAACGTGGAAGGTGTTCAGCTTGCTACCGCGCCACTCCCAACAAAGCCATCTAATTGTCTCCTCCTCACCAGTTGCGTGCAAGACTTGGCGAGGTGAGGTGCTGTTTTTCGTACTGGAAGTAAGAAATTTCCGCCAACGGATTTTCGCCTCCAGGTAAGAGTGATTTTTTAATTCAATCAATTGTACATGTATCCCTTAAGTTTTTGATCGACTTTTGCACTTCTACTGCTTCATGTTCGTGGTAGACAGTGAGGAAAACCGAATTGGCGTGATTGGGGCACAATGAAACACTTCACGGAGCCCCATGAGAGTTTCATTGTGTCCCATAGTGCAGTAAGTATTGTTGTTTCTTTTTGTTTCAGAAATGGTGCGAAATCCTCAGCGCAAAACTAGCAAGGGGCAGCAGGCAGCAGTGGAAATGGTCATAAATGGAAACAGTTTAAGACGTGCAATTTATCGAGATATGTGAAGAGAAGAAAAGAATATGGCGATGGTGGGGAAAAAATATGCACCTAACTACTCAGGATGGTCTTCATACTAGAGTAGGAGGAGAAATTGAAAAACTACCTCATTATATGATCTAACATGTTTTATGGCCTACCAGTCGAAGATTGCAGACGAGTTGCATACGAAATGGCAGTGAAGAACAAAATACCATACCCCATATCATGGGAAAGAAGAAAATTGCAGGTATTGATTGGTTTTACGGTTTTCGGAAAAGGCACACCAAACTCAGCCAAAGAACCCCTGAGCCTTGCAGCTTGTCCGTGCTGTTCGTGTTCTTCAATAACTTGAAAATACTGTATCAACAGGACCCAGAGTTTGGAGATGAGACAAGAGTGTTCAATTTGGATGAAACAGCCACATCAACTGTACAAAAACCCCAACGAATTGTGGCTGAAAAAGGCGTGAAGCAAGTGTGCAAAGCTGCAAGTGGAGAAAAAGGCACTAACGTCACCACAGTATCCATATTTTCTGCGTCTGGCAACACTATTTCGCCAGTCATGATTTTTCCACGAGTTCATGTCGAAGACCATATGACTCAAGGAGCACCTCCAGGCACACTGGGCTTAGCCACCCCTAGCGGTTGGATGACATCAGAACTTTTTGTGGAAGTTATTAAGCATTTCATTCGCCACACTTGCAGTTCTATGCTGCTTCTATGAAAGCTCTTTTAATGTGGAAGGAGGTGTCTCAGTTTTGACTTTACATCTCCCCATTCATCCAACTAAATGCAATCCCCAAATGTTGCGGTTTTCGAGCCGTTTAAAACTTTTATTATAATGCAGCTCTTGACTCTTGGATGATGCAAAACCCTAGCAAAACTGCGTCAAATTATAATACAGCTTCCTTCGTAAACATAACTCATCAGAAAAGCATGACACCTCCCAACATAACTGCAGGTTCCAAAAAAAGTGGGATACATCCATTTGATCGAGATGTTTTTACCGAAGCAGACTTCTTATGCAATTATGTGACTGACCGACCGCCTCCTACCGTTGTGGATGATCTAAGACCAATAGTTATGCTGTGCCAAGTGATTCGCCCAACAGTTACCTCCTTCAAGTAAAAGAAGGAACAGCTTTCCTAGAAGAAGGAGCAGCTTCCATAGAAGAAGGAGCAGTTTCTTTAGAAGAAGGAGCAGCTGCATACCACACAGTCATCGGTGTCCTCGATTCAGGAGCTGGTCCAAGTCATGCTTTCCTATCTCCTGAAGATTTTCGTGGTTATCCAGAAGCAGGAGAACGAAAAACTGATCGAAAGCAGAGGAAAAAAGGGAAGAGTATGATAGCCACGAGCACTCCAGAAATGAAATCCATTGCAGTGAAGAAAATTTCCAGAATATTGTCAGTCAAAAGGAAGGTGTTCGTAAATCAACCGAAATCGAAGAAGAAAAAATCTAGTGAACAAGCTCCAATTCATT
Source organism: Lochmaea crataegi (assembly GCA_947563755.1). Taxonomy (NCBI): domain Eukaryota; kingdom Metazoa; phylum Arthropoda; class Insecta; order Coleoptera; family Chrysomelidae; genus Lochmaea; species Lochmaea crataegi. Next base: position 2,106,071 of record OX387423.1, on the reverse strand, counting down.
CATCATTAGAAGACGGTGAAGAAGACCATGGAGACGTTGAATATGCAGACACGGACGACGACCTGGATGTAGATGAGGAGATTTTTGCTGTTGAGCCCGACCATTTCGCAGAACTGAAAGGACTTCCTGTTTTAGGAGACTATGTTTTGATCAAGTTCAAGTTTAGAAGCTAATCCAAATTCTATGTTGGTGAAATCACCAAGATGAAAGACGATAAGGTTAAATTCCTACGATACCGAAAATGCAACACCTTTGTCGAACCTCTTGTGGATGACATCGCCACGGTTGATGACAAAGACATAGAGATGTTACTGGAAAATCCTTCTGTGGTTCAGAAGGTACTAAAAGACAAAAAGGATTCATCTCATTCAAGGTTGATTTTGGCAGTTTGAACATTGAATATTGAACTTATTTCACATTCCAGATACCTCTCTTTTTAATGCCTTTCCTTATCATTTTTAATTCAGAAAATAAATTTATTGAGCTGTTTCAAGGTACCTCAGTCCCGTTATCACAATGACACAAAATTAGTTTTTTGGAAAATGGCCGCTTACGGTTACATATATTTTATATAATAACGATCGATGCATTTCTTTCATAGTTTAGATCCTTAAGTCACAGGAAAAAACTCAGGTGGGATGCTATGGTCAAAACCAACTTTTGCCTTCCATTGTGCCCCACCCTCCCTATTTTCTATTTTTTCGTAGGCATTTTAGTTCAGTATAGTATTACTTTTCTGCAAGCTAAATTTTAAAATTTTCCTCACAAGGTATTATTTAAAAGAGGACCTAACGGTAGGTTCTCGAAAGCACCAGCAAGAATGCTCACAATAAACTTTGTGACGAGCCCATAAGTACTTTCGTTGAGGACTTTGAAAACTAAAATTTAGTATTATTGGAGTGAGGAGCCCTTTAACAAATGTCAATAAACAATAAAACACCTCAGATTTGGCCGTCAATAATTCGAGATATTGAAAGAAATGAGAATGCGGACAACCTTGTTCAGAAACAAGCTTCAAAAGTTTTACCGATTCAAACAAAAATCTGTAGATGTCAAAAATTGAATGGGGAATGAAATAACTTTAATACGATTGGAGGAAACGCTTTGATTATTATTAAAACTCTGAGCAATTTCTTGATCGTAACAGAACCAATCTGTAATGGGTAGTTAATTATTTAGGTTAGAATTTATGCTCATTGTTAAATTATAGGTTATTAACTTTAGTATCAATGTATTTAATAAGCAGTTTGGTTATAAATTGTTATTCGATATAAGTAACAATTGCAAAATAAGCAGACACGCGCTAGATTGAAAGAATTTGTAGGATGACAATTGTTGATTTGGGTTTTTGGCCGGGGAGTTCAAATTAAACATTTGTCGAAGAAAGATGTGTTTTATTTAAAGAACGTCAACGCTAATTAAAAGGAACCTAAACCAAATAATTAAACATTATTAGATGGCGATAAAACTGGTCCAGATTTTTCTACTGGCATAAACTTAAACTGAGGAAAGATGATAGTAAGAGCTGCATACATCTTATATTTTGATGAAATAACTGATACACCGGAACTTTTGCTGTTCAAATGCAAGACACTAGTCTGCAAGAGAGTAAAACGCTTAAAAAGGGTAAGGCAAATTTAAAAGCAGATTCTACACTGCACCGCAAAATTAACCTACATTGAGAACCAAAATCTAATTTTTTTTATTCGAAATTTGTCCTTGACTATCACAACATATTTTTTTACTGTCCGATTCTTTTTTGGTTTTTATTAGAGAATTAACACCACCGTGATAAATATAGTGAACTATTAATATATTAGTAGAGGATGCAACATCATGTTTTTCTGTGATTGTTTAAGATTTGGCAACACGGATCGATATGTTTGCCAGTGCGGGTGGAAGACGGCAGGATATACGTCATAAGTCCTTGAACTCCATTCGAGTTTCACGTGCTACCATAAAAATCTGACTGGTTCTGTCGTCGAAGCGGTGTTGCCACTAGCTTTCCTAGTTCTTTATTATCTCAATCTGTCCTCGAAGTTTTGTTTTTGTTTGTAAGCGAACGCCAAAAGGCCAGCACTCGAGTCAATAAATTAACGATTTACGTTAGAGTTACTGAAAAAAAACTCACTTATACAGAACAGTGGAATTATTACCTTGCCTTGTTATTTTCAACTTTTGATGTCTGAACGCTGAAAGTAAAGAAACAAATCCAGTTTATTCCAAATAAATTTACGTGATATTTAACTAAATGCATTTTTATAAGCCACTTATAAAGTTAACATATTGTATAATTTTCAATTTCTTCTTCGGTCCAAGTTCCAATCCAAAAATTGTGGGGAAGGGAAATTTTAAAACAAATTTGTCATGTTTACGTCCGCGCTGTTTATAAATATTGACATTTCAAGATAAGTTAAACGCATTCTGGTGACTCTAATGTAAACTAGTTTCAGCCACATTGTTTTCTAACCACACTTTCGTATCGTTTTTTTACCACTGATTTTTATTAATCACATGACAAATTCTTCCTGAAATTTTCCTTCCCCGGTGGTGGAAAAAAATACGAAATTTTTTGGGTTGACAACTTGGACAGAAGTCCCCCCCTCCTTCAATGAAGCTATCATATGACAACTCGTTTGTTTTAAAGATGAAACAAAATCATCTAGTTTTATTAAAATTAAAATAACTCAATATTCTGTAAACAAAAAAGTATCGTTTTTTGACTTTTGACAAATATAATATTTATTGTTGAAGATCACAGTCGTCAGAGAGAACTGTTGGCAAATGAAAGCAAAAAATTGTCTAGTCTGGGTTAATATCTTTTATAATAGGGTTGACCCCAGGTATTTTTTTTTTTTTTCGGGTAGAGATGGAAAACTCATGTTCGAATGGGTACAGGACCCAAACTCATCCTCAAAGGGATGCCTACCAACCAAACCCACCTCAAACTCGCCGTTACCCCCGCCTCGGTATCATTACCCTAGCATACTTAGAGACGGACGGCGGTCCCTCGCACACTCTCCGTTCACACCGTCGTCTTCTCCTTAACTTTTACTCCTACCTCTCATGCCATATCGAGACCTTCTTTCCCCCTAACCATGCTCTCTACAACTCCACTTACCTCCATCCATTCCTCCTCCCACCTCAACATTATCTCCACCACGTTCTCCCAGTACACCGCCTCCCCTAGTCTTCTCTCCAACCTCTTCAGCACTTCCTCGTTCCTCCAGCATCTAAACACATCCCCCACATCTTCCTCCGCTTCACACTTCTCGCACACTCCAGTCTCTCTTTTCCCAAACTTGTGGAGGTACCCTACAACCCATGTCCATTAAGCACCTATGTCAATGAGCCTCCCCGAATCCAATATCTCCCATTCCCAATCGCTCCTTTTAGCGCGCCCTCATACTTCTTCCACCTTCCCTCCATTTCCTCCCCCATCCATTCCTGTACTTCCCCTCTGGTCGCACCCCTCCAGCGTTTATTCCTGGCTCTAGCCATCACGTCGAATGGGTAGGACCTTGCTAGCACCGCTGCTGCCAGTCCACCCACTGTCTTGTACCCCTGCACCACCCTCACCAGTATCCCTCTCTGCACCCGCAGGAGTGGCCCAACCCTCGCATTTACCAGGACCTCCGCACCGTACAGCATACTCTGCTCTGCCGTCCTACCATGTACCCTCCACTCTCCCGGCCCTTTCACATTACACATCAATGGCCCCAGCACTTTCCCCTTTTCTGTCGCCATTAACATGTGAGTTTTGTAGGATAATTGGCTATCCAACCACACCCCTAGGTATTTCACAGACTCCTCCATACGAATTCTCATTCCCTTCACCATCACCCCTACTTCCCCACCGTCTTACCTTCAACCACTTCCAGTCCGCACCGCTCTATCTTCTCCACAATTTCCCTACACATTCTCTCCGCCTTTCTTTCTATCTCCGCCTCTCCCTTTGCCGTACATACCAGACACACATCGACCGCATACACCGTAATCTCACATCCCTCTTCACATACTATCCCACAAACCTCATCAAACACACACTTCCAGAGCGTCGGTCTAAGAACCGAGCCCTGGGGCACTCAAGCCTCCGTCTCATACCTCCTTCCTCTAGAGTCTAAAATCACACGTCGCGTCAAGTAGTCCTCCACCAGGTACAACATACTAAAAAGTCCCCAGCCAGGGACCGCTTGCTTTAGGCAAGGGAGGAGTTAGTTATCTTTTGTGGTATGTTTTCGTTTTACATATAATCCGTTGGAGATGCTGTAGCCACGATAGTACGATATGGACTGGAAAAAGCTTCCCAACACTCGACTGTGACAGTAATAGGAGAGAAAATTGATTTATTGGTTCTGCACCAGACAAAAATATATTTTTCATAAAGCCTGGTAAGGACAAGATGGTGACCAAAATTTATTCAACCTCCAAACTGAGAAATCTGCTATTCGCGCGGGCACCATCCTCCTACTCCATGCTTTCAGTTGGTGCGATACCACGTCCGCCATACTCAACAAAGGCAAAGCAGGGATGGTGAAAACATTCACGAAGTTTACCTGCGAAATAAATTACGTATACTCCAATCCTGATACAATGGAAGACATGATTGCTGATGTAGGAGAAAAGTTGTTTCTATTGGTCTACCAGGCGCCGAAAGAAGTTAATCTTAATCGACTTCGACATGCAGCGTTCATGAAGGCTTCTGATTTGGCAGCACTACCACCGACTAAAGGAGCAGCTCGTCAGCACTAACTTAGAGTTATGAAAATTTGGAGAACGGATTTGAATGTTTGGCAGACATATACACAACATAGGATAACTATTCTCCGGAAAAAAATTGCTGAAGGATAGAAAAAGCTTCTTAATTTTTTATCTATGGCACCCCAGTAACACCGTACGGTAAGGCTACTATTAACAACATTAGCAACTATAGTGGTCTGTGTTCTTATTTACAGATCCAGCAATGGCTCCATCCTGACTTCATGAAAGAAGATAAATTTTCACCCACTGAATTGGGATGGACCAAGGGTGGAGATGTTTAGTCCCTTTGACTACTACTGAGCCTCTAGTTCCGGACTAATTACCAAAACCAATCAAAATTCGTCAAAAATGGTCAATAATTGTCAAAACCAATCAAAATTCGTCAAAAATGATCAATAATTGTTAAAATTTTGAAAAATTGTCAAAAATGGTCAATAATGGTCAATAATGGTCAAAGACGGTCAATAATTGTCAAAATTCCTCAAAAACTGTTAAAAATGGTCAATAATTGTTAAAATTTTTGAAAAATTGTCAAAATTCTTTAAATAGGGTCAAAAATTGTCAAGAATTTGGAAAAATCGTCAAAAACTGTCAAAATTTTGAAGAAATGGTTAATAATTGCCAAATATTTTCAAAAATTGTCAAAAATTTGGAAAAGTGGTCAATAATTGTCAAAAATTGTCAAAATTTTGAAAAAATGGTTAATATGTAATTGCCACATATGTTAAATTTTTTGAAAAATTGTCAAAATTTTCTTGAAAAATTGTCAAAATTTTTTAAATATGGTCAAAAATTGTCAAAAATTTGGAAAAATGTTCAAAAATGGTTAAATTTTTCGAAAAATTGTCAAAAATTTTGAAAAATGTTCAAAACTAATGAAAATTCGTCAAAAATGGACAATAATTGTCAAAACCAATCAAAATTCGTCAAAAATGATCAATAATTGTTAAAATTTTGAAAAATTGACAAAAATGGTCAATAATTGTCAAAGAAGGTCAATAATTGTCAAAATTCGTCAAAAACTGTCAAAAATGGTCAATAATTGTTAAAATTTGGAAAAATGGTCTAAAATGGTCAACATTTTTGAAAAAAATTGTAAAAAATTTACAAATTTTTGAAAAAATGGTCAATAATTGCCAAATATGTTAAAATTTTTGAAAAATTGTCAAAAATGGTCAATAATTGTCAAAGACGGTCAATAATTGTCAAAATTCGTCAAAAACTGTCAAAAATGGTCAAAAATTGTCAAATTTTTTGAAAAATGGTGAAAAATTCACGAGTCATTCTATTGTGCATAAGAAGCAAGCTTCTGTCGGCAGTCAGACGATCGCTCACCTTTTTTTTCTACTATCGTACGTAACTCAGTCTACGCAATCGTTGAAATCGTCAATTACATTTTTAAAACAGTGCTTAAAGTTGATTACCTCAAGTACTATTACGTAAGATAATAAGCTTTCTAAATTAAATTGCATATATAGTATTTTTAGATCCACAGAAAAGTATTAAGAATGCCAAACAACCAACCCATTGATACAACTACGATACTACAACATTCTTCGTTTATTCCAATTTTCGACAACAAAGATTAGGATTTTTCAAAAATAGGTAAAATTAACTTAGTTTTATACAAGATTTGCCTACATTATGTTTTTTAATATTTCAGTAGGAAGGCTTAGCGCGACTAATGGAACAAAGTGATACACTGCAACCAACTTCGTTTTTAATTCCTTGGGAAAGTTCGGCCTATTTCAAACCTCTCCAAAATATCTTTAAAATACAAGAAGAGGTACCATCAAATGAATTACTGGCGGTAATTATTTCCACTATGACAGAATTCAACTGTGAACAAACAGCAGAAAAAAATGACATCCGAAATGTCAAGTCCTCAAAAATTTCCGTTTTAGAGAACGATTTGATACTTTCTGATTCTGAAGATGAAACGTTTGCTACTGATAATGATTCTGACTATATGCCATCACAAAAAAAACATTATCCACCGGACAAGCCCCAATAACAGATAATGAAACTTCATCGGATAGTGTCAATGAAAGCACACCAGAATGACCATTTTTCGTGAATTTTTCACCATTTTTCAAAAATTTTGACAATTTTTGACGAATTTTGACAATTATTGACCGTCTTTGACAATTTTTCAAAAATTTCAACATATTTGGCTATTATTGACCATTTTTTCAAAATTTTGACAATAATTGATTATTTTTGACAATTTTTCAAAAATTTTGACCATTTTAGACCATTTTTCCAAATTTTAACAATTATTGACCATTTTTGACAGGTTCTGACAATTATTGACCATTTTTGACATTTTTTCAAAAATGTTGACCATTTTTCGAAAATTTTGACAATTTTTAATAATTATTGACCATTTTTGACAGTTTTTTATAATTATTGACCATTTTACCAAATATTTGGCAATTATTAACCATTTTTTTAAAATTTTGACAATTTTTTCAAATTTTAACAATTATTGACAATTATTGACCAATTTTGACAGTTTTGACAATTATTGATCATTTTTGACAATTTTTCAAAAATTTTGACCATTTTAGACCATTTTTCCAAATTTTAACAATTATTGACCATTTTTGAGCATTTTTGACTGGTTCTGACAATTATTGACCATTTTTGACAGTTTTTTATAATTATTGACCATTTTTTCAAAATTTTGACAATTTTTGACCATTTTTGACAATTTTTCGGAAAGTTTTACCAGTTTTTTAAAATTTTGACAATTTTTGACAATTATTGACCATTTTTTACTATTTTTGACAACTTTTGACGAATTTTTATTGACCATTTTTGACAATTCTTGAGCAGTTTTGACAGGTTCTGATAATTATTGACCATTTTTGACAATTTTTAATAATTATTGACCATGTTTGACAGTTTTTTATAATTATTGACCATTTTTTCAAAATTTTTACAGTTTTTGACGATTTTTCCAAATGCTTGACAATTTTTGACCATATTTAAAAATTTTTGACAATGTTTCAAAAATTTTAACAATTATTGACCATTTTTGACAGTTTTTGACGAATTTTGACCATTATTGACCGTCTTTGACAATTATTGACAATTTTTCAAAAATTTTAACATATTTGGCAATTATTGACCATTTTTTCAAAATTTTCACAATTTTTGACCATTTTTTAAAAAATTTTAACAATTATAGATCATATTTTACTATTTTTGACAACTTTTGACGAATTTTTATTGACCATTTTTGACCATTTTTGAGCAGTTTTGACAGGTTCTGATAATTATTGACCATTTTTGACAATTTTTAATAATTATTGACCATGTTTGACAGTGTTTTATAATTTTTGACCATTTTTTCAAAATTTTGACAATTTTCGACCATTTTTGACAATTTTTCGAAAAGTCTTACCAGTTTTTGAAAATTTTGACAATTATTGACCATTTTTCCAAATTTTTGAAAATATTTGGCAATTATTAACCATTTTTTTGACATTTTGACTGTTTTTGACGATTTTTCCAAATTCTTGACAATTTTTCAAAAATTTTAACAATTATTATTGACCATTTTTGACAGTTTTTGACGAATTTTGACAATTATTGACCGTCTTTGACAATTATTGACAATTTTCCAAAAATTTTAACATATTTGGCAATTATTGACCATTTTTTCAAAATTTTCACAATTTTTGACCATTTTTTCAAAAATTTTAATAATTATTGATCATTTTTGACAATTATTGACCATTTTTGACAATTATTCAAAAATTTTAACCATTTTTCAAAAATTTTTACAATTATTGACAATTTTTGACAATTTTTGAAAATATTTGGCAATTATTAACCATTTTCCCAAAGTGTTGACAGTTTTTGACAATTTTTGATCATTTTTCCAAATTTTTGACCATATTTAAAATTGACAATTTTTCAAAAATTTCAATATATTTGGCAATTATTAACCATTTTTTAAAAATTTTGACAATTTTTCATACCTATAGGTGTGCGAGCTCAGTGCGGCAAGAGAGATTGCGCACAGTCGCTTGAATAAGTTATGGCGTGACGAACGCTTTTTCGTAACGGTTACACGATTTACGAGTTCACTAGCCTTCTCAAAAGTCCTATGTCGTGCAATAAGAAGCAAGCTTCAAAAAGACTGCGAAATCCAGGTAATTGGCGAAGGAATGAAATAAAAAAATTTCGGAATCTTGCGGAGTATACGGACTGGAAAGGTAATAATTATCTAAAAAGGCGAATGAAACCGCCCTGAGTCCACTGTAGACAAAATTACAGTAAAAAGGTTTCTGAAGATGAGAGAAGTCTGATTTTTGAAAGTTATTGGCAACTAGGAGGCGTAAGCAGGCAACATAAATATGTCAGAAAAGGCTAGAGCACAGTTAAGAGAGAAGAATAGAAACGAGAGTAGCAATGAAGAGGAGAATATTGAAAACGAAGGTGTTAAGAAGCTAAGAAGGAAAAGGAAAAAGACATTTTTTGAAACGGACTAAAAAAATTTGATTTGATATAAAAGAGACTACTTTAAATTGGGATCGTGATGAGAACAATGAAAAGTTATATCTAAATAAAATACGCGTTATTAAAGCAAATAACAGGTTTCCGAACAAAATTCTCCTTAAATATGATTATCAAAAATAATTTAAAAAAATTAATTTATTACAGAAAGGTAGAAAGAAACTTGATATCGATACAAACAAATTTGAAATGAAACAATGTTATAAAGAACTTCTTCCATTCACCAAAAAAAAAAACATGAGCATCTACAATTTCTCTGTGACAAAAAAGTAATACCCTTTCAGTACCATGACTTTTACAAGAATTTCTCTCATTCTTCTTCATGCAAAGGTGATGATTCGGAATGAAATCCTAAGTATTTTTCGTTTAAGTTACCTACTGTTGAATAAAGTTTCACTTGTTTTTTTATTGTCGTCAAGGACATTATTTTTAAGTTTAACAGACGTTAGTTTTTAAATGAGATAAGTATCTGTTTCCGGTTTCTACTTCCAAATGGAAAAATTTATATTTTTAGCTATTTCTTATTAGTTCTATTTTTGTTTTGTTTATAATATTTTTATGACTTTTTTTATTGTACAATAATGATAACATATTATTGTGGAATTTATTTATGCAATAAATGATTAATTGGATTATGTGTTTCGTTTTCATTTTAGTTGATTCGGGTGAATATACTCAGATCAGAAGTAACCTAAGTCCTTTCTGAGCATAATTTGTCTAATCCTATAATGGTCATAGATTATTTCCGACTATGATAAAGTATCCCAAGTCCATAAATATTAATTTAAATTAATTTATCTTAAAAACCTTGAAAGAATCACATGGTACTTACAATCCTACACTATAAATAACAAATATTTTCAAACTTGTTTTTAGTTTAAGAGTAAATGAAAAAATGCTATCCTATAAAATTAGTATTTTGTAACTTAAAATAGTTCTGCATTCAATGAGCGATTTGTATACAGGGTGGCGCATTAGAAACAGTCCACCTCAAATATTGTTGGCGGGGGAGGTTTTTACGGTAAACCCCGAGACACGACGATTTTGTTTTCGAGGGGGACAACTTTTGATAGTTAACTTATGGTTGTACGGTCATCCCCCTAAAAGGGGTGACTACCCCTTCTAGAATCTTTAATGGCATGGGGGGTCGAGTGGCACATAATTTGAAAGGTATTTCGATTCTCTTTAAAGACATGCTAACATTTTTGTGTTAAGTGTTGAAATTAATGACAAAAACCAGCTGTTAGTGTGAGTGAAAGAAATTTTAAAAAAAGTTGTCAGAAAAGTTTTAATCAAAGTAAGTGTTCAAATTGTGATCCGTTTACTTCCAAACAGTAATACAACCTCTGTTCAACACTGTTCCGAACATTTTGTAGCATAATAGGAGTTATTTCACCACATGCCACAGTTATCCGGTGGCGAAGATCTTCTAAAGAGTTCGGTTGCGTTTTGAAAACAACACTTTTTATTTACTTAATTACAGTTACCTGTAAATAATTGTCATATAAGTAAAGCGTGATCTAAAGACGTCAAAAAATAATAGTTCAATACTATTAAACGCTTTACAGATATACCAACCCCGTTTACTTTAGAAGTGTAATTCAATGTCTGTCGGGGCATATAGCCCGAGAAGTAGTTGTTGCTTCTTAGTGGACGGTCTGCTCTTTGGAAATTAATTTTTCTAATTTTGTAAAGCGTTTAATAGTATTGAACTATTATTTTTTAACACTTTTTAAATAACCCCATAAGAAAAAGTCCAACGGTGATAGATCAGGCGATCTTGGGGACTATTTAATGGAACCTCTTCTACCAATCCAATGTGCGGGAAAATGTTTATCTAAAAAGTCACGTACAGGAGTGTGTGGTGTGGTAGAGCGCCATCCTGTTCAAAAAAATCATTTTCTGGGATCTGATCATCGTTTTCCATTATCTCCTCAATTTGAGGGTAGATGAGGTCTTCGAGCAAATTAAGATAAGATTCACCCGTCAAGTTATGAGGTAGGAAAAACGGACCAACAATATTATTTCCAAAAACCCCAGCCCAGACATTCAATTTTTGTGGAGCCTGTGTATGTTGTTCTCTCATAATTGCAAGATTTGCATCACTTCAGTATCTGCAATTATGTTTGTTCACGTGACCATTAAGAAAGAACGTGCATTCGTCAGAAAAGCATATCAAATATAAAAAGTGGGGGTTGTCCACCTGTCTTCTAGTCATCTCCTCACAAAATTGGATACGGCGATCTGGATCGTCTTCGTTGAGCTCTTGCACGAGATGAATCTTATAGGGATGGAATTTATGATGTTTCAAGACCCTCTGAATGCTTCTACGTGGAATTCCTGTAGCCGCTGCTATTTGTCTCGTGCTTGAAGTGGGATCCAATGCAACATGTCCCAAAAGTGCAACCTGTGTAGCCTCGTTAGTAACAGGATGTTGTCTTTCATATTTTCTGTTAGAAACGTTTCCGGTCTCCATAAACTTAAATATTAAATTTATCACGTAGGGATGTCTTACATTCTTACCGGGATGACGTTCATTAAAAACTCTTGCAGCTGCCCGTGCAGACTCGTTGTTTCTAAAATAGTTTGCAACAATTTCAGTTTCCTTTGCAGTGGTGTAAACCATGATAATTAGGTTCATTTACTTTGAACTAGAGAATGGAGGAATTTCACTAAAATAAAACTAGGTACCCGTAAAATTCTACTAAAAACCATTATCTTATCACGTCAATAGCTGACAAACATCTTTTTTGCTATTTCAGTAATAAATGAGAATAGGTTTATAATTTAAAAGGTATAAGAGGTTTAATTTTATTTGTAGTATTTAGATTTTCATGAATTTATATTTTTTACTCCTTTTTTTATTTGCCTTTCTTTTTTTATAAAAATAATAACATTTTATTGGAATGTTATTACCTAATTATTAATTCAGCTTTTTATTCCGATTTTTTCAACGGAGATTTCAATCTGGTTTTTGTCATTAATTTCAACACTTAACACAAAAATGTTAGCATGTCTTTAAAGAGAATCGAAATACCTTTCAAATTATGTGCCACTCGACCCTCCATGCCATTAAAGATTCTAGAAGGGGTAGTCACCCCTTTTAGGGGGATGACCGTACAACCATAAGTTAACTATCAAAAGTTGTCCCCCTCGAAAACAAAATCGACGTGTCCGGGGTTTGCCGCAAAAACCTCCCCCGCCAACAATATTTGAGGTGGACTGTTTCTAACGCGCCACCCGGTATGTATATTTTAGCATCCAGATTTTTCAAAGCTCAGTCAAATTCCGACTTTCGAAAAACATCTCAAAATTATTTTTCATCCCCTATTTCTTCTTCATATTTTACGTTTTTACTTATTTTCTCTACTCTATACAACCCTTATATTTTCACACTTTCCATCGAACCCTCTCTCTTTACACATATTAATTATTCACTATTCACGTATTTTGTTTGGTTTTCTTCTATCTTAACTTTTTCTACTATTATCCACTTTTCCTGTATTTAACTTCCTCGACATATTTTCATTTCTCTCTCACCTTTCTCTGTTTTACCTCTTGCATTCCTCATTATTCCCATGGGACTCCATATTCTGCTACTTTTTCCCTTTTTTGAACTTCCTATGTATCTCTTTCGAAGCAAATATTCTTCAATTAACTTTAAAATTCCTTTTTCATTACTTCAAGAATTCTTCTAGATCCCATTATCATGTAGGTATAATAGGAAAATCTCTACAGCTTGTTTATTTTTTGCACACAGCTTCACTGTCCTTTCTAAATCTACACTTCAATGGTTTTTCATCATTAGTAATTATTATATTCATTCGAATAGTTGAATAAAAAAAACAATAATGATTTGTTCAGTAGCGTAAGAAAAGGCAACTGGAATCGGAAAAGTATCATAAGCGATCTCATTTTTGATAGTTACGCCACTGATTTTTCGTTTTTCTCAACTTCATCTAACAGGTCACATATATACATTTCTCACCCCTCTACTGAAAACGAAACTGCCGCTGAATACGAAATTTCCAGAAGTCTTGAAACCTAGTGGGGAATACGAATGAGGCAGCCTCCGATGTTGTGTTCCTCTGCAGCAATCACTGTCGAAGTTTAATGTTTAAAGTTTATATCTGATCATAATGATCATTAATATACAGGGTGTTTCTAAATTCATGCGACCAAATTCAGGAGGTGACTGCTCGTATGAAATTAAGATGGGTCTTTCCCATAACAAAATTTCCTCAGCTCACCCCTTTCCGAGATATCACCATTAAAAGGTGGAGACTAAAAAAGCTAGAAACTTGAAATTCTGTAATTTTCGTGCATTCGCAAAGGACTAACCACGGGTGTTTTTTCAATATTCCTGGGGGTGAAATTAGCAACCCTTACTTTATTTCATATCAAAACTTTTTTTCGAGATGAAGTTTTATGAAATAAAATTCAACTTGAAATCCTTGTTTTATTAAAAAGAAATTTTTATTCTTAAATTTTTTCTCCAAAACCAATAGCTGCAGAGAAAAAAAATAAACACCATAATTTATAAATAATTGAGTGGAAACAGTAATGATGTAAAATGTAATACGATTCATAATAAATGCTGGAAATTACAACGAAAATTACAGAATTTCAAGTTTCTAGCTGTACTGAAATTTTAGAAAAAAAATAAAAAGTCAATTTTAGTCACCATCTTTTAAGGGTGATATCTCGGAAAGGGGTGGGCTGAGGACATTTTGTTATAGGAAAGGCCCATCTTAATTTCATACGAGCAATCACTTCTTGAATTTTGTCGCATGAATTTAGAAACACCCTGCATATAGTCAAATAACTCTTCTGTCACATTGTGGTGAAGAGTGATATTTTTACTCGTTCATAAAATTTTTCCACTTCTTTCTGTCAGTGGCCAGCTTTTTGGCTTCTATCCAAGCTATTCCTTTCCGCTATAATATTTCCCCTATTGTCTCATCCCAAGTGTTCCTGGGTCTACCCCTCTTTTTATTTTTTTGAATTTTCGCTCCCCATATTCTTTTAATTAATCTAGTCTCCTCCATACGCTTCAAATGTACCCACCATCCCTGTTGTCTTTCCTCAATATACTCCAAAGTTGGCTGTATTTCCAGTTCTTCTCTTATTATTGTCTTTCTTATTTTATCTTTTTTTGTTGCTCCTCTTATTCACTTTAGATTTCAGCCGCTTATATTTTACTCTTTTGTGTTTTATTAAGTATCCAAGATTCACAGCCATGCCTTAACACTGGTCTGTAAACAGATTTAAAGACCTTTAATTTATTTAGTTGTTCTTGAGACTTCCTTTTTATTGATAAAGTTTTTATTCATAGAATAATATAGATTACTTGCCTTCTGAACTCTTCTATTTATTTCAGCTTCCTGATCTAACTCCACTCCAAGATACTGAAATGATTCCATTTGTTCTATACTTTGATCTTCAATACATATATTTTTATCTTTTCTGTTTTATCACCAATCACCATAGTTTTAGTCTTATTCGTGCTTATTTTCATAGCGCACTCCTTCAATGTTTCATTCCAAATGTTTAGGTTTTGTTGTAGTTCCCTTTCACTTTGTGCAAATATTACAATGTCGTCTGCATAGGCTTCATTTGTTATTTCAACTCCTTGCAAGTTTCTATGTCGTACCATATATTTTTTAACTATTTTCTTTATGATTTCATCCATAAGAACAATGAAAAGAAATGGGCCACTTTGAATAGTGAACGCTTCTGATCTTCTATTATGGCTTACAACAGTATTTAGATTATTATCGTATATTTTCTGTACCATTCTTATTGTTTTATTATCTACCCTTCTTTTTTCTAATATTTTCCACATCCTTTCCCTTGATACCATATCAAATGCCTTTTCTATATCTATGAATACGCAATATATATTTCTCTTCTCTTGTATACATTTCTCCATCATCTGTTTTATCATAAATACATTGTCCTTCCACCTCTTAACCCATTTTGCGCCTCGTCTAGTGTGTTTTCCACGACTTTTCTAATTTTTCGGTCCTATATCTGTTCTAATATTTTCATGTTTCTACAGAGCAACGTCAGTTCCCTTGTAGTTACCACATTCCCGTCTATCACCTTTTTTATATATAAGGACAATTGATGCCTTTTGCCATGCTTTCGGTATCTTTTCTTCTTTCCAACAGTTATTATATATTTTTAATAATAGTTCTTCTCCACTTTTACCCATATTTTTTATCATTTCTCCAGTTATTTCGTCATATCCTGGTGCTTTCCCATTTTTTAACTTTTTAACTATTTCCGTGAATTCATCTATGGATATTTCTTCATCATTATTGTCCTGTATTGTTTGTATTTTTCTTCATTTGGTTTAGTTGTGCTTTCTCCGTTATCTAATAATTCTAGAAAATATTCCTTCCATCTTTCCATTACTTTCATATCTTCTGTTAACATTTCCCCTTTCCTGTTTTCAATATTAGTTATATTTGTGTCTTTTCCAGTTCTCCATGATTTTAGCACTTTGTAAAATAGTTTTTTAACAAATCAAACTTCTAAATTTTCTTGTTGAACGAATGAAATTTTATTGAACAGTTTTTTTTATTAATAGTGAGAAACAATTTTCTCAAAAATCTACGTATAACAAATAATGAAACAATTTTTTTTCAAAAACTACAAATCTAAATATAATATTATAAGAATTAAAGTGACAACACTGTTCACTGATTGTGACGTTGACTGATGACAAACTTCCTCGTTCAGTTGTCAGAAAATGACCTACAGTTTACGTCACGAGATACGTTTAATGAAATTATTTTTGATTGAAAAGCAAATAGTAAGATATCATTATTATAAAACATCATACCACGACTGAGATGTCGTCAACGAAGTTTAGAAAAATCCTTGAAGTTTATCAAAGAAATGTAAGAATTGCTACTGAGTTGTATCATTAGTCAAACAAGTTAAGTATGGTTATTAATATTAGTTGATCACTAACCTTTGGGTCGCATTGAACAATCAATGCGATTCTATTTTCACTTTATTAAACATCAAGAGTTTAATTTTGATTTCTTTCAGCAATGATCAGTATGGAAATGCGTTTCTCAAAAAAACACACCTGGAGATAATATTAGGATTTTTGGAATATTTAACAAATTATTTCAAATTGGAAATGTGGTTTCATTTTCTTCAATATCTTGTAAAATCTGTGAGTATTATCTACTCCTTCCTTTATTATTCAAAATGTTTATTTTGATTTATAACATTTTTGTAAACATAGCCACTTCTTGGCTATTTTTCTTAACTGTCAAAGTTATGTTCTTACTTGATTATAAAATTAATCTTTTTTTTTAGGTTAATAAAATTTGAAACAATTGAATGTTAGAGAGAAGACAAATACATCCTCCCTAAATGACGATTTTTATGACACTAAACTGATAAATTTGGGTTCTCTAACCTTACTTTTATGGTCAAAATTTTCCCAAATTTCTTAATGTGACTCCAGCATATGCAAAAACTATACTAAATTAAGGCTAATAACATCCTATAACTAAAATAAACCCTCATTCGGGTTCCTTTTGCGTTTTATTGCTTATTTAAAAGATTTCAATATTTGTCACTTGAATGTTGTAAAAAGCACTATATTCTGTTAAACACACGCGAAATGATTTTAAAACACTGTATTCTTTCGTAGAATGTTCTTCACATACCTTTTTCACCTTTCTTATGCTAATTTACAATCTTTTTCTATTTTTGAATATAAATGTTAAGGTTATGCCTTTTTTATTACAATTGTGTTATTTCTGAACCTTATATCATTACTTTAATGATATTGTTAATCTTTTTAAACATTCTATCATTCCCTTAATGACAATATCAACATTTACTAATAGAATTATTAACTAAAATCTCATTAGAAAATTTTATTTATTTGATTTCATATCTGTCAAATTTTCTTGTGACTACATCTCTTTAATTTCACTCCCTGTGAATTATAAATTGTTATTTGATTGACTCTATTGTTTATAATTAAAGAGAAAGGATTGTTAGATCTTATTCTTGCATCAAATTGTCAATATTAATCTCCAGTGAGATAGTCTCGACCTAAGCTTTTTGAGATAGTTATTCGAATGACAAAATTCTCATTATTACATTTGAATTGTTATCAAATCAAATATTCTAGGTTTTTATAACTATGTAAAGTGATAATAAGATAAGTTTAATTTCATTAATTTTAATTATATTTCTTTCATACAGAGTGTGTTTATATACTGTCACAATATATTTTTGTAACTTTAATAGTTTCTACCTTTTTTCTCGTTGAGTTTTACATGTATTAAGTTTATTCTTTGTGAGGTTATTTTTAACATCACAATATATATTGATATGGTTTTTTGAATTGTAGTCTATATCAATTCCATACCTTTTATAAATTAATTTTGATTTATTATATTATTTTAGTTTTAATACTTATCTTTATTTATATCAATCTAGCTCAGTCGGAAATCTCAGGGAATTATATTTTTATTTGTGGGTTCAAATTTTTGTGAGGCTAACTTTGTCCTTTGACCTTCAAAAAGTTCCAACGTTGACAGCCTTTGTTGATTGTAAAATGTATCATAGATACAAAGATAAACACATTCAATTTTAAATAAATGTTCAACAAATGAAACGTTTGGTTTATTGTTTAACTTTGTTTAACGGCTTAATTAACTTCAAAAATATTCAAAAATCATTAACACTATTTATTTCTTATCCAAAATTCATTCACTCTCTCATTCATAACAAAATTGAGATTATACTTATCAGAGTCTATGGTTTCATATTTCTATGGTTTTAAAAACTACAGAAAAGATGATTAATTTTATACGTGAAGAAATGACATTCGACAACGTTCTAGAAGAAAATGGAGTCAATGATGAACAATACCTTTTTGACTATCTTGTATTTCAATCCACTTATCGTGAGAAGAGCTCTGATAGTCACTTGTTTCACAACTGAAGCAAATACTTCGTCGTAATTTTCTCCACATTTTTGTGAAAATCCTCTCGCTACAATTCTTGCCCTATATCTAGCATTTCCATTACTCGGATCACTTTTTATTTTGTATATCCATTTACAATCAACTATTCTTTTGTCTTCTGGACAATCCACCAACTCCCATGCTTGACATGTATTACTAGTTGTCAATATAATTAAAGAAACTGTCACAAGTTAAAAATCAAAGTTTATTTCATACTTTGCAAATAAAGATAAAACCACAGCCTCTAACAGTATTATGTATTTTCCTCATTCATTTCTAGTCCTCCTTTTCTGGCTTCTGTTACAATCGTTTGCAGCATTTCTCGTGATCTTGTTGACCCGTTCTTAACATTTTTCCACCGTTTCACTTGTTACTGTTTCATACCAGTTTCAATATATTATTCAACTCCTTTACAGTTCGAGCAAATCCTTGGATCACCCTGCTTTAAAATTGGTACCTCAATTCCATTTCCTCGGCATGGTTTCGGTTTCCCATATCTGAACTATGATAAGTTTATGTATCGCTTTCCCCATTTCATGTATTTTATTAATTTTTTGTCCATTTAATCAAAATTGAAATAAAAGTTTCCCATTTTTTTTTCGATAGTAGTTATTCATAGGCTTTCATTAGTCTTCTCAGATTAGACATAGTTTTTCTAGATTACTAATAATTTCAATGTGTTCAAGTACGAGCCAGTCATTTTCTTCCATTATCTTCATCGTAGCATCCAAAAATAGGCATATTCAAAATAAGAACAATTCTGACTACCCATTAAAAGGAAATTATGCTCTATATTTTTTTCTAGTCCCTATAATATCTGTACATGTACAATACTAATCAGGATTTCCTGATTTGCATCCTATACAGTGGCGTATCCGAGTAGAGTGTACAAAGGGGGTGATTATTGATTTTTATATATTTTTTTTACAACTTCTATGAAAAGTGACGTATTTCTCATACCTTACTTAATTTCAAAACCAAATATTACTCATACTGTGAGAAATATTATTTTGCACTCGCCACATACATTTATATGGAGAATCAAATAAAATCGAAAAAAACTTCTAACTGCCATCTTTAAATACCTACTTAGTTGTCACAAAACTGTCAGATTATATTAGAAGTTTTTAAATTCTAAAAGGTAGTTTTGATAAAAATCCCAATTTCCAATAAATATTAGTTTAACAAGACATATACTTATTTATAATAAATAATATGGATACTGACAATAGTGACGATTTAAATAATACTCCGACAGATATATTGGAAAAAGCTGCAAAAGTAACTTTAGATTTGTTGTCGGAAATTTCAAGAAAAAAGTATGAATAGGCATACGAAAAATTTATGGAGTGGAGAAGAAATACAAAAATAAAATCTTTTTCGGAAAGTGTACTTTTTGTATATTTTGAAGACTTGCAAAAAAAATTAATGGCGTCTACACTTTGGTCACAATATTTAGAGATAGGATATAGTTTGGCAAACTTAACTGAAGCTGTGAAAGGAATGCGGTCGAAAACATTCGATATTGCCACGTTTAACTATGAAAAAGCTAAAGTGCTAAGTACGTAGTGATAATAATTAGAAAAGGGACTTTTTATTATCAACAAGGGGGCGTCCATAAATTACGTGAGGTGTTCAAGGCGGGGAGGGGGTCAAGTAAAATATTTCCAAATCTCACTTGGGGGAGAGGGGGGGTTTTAACAAATATCATGTAATTTTTTTTCAATACAAAACCATGTAAAATTGCGATAAAATAAAGTTAAATTAAAGTAAAATTTTTCTAGAGTAAAAATATGGCAAAATTCGACACAATAGTGTTTGTCGTATTCGCCCGAACCATGCCGAGCAGTAGGAATGGGGAACTATCGATGGATTATCGATATTTTTGACTACATAAAAAAATCGATAGTTTTCGGTACTATATCGATAGAGAGAGAGAGAGAGAGAGAGAGAGAGAGAGAGAGATAGTGTATTTATTGCGTGTGATTACAATCGTTATTTTAAACTGTCAGAATCTAAGACGGATTCCGTAAGGTTCGCAACACTCGGAATTTTGTGACGCTTTTTTTTTATTACAAAAGCCTCCCATTTTGCTTATGGAACATTTTAAAAGAAAAAAATTTGCTTTTGGAAGAGAAAATTGCTATTAAAAGTACTAAAAATCCGCTATTTTGACCGCTTTTGACAATTATTGACCATTTTTGATCATTTTTCAAAATATTTAACAATCTTTGACAATTATTTACCATTTTTAACAAGTATTGACCATTTTTGACAATTATTGACCATTTTTGATAATTATTGACCATTTTTAAAAATTTTGACAATTATTGACCATTTTTGACAATTATTGACTATTTTTGACAATTATTGACCTTTTTTGACAATTTTTGAAAATTATTGACCATTTTTCAAAGTTTTCAACAATAATTGACCATTTTTGACAATTATTGATCATTTTTTTCATAATTTTGACAATTATTGACTATTTTTGACAGTTATTGACCATTTTTGACAATTATTGACCATTTTCGACAATTATTGACCATTTTTGACAATTATTGACCATTTTCGATAATTATTGACCATTTTTGACAATTATTGACCATTTTCGATAATTATTGACCATTTTCGATAATTATTGACCATTTTTGACAATTATTGACCATTTTTGACAATTATTGACAATTTTTGACAATTATTGACCATTTTTTTCAATATTTTAACTATTATTGACCATTTTTTTCAATATTTTAACAATTATTGATCTTTTTTGATAATTTTTGAAAATTAATGACCATGATTTTAAACTACGGCAATATTCTCAAATCACAATTGTATACTAGTCTTTGCTAGTCTTAAATTAAAGTAATAAAACAAATTTTTTTTTGGTTTATTTTTAAATCCAACGGGTTTACAGCCAAAACACATTTTAAAAAATCTCACGTGAGATTTGGGGAGGGGGGAGAGAGTGAAGGAAAATCTTACGAAATCTCACCAGGGGGGGCGGGGGAGTCGAAAAATCCTAAAAAATGTCTCACGTAATTTATGAACGCCCCCCAATATGTCAATAATGATTAAACGTTGGTTCTTTAATGTGCTTGTTCTATTGGATTTTGTCTATTAACATTATTTTTTCAATTTCTGAATATTAAAAGATGAACACTTTTCCAAATATGTTATGGGTTTCCTTCAAGCCGGCAACGTCGTGCAAAAACCATAAATACCACGCCCTCCGATCTAACTCAATTGGTGAATATTTATCGAAATGCCGTTGCTAAGTAACAACGTGACTTCCTATTGGCAAGCGCGTGCGTGTGTTCTTCCCTCTCACTTCGACTATTGACTGATATTGATTATCTAGTGGCGTTTATATTGTCAGTGTTTATCATTGTATTTCCAGTTTTACTTGGTATCTTAAACTTTTCTATTTTGTGCTTAGTATTAATAAACTTTTTTGTGATTTTTAATAATGTAGTGTTTTGTGTTTGTTCATTCTTCGAAAATGAATCAGAATACTCGTGGAAAGACACTTTATAGCCAAACTAGAAAGGTGATTGCTAATTATTATTTTTAATACTTTTATAAAATAGGTACCGTACGCCATTGGTACGTTTATGACAGATAGCTAAAAACCATCCCCAAATCGTACTTTGCGCCGGCTTTTCTCAATTTTCTTGAAACCCGTTATTCAAATCTAAAAAATGTCTATGATCAAAGTTGTTGCGAATTAAATTTTAAATAAAAACTTTTCTTTCAGTAATTTAGCTAATCCACATGGAATTCCCGTAAATTTCGGTCAAAGTTAAGGGTAGTTTTTAATATGCTATTTAAAATATGTAATTAGTCCAGAAATCGTACGAAATCAATGCTTTAGGCTGGTGGTAGCCTGTAAGAGGGTTTTGGGATACCGTCCCACTATTTTTTCTATAAATAAAAAAATAACAATTTTATTATTACAACAATAGCATATCCACAAAAATTTAAACGTTTCCGTATGGCACAATCACGTCAACTGCAAGTTCCGGATTATATTAGACAATAATTTAGCCGCTGTTCTAGCAAAATTTTAATATTAGATTTAAATGATTTCATTTTCATAGGTAATATTTCTAGACTATGTAAAATCACTACAATTAAAATCATATTTCAAAAAGCTGCTAAAAACTACCCCTAACTTTTAACGATATTTGGGAGAAAACAGTATGGAATAGGTCAAATGTTTATAGAAAAGTTTTTATGCAAAATTTCATTGCCAACAATATTCATAACCATGATTTTTCACGTTTAAGCAACGGGTTACGAGAAAATTGAGAAAACCCGGCGCAAAGTACGATTTGGGGGGTGGTTTTAGCGAAATAAGGGATGTTGCGGACAATATTCGGAAGGGAACTTTTCGTGGTTTTGTTACTACTCCTATATGTGAACAGATCCACGTAAAATGAAAACTTTCTAATTTTTTTCTTCTAAAAAGTACTATTTACGTGTACTAATATTCTATGGTACCTATTTCCTTTTTACTATTTTCTTCTTTTTAAGAAAATTAACGTTTTACTGCAATATCGATCTCGTGTGAAAGTGATGTAACTTTCCGCATTCGTAATGTAATATAATATTTCCGCACGTAAGGTATAACTATTGCATTTTATAATTATTTTTTCCGTTTTAATGAAATTTTGTTCAATATTGCGTTAATAAATATTAATAATTACAACAATAACCAGAGTATAACTAATAAACTTGTTAGTTTATATCTAGTTATATTTTCTCTGAATAAATTATTTTTTTTTTCATTTTTCGTTTGTCGAAAAAATTTTGTTCCCAACACATTCATTCATTCGTATAGGTTGCGCTCAACAGCCCAGGCATTTGAACTGAATCTTTGTACCATTTCCCATGTTATCTACTTCCATTCCAGAAGCTTCGTGTCTTCTACAAAGACCTCTAGTTTGATTGGAGGGATTTTCAGTAGTTGTAATGGTTGTTATGATTCCTCTCCAAAGTGCTTCCGTCTAAGTAGTTGTGAAGCCTTTTGGCCTAATATAATAAGATAACAATAATATTTAAATAAGAAATAAATTCCCTTGAAACTAATTTCAATAAATTATTAGAACGTTGAAATATTACATAAATATGAGTAAGAAGGTCGACAGGAACGAAGTCAAGTTCAGAGCGTGAAATAAACATAAACATGTATTATTTAATATTAACTTACGGTGAACTTGACTCGTCGTATAAATATACAAGCGACAACGCATTAAGGAATCAATAATAGATCGATCAGTCAATAATAAATCAATCTAAGATGAATTAATCATCAGTAATCCTAATTATTATAAGTATGCTATACGGCTAGGTACTTATATATATATATATAGTTAGTAATCTTAAGTAGTTTGATAAATAAAACTTATCCCAGTTCCAAAAGTAGTTGTTTTATTCCATTAAGATGACTCTCCGAATGACCAGCAACACCACCAACTAGGAGGCCTATCCACACCTTTAAACCCCAACATTAAATAGTCTAGGTTCACTAACTTTGCCCATTCTGTGCAGATGTTTCCTCAGGGTGCAGTGACGTTTCACCAGGTTGGTAACTGTCTTCAAATGTCTCTTACCCAGTTTCAATAGCCCGGTTGAGAGTTCCTTGTCTACCTTGTTCAGTAAACTCTTTATATGGGGGAGCCCTTGCGTTAACCTCCATTTGAGTTGGTGTTCCTTATCTAGCCAGTTCCCCTCTTATGCAATCTTTTGTGATTCCACAAAACGGTTCAGGACCTATGAAGTCTCCTTCCGAGCCTTCTTTGGCTAACTGGTCCGCCATTTCATTACCTGCAATCCCCTCATGTGCAAGCACCCATATTAGAGACACTTCCTAGATCCTTTCATACCAACCCTAGTGCCATGTTTGTTTTGGAGCCATCGGTGAACCAGATGATTTCTCCAGAATTACCTGGGTGCATCACCTGTTCCCTAGATGGGAACTAACTCGGTTAATATATTCTGTGTTGCCATGCTATCAAAACTCATGTGAAATATGGGTTCAATTAGTATTGTCCCAGTTGTATCTTCTCGAACATTGTTCGGGGACCATAAGTCTCCCGATTTCAGCCTGAGAATTACCATTATTGCCTCCGCCCTCATATAAAGTTCCAAAGGAGGAAGTCCAATAATGACTTCCATTGATGCCGTGCCCAAGCTATTCATTGCCCCGGTAATACCAAGAAGGGCTTGTCTTTGGATTGCAGTTAATATATTAACTGCAGAGGACACTTTTGTCCTCCTCCACCAGACTATTGTTCCATAGGTGATCGTTGGCCTTATCACAGTTGTCTAAAGCCAGTGAACCACTTCAGGTCGTATTCCCCAGGTTTTGCCAGAAAAGCCTAGTCTCCCTGGTAGTTATTTTATTCCAGCTGTGCCTTCCAATTCAGTTTGGAATCAAGGATCACTCACTTTTTTGGATATTTCTAGTTCTTCTCCGAACAACAGTACTCTACCCTGCGAGAGAACTCTTCTATTCGTAAAAGCAACTAGTTTTTTTTGGGGAACTGAATTGTCCTTTTTAAGGCACCATTCCTCCACAATTCGTAGTGCTTCTTGTAGGACATGGTTACTGCAGGTAGATATGGATCAACTCATCCTAACACATATGGAAACTGTCTTTTCCGTACTCGATCGCAGGTCCTGCGGTAGCGTGCGGAAAAGTATAACTATCAGAACTAGTTGGAATAGTTATTTGTGTATTTAGAGCGTAAAGTAACAGATTGCCGCTTGAGAAAGAATGTTGCCGCGCGACTCGGAGCGGAGCGCGGCGATCTTTCGAAAGCGGCAATTTTACTTTACGCTCGAAAAACACACATAATTTTTTCTACAGTCGCCCTTTTAATAATTAAAACAGTTTTTAATATTATCTTAGGTTATAATAGGAGTGCTAGAATAATCGTCGTTTTCGCCATTCATCATGATTAACCTTAAAAAGATCTACTGACTAGGGATGTTAAAAAATAATCGATTATTATTTTCTTACAATCAATTTTTAGTTATCGATTTTTATAGTAGTATTAATCGATTTTTAGTAAATAGATTTTACAAATTACGCGTTTAAATCGATTTCCGGAAACGGCTCGTATCATTTATTGACTATTTTTCAAAGTTTTGACAACTTTTGACGATTATTGACCATTTCTCAAAATTTTGACAATTATTGACCATTTTTCAAAATTTTAACAATTATTGACCATTTTGACAGTTTTTCAAAATAAGTGACCATTTTTCAAAATTATTGACCATTTTTGATAATTATTGACAATTGTTGACAATTATGGACCATTTTTCCAAATTTTTGACCATTTTTGACAATTATTGACCCTTTTTGACCACATTTCAATATTTTTGACAATTTTTAAAAAAATTTAACATCTTTTGACAATTATCAACTATTTTTCAAAATTTTGACTGTTTTTAACATTAATTGTCCATTTTTGACAGTTTTTGACAATTTTTGACCATTTTTGATAGTTTTTGACAATTATTGGCCATTTTTGACAATTTTTCAAAATTATTGACTTTTTTTGATAGTTTTTGACAATTATCGACCATTTTTCAAAATTTTAACAACTTTGACCATTATTGATCAATTTTGACAATTATCGACCATTTTTCAAAATTTTAACAATTATTGACAATTTTTGACAATTTTTGACAATTTTTGACAATTTTTGACGATTTTTTCGCAGAAATCGATTTATTTTTTATTAAATTCGATTTTAACAAATTGATTAATTTTGAATAAAGAAAAATCGATTTTTATTTAATCGATTCTTTTCCATTAATCTCACATCCCTACTAGGGATTAGGGATTATTATTTTCTTATAATCGATTTTTAGTTATTGATTTTTATAGTAATATTAATCGATTTTTAGTAAATCGATTATATAAATTACGTGTTTAAATCGAATTTCGGAAACGGCCCAATTTTTCAAAAATTTCAACTATTTTTCAAAATTTTGACCATTTTTCAAAATTATTGACCATTCTTGATAGTTTTTGACAATTATCGACCATTTTTCAAAATTTTTACAATTTTTGACAATTATTGACCAATTTTGGCAATCTTTGTCCATTTTTGACAGTTTTTAACCATAATTGACAATTTTTGATAGTTTTTGACAATTTTACAAAATTTTAGACCATTTTTCAAAAGTATTGACCATTTTTGATAATTATTGACAATTGTTGACAATTATGGACCATTTTTCCAAATTTTTGACCATTTTTGACCATATTCCAAAAACTTTAACAATTTTTGACAATCAGCAACTATTTTTCAAAATTTTGACAATTTTTAACAATATCTAATTGTCCATTTTGGATAGTTTTTGACAATTATTGGCCATTTTTGACAATTTTCAAAAAATTTTACCTTTTTTCAAAATTATTGACCATTTTTGATAGTTTTTGACAATTATTGACCATTTTTGACAATGTTTGACCATTTTTCAAATTTTTTTAAAAATTTTTAACAATTGACCATTTTTGACAATTTTTGAAAATGTTTGACCATTTTTCAAAATTTTTTAAAGTTTTTGAAAAATTTTGACCATTTTCCAAAATTTCTGACAATTATCGTCCATTTTTGAAAATTTTAAAAATTATTGACCGTTTTTGACCGTTTTTGACCGTTTTTGACCGTTTTTGACCGTTTTTGACCGTTTTTGACCGTTTTTGACCGTTTTTGACCATTTTTGACAATAATTGACAATAATTGACCATTTTTGATCATATTTCAAAATTTTTTACAATTTTCATATAATTTTATTTGATTTTCAATCTGATAAATTGTTAATTATTCACCCATTGAGTTAATTCGGAGGGCGTGGTTTGATTAAATAAGCGAGCTAAAAAGAGTCCTTTCTTGCGCTAGAGCGTAAAGTAACAATCCTCGGCATTTGTCGGCTTTACAATTTCATTTGAATATAGTAATTAGTCATTTTACGCGCGACTGTAGAAAAAAATAATTATGTTTCTTTTAAATTGTACTAGATAATGAATAGATTATTTTAAATTTTCTTTATTGTTTCTAAACGCTATTTAAAGCGAAATGAAACGAAAGTATCGCTTGTTGCTTGTCTATGTATGGTTAACTTGATTTAGTAGTACTAGTGGGGAACGGGAACATTATCAATTGCCCCTGTTTTTTCAAGTCTCGCGTTCTCAGAAGACGAACTAAATTAAAATTATCTGCTATTATCTTGGCCATATTTGCATTTTTTCATGAAAATTCGTGCTTTTGCCAATATGACCTATTGCTCTATGAAAGTTTGACAATTACTGTTTTTTCAGGAAAATTTAACAAAAAATAATCATGAAAATACGTAAATGCCTCACTAATAATAATTTGTTCAAGAAATAAAAAATAAGGCGCTATAAATATATTATTATTATTGTTGTTTTTGCTCGACCAGATTGATAAGAACGTAACCCTATATATCAACAGAAATGACATGGAAATAAATTCCATTCTCTGACGTTGGGGGAATTTTCATTGAAAGATCGTATAAAGAGGGAAAAGGACCTTCGAAATCGATTTCCCTGTCGACATAGAAAGCTAGGGGTAGGTCCTTTCCATCGCATCCACGACGACGTAGTCATGTTCACCGTGTGTGAGTGCTACACACCGAAAAATCGATAGCTTTGCACTACTCTCGAGGAGTGGCGTCTGGTCCACTGAGTATTGATCCAAAAAAGGATATTCTACTTTGAACCGACGTGCCTGTAAAATTGGGATAAAATCCAGGAAGGTAGTTTAGTTTGTTACATTTAATCCGTTGAAGTTTTCGAAAAACAGTTTTTCTCAATTTTTATACGGATGTTTCAAATATCATCTTTATGCGAAATATTATTCTGAGCAAGTCTTTATCGTTAGGGTAAAAAAGATGCTCGAAATGAAAGGTCTTTTATATTTTGCATATAGAGCTAGAAAAAAAAACAGTAGATAACTTTTAAACATTATTTTTGATCAAAGTATTCTCCACGAAGATAAGTGCATTTTTGTATCCTTTGGAACCGATTCCGGAAGCAGTTATTCCACTCGCTTGTTGGTACATTCTAAATAGAGTTTTTGAAGGTGTTGACTGCATTTTTTGACGACTGGAACTTTTGACCAAGCAGTTAATTCTCAATTTTTGGGAAAAGTAAAAAGTCATTAGGACTTGGGTCGGGACTATATGGACTCCTAAAAATTGTTGGCGATATTGGTCTCAAGCGCGGTTCATACAGGGTGAGTTATGAGGAACTGTACATACTCCTACCTCGTATGGAGACACTTTTTAATGGCCATCTGACATTCCCCCCATAGGGGTCTTCATACGAGGTAGGAGCATGTACAATTCCTCATTACTCATCCTGTGTGGCAACAATTCCTCTTTACTTTTCCAAAAATTAAGAATGAACTACGCAGTCAAAGGTTCCAGTCCCCAGAAGATATAGTTGACGTCTTCAAGGGAGATGAATAATTGATTCCAGAATTGGTTCCAAAGGATGCAAAAATTAGTTTTTCTTGGAAAAACAATAGTGTTTAAAAGTTATCTACTGTTTTTTTTTCTAGCTCTAAATGCAAAATATAAATTAGAATCACCATGGCGTGCCCATTCACACATGACCCACCTATGAGACAAATGTCGCGACCATCTTTTTGGAAACACTTCGAAAACGGATAACTTTCATCGGTTTTGGTTCATCTTTGGAACACCCAAACAGCCGACTGACGTTTATTTTCGGGTTCATAAAAGCCAGGATCAATCACCACTGACAATAATGTATACAGATACATTCCAACACAAACGGAACATAGGGAGTTAGTGTATTCTCCGATCTAAATAGTCCACCAACAAAATATTTCTATAAGTCCACTTCAATGAATATCAAGTATTGATCTGAACAGCTGGATTCAGAACCAATGTAAGAAAGCCGCCCTTTCTCCTTCCAAAATTTGTTAGTTATGTGCGACGTGTTGTGCGAACTGCGATTTAGTATTGAATAATTATTTGATGGGGGTAGTAAACGTCGCTACATATTGAAACAATATGCTTACGTTTTATGTTGTTAAAATCGAAAATTAATTGTTAAATTATCTTTAACAATTAATATTTCGAGTTAAGATAATATGTTTTGATTTCTTTTGGCCATGCCGGCTTTCAAAATAAAAATAAATTCGTGAATAAAACAAAATAGGATTCTTTAAATTGAAATAAAGTTATGGGCTTGAACACTCTCACCTATCGACTGCTGTTTACTGGCTGTCTGACGCTAATTAAGGATCGCCCACAGTTGAGAATAGGGAGTGGTGGGAATTGTACGATATGTTATAGGTGTCCAAATAAACGATTGTAATAATCGTGTTTTTAATCTGTTGATCGACTAGTTCAAAAGCAGTTCTGATACAATGCTTAAAATCCCTATGTTCCGTTTGTGTTTGAATGTATCTGTATATTTTGATAGTAGGTTCTATTTATTTACGCTAGTGCCAAAAAATGTATAACTAAATTTAAATTATGAGGTGCGCAGTGTACGTACCAATCTTACGACAAAGTTCGGTCTATGGGTTATTTTAAGAAATATCAAAAAATGTTAATAAGAAAATTAGTAGATGTCTGTAAGGTCCATATTTTGAAACTATCTCGAACTATATAGAATGTTGAATAACTCCGTTACAGACCAAACATATGATTTTCTTAATGGGAACCCCTGTATATTATATTGAATTCGGATTGCTCACATTTTTTTGGGGCGTTTGGAACACCCTGTATTTTATAGCACAAATATAATCTTCGGTTATGTATTTTTAATTTTTGTTATGCATTCCTGTACCCAAATATTATAAAAACGGAGGTATTTTGTAATATTTATTGTAAACCGAAAATATCAACCTATTAAATATGTGAAAGCAAGCGTTGGATGTAATAAAAAATCATAAATAATAATAAATTTCAATAAATTACTTATTCTAAACAAAACAAGTCACCAAAAGTATATTCCTAACCGTAATAATAAACCAAATTGACAAAGTGTTCACCGTTAACATCATTGCAATGCAGCAGTCTAAGGTCAAATGATTAACTATCATTTCTCAGAATATTAACGTTAATAGATCGGAATGATTCTCTCTTTCATTTCCTCTCCAGTAGTCAGGGGAGTTTTATGAACCTCATTTTTTATAAAACACCAAAAAAGGAAATCAACTTTTGTTAAAATGGGGAGACCCAGTTGGGCCCCCTCTTCCGATCCATCTGTTTTCGAATTCGGTATTGAGAAGATTTCGTATAGGCGCAGTATTATGAACAAATACCACATTTGTCGCCGACTATTAAGTGGAACTTCTAAAGAAAAAATAAAAATTTACACAACTCAGACGACAATTACTGCTATTTTTCAGAAATAAAATATACAAACGGTAAACGATTGACGTTTATGTAAAATTTTATCGCTTATTGAGAAAATTTAATGGTTTACAATAAATATTACAAAATAATTCTGTTTTTATAATCTTTGGGTACTTACAGGGAATGTTTAACAAAAATTAAAGTTACATAACCGAATATTATATTTGTGCTATAAAATACATTTTTAAAGAAGAAAGAAAATGAAAGGTCCGAGTTTCCGTCCACCCTGTATACAAAAGAAAAAATAATTGAAATTCTATCGAATACGGAGATATTAGGCAAAATAATTTGTATAACGTAGCAAAACCTCATATCAAAAGCTTAAAAAAATGTGAGTAATCCGAATTCAATATAATATACAGGGGTTCTATTTAAAAAATGTTTGGTTTGTAACGGAATTATTCAACACTCTGTATAGTTCAAAATATGGACCTTAAAGACATCTACTAATTTTCTTATTAACATCTTTTGATATCTCTTAAAATAACCCATATACCGAACTTTGCCGTAAGTTTGGTACACCCTGTATATAGGTATTGGGTTGATCCAACGTTATCTTGTTCGAAGCAATCTGAATTTCTATTGGTCTGATGAAACAGTAACATTAACGGTAGAGTGGTATAGTAGACATTTCCAGGAAAGTATTGATTTTTACATGTGACTCGAGAACAAGCGGTTCTGTGCTAAGCCTGAGAGAGGAAAGTGTAAACGCTGTCTGCTGTCTGGTCGCTCTGAATCTACCGCTAAGAAAGAGGCGAAATAAAATTCCCTTGAAGCCGCAGAGATATCGAAGAATTATAATTTGAAAACAATAAATGGTTTAAACGATAATTCTTATGTCTGCGGTTTCCACGAGGTTGATACAAAGCTGTCTGATGGTTATACAAGGCTTGTCTGAAGTGTATACCTCTTAGTGCTTCTGAGTGTCTCAGATGGTTCTGTGAAGCTTAATTCACAGTTTGCCTGAAACTTACCCGCAAATATCTACAACTTACCGGAAGACTTATCTAAACTTAGCTGTAGACCTATATAACACTTACCTCGAGATTTGTAATGGGTAGTTAATTATTTAGGTTGGAATTTATGCTTATTGTTAAATTATAGGTTATTAACTTTAGTATCAATGTATTTAATTATAATCATAAAATATATCCACTAAGCAGTTTGATTATAATTTATTTAACGATATAAGTAACAATTTGCAAAATAAGCAGACACGCGCTAGATTGAAGGAATGTGTAGGCTGGAAATTGTTGCTTTGGGTTTTTGGTCGGAGAGTTCAAATTAAACATTTGTCGAAGAAAGATGTGTTTTATTTAAAGAACGTCAACCCTAATTAAAAGGAACCTAAACCGAATAATGGTTAACCACCATCCATCGAGAGACCTTAGCTATAAACAATCACCTCAGATAAGTAGATTAAGAGCAGATCGTGATTTTTTGGACGACATTTATATTGTTCTCATGTAATTTTTTCGTAGTATTAAATCAACACTAACCATAACTAACACTAACTAAAAGCAGTCAAGATATTGTTTTTTTTGGATAACTATTCATTAACTATTCATCTCACGGATTGTCATTAGACTTAGTAACCATTGAGGCTGTCTTTTATTTTTAACTTCAACTACCTACCTACCTACTGCAACCAAGTAAACTTCAAAGTAGCTACTACCTAGTGTCTTTGTAGGTCTTTTCAAAGTTTTTACTTTTTTACTTACAAGGTATTATTATTAATACAATAGCCCTAAATCATGTTTTCCGATTAGACTATTCTCTGCAATTTACTCTAGGTTCATAAGAACCCACATTCATAAAGTCAACCCTGAGAAGTCGACGGGATTTATATTGTATGAACTATACTAGATTTGCATACAATGCCAGTGTATTTTTCATTTCCCAATGTAAGCAAGTTTGTTTCTATCTCTGTTTTTTGTCGTTTGTTTTGTCCATACTTTATACATTAGAGGACCCGATAGACCTAGTCCTGCCCTTACCTTGATCGATTTTGATTAAAACATATCAGATTGGTAATTATTTTGGTACCTACCAAAAATCCTCCCTATGCAAAATTTCATCAAAATCGGTCCAACCGTTTGGGACTAGTTCAGTGTGAGCCCGATTACAGAGTTACGCGACTGGGAAGAAAATGTACGTTTTTTGCCCACTGAAGTAGTCAGAGCAGCTTTTGTTTATTTCAAACTTCTATAGATGTCATTCTGACAATTAGCTAATCTGATAGTTAGTATATTTAAACGTCTTGATGGATACTGTATCGATGTTTTGATGAGGTTATTTTTTTTGAAGTGAAAACTTCTTTTGGCTCTCCGCACACAGATTTTTCCGTAGGTAGTAAGTTAGAATGATCCGTCACGCTGTGAGGTGAAAGGCTCGATCGGGTGAACTCGGGACCGCCGAGTGTACCCGAGCGAGAAAGATACAGTCAGCTGCTCTTCACTGTTGTATCGCTGTTTAGTATATTCAATTCATACCTAATAATTGTCTTTGTTAATTTAATAGTTATTATTGGTACGTAATAATAATTATTTTAACAACTATATGGTTTACATTGTGAGGTTAGTGTATGTAAGTAGTTAGCGGTTTATCGTGCTAATATTATATATTGAAAAAACATTATAAACATTAAAGATTATAAAAAACACAGTTATTGTTGTTGTTATTATAAAGAGTTATTCGATCGTATAAATTAAATTTTAAGTTTCGAAAATTGCTTTTTTATTTGTAAAAATAATATAATACGAATTTAAACTAAATATAAGTATAAAAAGTAATGAAGAAAATATTAATGCTACAAATATGAATTTAACTATGCCAAAGATTACAAAAAAAATATCTATGCTAAGAATTATGCCAGAATGAATGTCTATTGTTCTCACATGAATTTATTTGGTTATCCTCGAAAACTGCAAACACTGCACTATCAGCGTCCTATTCTTGACCGATTCAATAAATGGTACCTACTATTGTATTATTGAAAAGTAACTTATAGGAAAAAAATTTGGAAAAATGGTCAATAAGTGTCAAAAATGGTCAAAAACTGTCAAAATTTTGAAAAAATGGTTAATAATTGCCAAATATTTTCAAAAATTGTCAAAAATTTGGACAAAATGGTCAAAAATTGTCAATATTTGTAAAAATTTTGAAAAAATGGTCAATAATTGTCAATAATTGTCAAAACCAATCAAAAATCGTCAAAAATTGTCAAAAATGGGCAAAAATTGTCAAAAATTGTTAAAATTTTGAAAAATGGTCAAAAATGGTTGAATATTGAAAAATATGGTCAGTGATTGTCAAAATTTTTGAAAAATTGTCAATAATTGTTAACATTTTGAAAAATGGTTTAAATTTTTGAAAAATTGTCAAAAATGGTCAATAGTTGTCAAAGACGGTCAATAATCGTCAAAACCAATCAAAACTCGTCAAAAATTGTCAAAAACTGTCAAAAATTGTTAAAATTATAAAAAACTGTCAAAAATTGTCAATAATTTTTAAAAACTGTCAAAAATGGTCAATAATTGTTGAAAATTGTCAAAAATGGTCTAATAAGAGAAAAAAGTCTTACAATATTCCGAGAGTAGCAAACCTTACCGAATCCGTCTTAGATTCTGACAATTTAAAATAATGATTGTAATCACACGCAATACACTTTCTTTCTCTCTCCCCCATCTTTCTCTCCCATTTCCCTCTCTCTTCCATATCTCACTTTTTTAATCTGTTCTTTTATGCATATAACTTATACAAAACAATACAAACTCGGGACCGCCGAGTGTACCCGAGCGAGAAAGATACAGTCGCTGTTTAGAATATTCAATTCATACCTAATAATTGTCTTTGTTAATTTAATAGTTATTATTGGTACGTAATAATAATTATTTTAACAAAAAAGCGTGAAGAAGAAAATTGCAAAATAAACATTGATGACAATTCACCGCCACTACAAGTTCAAGCACACGCATCGGTTGCTCCCACTTCTCAATTCAACAGATCATCGACATACAGTTTTCACTTCTGCCGTGCGGTCTTAAGCACACACTCTATTTTTTGTAAATATCTTAATTAATAACTAAAATAAGTACAGGTGCACCCGGTATATGGATCACCCTGTACCGGGTGGTCAACTAAGAACGGCCATCGGCCATATCTCAGGAATGGGTTATAGCAAAGGTTTCTTACGATATCTCAGGATAGGAAAAAGATATCGACTTGCGGTTTTCACTGTTTTACTACTAATTTGGTCTACTTTCTAAAGACCTACTTAAATTTTTATGCTTCCATTTAAAATTGTAACGGGAACACACAATATTTAAAAAAATCAAACAGCGCCCTCTAGCATTTATGTTATTAATTAGATTGCTTCAAATTTACAAACTGGGAAGAAGAGGAGGGGGGGGAGAAACATTAAAGTAAGGAAAGCCCCAGGTATAGATTGCCTGAGGGGGATATGATGGAGGCTCTTGGATGACAATAGGAAGTACTTTTGGGAGCTATTCAACAGGGTGCTAAGTGAGGAAGAGTTTCCGGAAGGATGGAAAGTGGCCAGGGTGATACTGATGAAGAAGGCGGGCAGAGAGGGGAAGCGGGCGGGGACTCCAGGCCTATCAGCCTGCTGTGTGGTATGGGCAAATTGATGGAGGGGATAATAAAGGATGGGATTGAGGAGGAAGTTGATAGAGTGACGCAGCAAGGGATTGCGAAGGGAAAATCATGTATCTCTGCGCTGGGCAGGGTACTGGGCTTGGCGGAAAGAGCTAGGGATGGCAGCTGGATGAACAAGAAATTGGCCCTACTCGTGTTCTTCGACGTCGGGAACACGTGTGTCAACAAACGGGCAGTGTTGAGCGCGTTGCTGAGGCTTGGAGTGGATGAGGGGCTGGTCAACCTGGTAGAGGACTACCTGACGGGGCGTGCGATAGTAGACTCTAAAGGGAGGAGGTATGAGACGGAGGCTGGAGTGCCCCAGGGCTCGATTCTTGGACCGACGCTCTGGAAGTGTGTGTTCGATGAGGTTTGTGGGATAGTATGTGAAGAGGGATATCAGAAAGTATACCGTAAAATGGGGTGAAACGCAACTATTGTACCAATCGCAACAGTTTTCAGGAAAACAACGTTATATTTTTTTCACCACTCTGTATGCTTTTCAGGCGGTTGAAATATTTTTTGTATATATATGGGAACTTTACCTAATACATGAAGCACAAAAACCAGATTTCTGAAAGAATAATGTTTGAGGTTATAATATTTAATTAATCATCAATTTTCAATAAGATTTTGTCCCTGAAAAAACTTTATCTGACAAACTTCCTTAACATTTGAATTTGAGGTAAAGCTCGATAACACATGTCTTTGATACATTTCTCCTTATAATTTTTAAACTTGGCAACACCTAAACTAAAATGCCTGGAATCTATGAATTTTTGAATTTGATTGGTCACACATGGCGGAAAAGTGGGGTCAATAGCAACAACAGGTTAACGCTTGTCGGTCCGCCGCATATCACGGAGTTTTGTTTTTCGCGTAGTGACAAAGATGCCTCGTGAGTATAAGCGTGATCCGAGGGCTAAACCTTGCCGTAGGGTGTCAGAAGATGTTTACAAAAAAGCGATTGAGGAAGTTCAAAATGGTGTTTCACTTAGAGTAGCAGCAGCTAAATATAAAATTGATTATACAGTATTGTGTAGACGCAAAAACAAAGAAGAAAGGGGTGAAAAGTGTCTTTCCAAAGGTGGTCAAACTGTGTTGTCTGCAGAAGTTGAGCTCCAAATTGTAAACAGATTAGTTCAGTGCTCCGAATGGGGACAACCATTGGATTTATATGATCTGAGAGTTATAGTGAAAAATTATCTGGACAAAATCGGCCGACGAGTTGAACGGTTTCAAAACAATATGCCGGGGATGGAGTTTGCTTTGGGTTTCGTTAAGCGTCACAAAGAAAGACTCTCGATGAGGTTCTGTCAAAACATTAAAAGGTCAAGGGCTGGACTAACTACTGAACAAGTCAGGTGTTATTTTGAAAATCTTCGAAACTCAATAGATGGTGTCAGTCCGTCCAATATCGTCAATTACGACGAAACTAATTTGACTGACGACCCAGGACGAAAAAGAGTAATTTCAAAACGGGGAATGAAATACCCGGAAAGGGTAATAAACCACAGTAAGTCGGCCACCTCCCTTATGTTTGCAGCCGCAGCAGACGGAACAATTTTACCTCCTTTCGTGGTGTATAAGGCCAAACATATGTACGAAACTTGGAAGGGGGGCCACGAGGAGCTCGTTTCAGTTCAACCCCTTCTGGATGGTTCGACAGCAACTGCTTCCAGGATTGGATTGAGACCATTGCCATTCCGTATTTTCGAAACTTGTCCGGAAAAAAAGTGTTAATAGGGGACAATCTCTCTTCGCACATCTCTTTGGAAGCTGTAGAAAGATGTGAAGAGCACGACATATCATTCGTGTTTCTACCAGCGAATTCCAGCCACATGACTCAGCCTTTGGATGTGGCTTTTTTTCGCCCATTTAAGGAGGCTTGGCGTAAGATATTAACCGACTGGAAAAAAGGCCCAAGCCGAAGAGAATCGAGCATCCCAAAGACCACATTTCCTCATCTGCTTAAATTATTGTTGGAAGCCATTAAACCAAATGCGGCAAAAAATGTTAGGTCGGGTTTTCGAAAATGTGGAATTGTTCCAATAAATCCAGATGAAATATTATCAAGACTACCATCGGATTCACAAGTTCCTGAAAATGATGCGGAAGCTTTAACAGATTCTGTAGTTGATATTTTGAAAGAACTAAGATACGAGAATCTCCCTAAACCAAGGCAACAGCGAAAAAAAATTAACGTTTTACCAGGGCGAAGTGTAGCAGGAACAGATTTTAATGAAACCAAATGTAGTGATTCCAATGAAGAAGATGATAAAATGGAAGATCATATGGAAGATGACGAAGAAAGTCTCCCTGATTTTTCTCAAGGACCAAGCACCAGTAGTGTCAATGAACACCTTTGCCCCATTGAGTGTTTTGTTACCAAGAACGGTAAAACGTTTGAAGGTGTATTTCCAGTTACTATTCAGTCTATAAAAATAGACGATTGGATATTGGTTGAATTTTTTAGTCAGAAATACATTGGTAGAGTTCAATCCATCGATGAAAATTACACCGCAAATTTTCTTCGGGTGATGCCTTCGATGAAAAGACCTCCAAATAAAACATATTTTGTTTATCCAGACATTCCAGATCTGACCGAAATCAGTTTCAACCAAATTATTGGCAAAGTTAAGGACCCTGAAAAGGGCCGAAGAGGCATTTTGATATTTCAAGTGGACGCCATCAAGTGGAAGTAACTTTTGTACCTATACCTATGTGTTTTTTTAAGAAAGTGAATATTTTGTTTCGAAGAAAAAAATTTTTGTTTATTTATAAATGTTCACCTTTGAATATACGAAGTTGATTTATTTTGTAGTATACAATGTTTTTTGTATATAAAATGTGTTGTCTTCCACCTCTTAGACAGTTTATTTATAAATTTTCACTTTTAAATATATGAAGTTAATTTTTTTTTAGTTTACAATGTTTTTTTTTCCACCTCTTAGACAGTGTGAAAGCCAAAACACGTAAAATCAAGCAGGTGTTGTTATTCACACCGGATGTAAGGTGAATCGCAACACACCCTATTTTTAAAAAAAAAGGGCATTTACAAAAAAAATTGAAAAATTTCGATTTGCAGGGATGATTGTGAAGTTAAGCAAAGAGTTTTGCGCTAAGAACAAGTTTTCTAAGTCAAACCGTTTTGAAGTTATACAACCGAAATAATATTGTTGTTATTCACCCCATTTTACGGTATGTATTTTTTTCAGCATCTACTTTTCGCTGGGCAATTCTTCCAAAACATGTCCAGGGTTTTAGACTTTAAAACCATTAAGTGATACTAGATGGGAGAATGGGGTGGAGGCTTTAAATCCTTTAAGATTTCATATCGGAGGAGTATACGACGCCTTGCTAAGCATTTATGATGAAATTGATAATTTAATAAGGGACGACGTCTCGGGTTTATTAAGTTGTATTAAACAATTTAAATTTTTGTGTTCAATAGTTCTTTGGTATAAAATTTTAAACTGCATCCATCCAATAAGCAAATTATTGCAGACAAAAGATTATGATCTTGCAAAAAGTTTTTTCAGGATCTTCGATCGGATAAATCTTTTAATGAAATTTTTGTCGATGCGAGAGGACTGGCTGATGAAATTGACGTTGAAGCCAATTCTGAATCAACAATATCACGACATCGCGTAAGAAGAAAAAAATGGAATTTCTCATACGAAGCTCGAGATGAACCGATCGAGAATCCTAAAGAAAAATTATAAGGTAGATTTTTTTTATTTTACAATTACCAGACACTAAATGCAATAGATACTAGATTTAAACAACTTAATCACAATAGTAATTATTTTCAATTTTTGTATTATGATTTAAAGGGCATGTCTAAAGAAAATCTTTTAAAACATTGTAACGGTCTAGAAAGTATTTTAACTCGCGGTGATTCTGTTGATATTAATGGAGTAGTTTATAGAAATAAAAATCTTTAAAATATGTGAAAATACCTACAATAATCAAGGGTAATATAACAAGACCTTGATAAATAGTCGACTATTTTGTTGCATCTAAATTTCGACTGTATTTTATAATAATTTAACGAGACATTAATAATCTGATGATGATCTCCGATTATATTAATGACAAAATAATGTCGAGTCAAATTAATAAATACCTACAAGAGAAATTCAGCAGCAATAAAAATAGTCGACAATTTATCAAGGTCGTCTTATATTTCTTGAATCCAATTCTTTATATCACTCATATTCACAATTTGGAATAATTTATTTAAAATATCAACAACAATCAACAAAATCCAAACAAAAACAGCACCAGCTTTATAATTTATCAATTAAAATTGAAAACACAATTATTGTATGTGTAATTTGTGACATTTGTTCAGCTTTTGAAGAACCGGCAGTAGGGGAGACCGGGGAAATGGTGGCCCCCTAAGCTTTATTGAATTTTTCCAAATAGTTGGGGTGATGGTGTCATACGGCCACGATTACCCCAATAAACAGATGAAAGTTTTCTTAGGACAATAATCGCATATGTATATATTTTTTTCGGTATCGGTACATGCCTTATGAGCCCAATTCCCACAGGAATTACACATTAACATACGTCAGTCCCATTCTCATCTTTGTCCTTGTATTCTTCATCATTGTCTTTGTCTTCTGAACTTATTTCTCTGAAGTTTTTTTATTCTTTCCTCTAGGAAACTCTATTCTCTTCTCAACGACAGGGTTTTCTTTGTGGTCGTCAGTAGCGTCGTGGGAAAGAACTTTTCTTTAATAGACCTGTTTCGCACTGGGCTTCGCATGTTTCTTCTTGGAGAACGTCTTTGTTTGGGGTGGAGGTAATTATGCTGTTTTGCGATCGCCCTCCTACTCCCACTAGGTTTGGATTTTGATGATCCCGGTAACGGTAAAATTTCGTGGAATGACTTTTCAATGTCTGAATATTGGGGTTCTAATGGCTCTGCTACTTCCAAAGGTTTCTCGTATGCTGGGGGTTGACCCGACTGAGAAGCTGTCTTTCGGGAGTTTCCTGACGTTCATGAATAACAGGAACGTCATTGATAAGACCATCACAATCATCAGTGCTGTTGGTTCTTTGAAGTGCAGCTGGCTCATAGTCTTCCTAAGTAAAGCCGTCTGGATTATAGGGACATAGTACTGTAGCTTAGAACCCTTTCATAGCTTTTTCTGAAGTAGCTACCCTATTGAAACGCTCTGCAACTTCAAAAGGGGTTATTTTTTCAAGCGGGTGATTCCTTAAATACTTACAGCATTCGGAATTGAACGCTGTCTTTAGCGGGCCGTAAAACGTGACTGGATGTTATGTGACGTGTGCGGAGGGATGGACAAAAGAACAACACCGTTTGCTTTGCAAAAAGTATAAGCTTGTAGGGTAGAGTGAGTGGAATGGTTATCCATTATCCGGACTCGCTTTCACAAATTTTTGGAAATGTTCTAAATACTGCAGGAACATGTCTTCTGTGATCAACCCTTTGTCCGAACAAGTATAGAGAGCTCCTGCTGGATCCCCCTTTTGGAGTTGCGGATTCATTCTTTTTCGCGCATAAATAAACATTGGTGGTATATAAATTCCGGTTGCGCTGAAAGCGTACATTACTGTGATATTTCGGCCTCTTTCCTAGCTTGTGGCAAACCGAACTTGTTTTAGCCCCTTCTTGGCTAAAATTTTTCCTGGCGTCTGAACTGTAGAGATTCCTGTCTTATCAGTGTTGAATATTCTATGGGCCTTGAAATTATACTTTGTTCTAAATTATTAAAAAATATGGCGACTTCTTCCTTATTAAAGGCTGTTATTCGATTTATTGATGTTGCTTCAGGCTTACGGAGAGCAATTGAGGGATTTCTTTTCATGAATCCCCACAGCCAATCATCACCGGTACTCTTTGAATCTTTATTAAAAGGACAAGACAGGTGTTTTTTTACAGCATATTCATAAGCACATTTTTTGATTTCCTGCCTGGGAATTCCGTAGAAAAGTTTTGAAAGATGAATAACACGCTGTGCTAAAAAAATTTCTTCGTCGACTGAAAATACCGGTTTGCGCCCTAAAGAAAAACCAGCATCAATGTTTTGTTCCAATCGCTTTTGCAGGGTACTTCTGGGAACGTTCAAAGTTCTGGATACACTCCTAACTGCAGTGATAGCTGCATTTAGCTGGTCACATTTCCAACTCCCTCTTTCAGTTTGCCTGCGATAGGTCCTTGGCATGTGCAAAACGTATTAACACGATAGCTCCAAAAAACACGTGTTACAATAACAATGATGAAAAAATACTTTCTCCGAAGTCTATTAATAACAAAAGAATACACAACAATCAGTTTCAGAAAAATCAAAACAATAATCTGAATTTCGAACCTATCAATTCAAACATTTGTTATAGACTGCGACACCAAAACAGAAATGTCATGTTGGCCGCTTCAATTCAAGGAATCGCCGGCCCTGTTCTTGTTCAACTAGTTGAGCTCCACAAACAGAGATGGCGCAACTGTGTCCGGTTGTGTACAGTGACAAAGCTATTAA
This sequence comes from Lochmaea crataegi, assembly GCA_947563755.1. NCBI lineage: Eukaryota > Metazoa > Arthropoda > Insecta > Coleoptera > Chrysomelidae > Lochmaea > Lochmaea crataegi. The sequence goes on along the minus strand of OX387423.1, from coordinate 2,064,161 downwards.
CCTTGTACAGTGACTATATACTAGACAGTGGAGACAATAGGCTAACCCGTTTTTGATTGGCTGGCAGTTTGGCAGCCATATTGAGGCTAAAATCTCTTTGTTTACGTTTGGTGTATACGAATTTTTTTATAGTGCTTGTTATATTTGTGATTAGAATGATTGGTTTTGTGCTTTTTTGGTGAATATTCAGTGAAAAAGAGGTGTTTTGCCTTTAGACAATTGAAAGACTTGTATTTGGACCTAAAAATATTTTATTTCGAATCGGAAAACTCGTGAAATTTGGTAAGCTAGAAATTGTATACTATCCATCAAGTTTTAATTTTTTTCTAGATAATAACATTGGAAATGCCGGGCTGTGCTGCAATAGATTGCAGTAATTCTGCTAAAAAAGGGTTTCTCATGAAACGTTTTCCTATAGATCCATCTAGAAGAAAGGAATGGCTTATTAAAATTAGAAGAGAAAGTGGACTCCAATAGACTATTCGTGTTTATGGTGAGGTAGGTAGAAGCCTTTGCTTTTCAACTTCTAATTGTTATATCTGATTTAAAATTATTGATAGTCATTATTGAGATAAAATTTAATGTAAGATTTTATTTAAGATTCATTTTGCTCCTGATATGTGGGAGAAACCTCGTGTAGATGGCAAGAAAATTTTAAACTTAAATGCTGTTCCTACAATATTTTCCTTTGTGAAACCAAAACCTAAAAGGAAATCCTCAGTTCCAAGGAAATTGTATTCTCCAAAAATACCTAAACGTTTGTCAGGTAGGTAGATATCTGTTGGTAATTATAACATATCCCCACATAATAATGAAAAAATTCTTAGTTTTTGCCCTATTAAATATGTTTAGTTGCCATTATAGTTTAATAATTTGTTCTAGGTGAAAATTTAGCTCTAGATGAGTCGGTGCCAGAGGAATTACCAGAACCATCAACTTCAAATTTAGCTTTGGATGTAGAATCAGGTCAACAATTGTCAATATCTAAAAGCAGTTTGAGTGAAGACAGTTTATGTACAGTTCCCTCACCGTTAATATTAGAAATTGATCCAATGAGCGAAATAGCTCAGTTACAGCTTAAATTAAACAGGTACAAGAAGTTGTATGGAAGAGAAAAACGTAGAGCTTATCGATACAAAAAAACTGTAAGAGCCACACGAAAAAAGCTAATAAAAAAAAGAGAAAAAACTCCCAATTCTTCGAACAGTAAACTACTAAAGCAAATTTTCAACGAAGATCAAATAGAAGCTTTAAAAAAGAAAAAAAAAGGAAAACCAACAAAACTAATGAAGTGGACCAACAACACTGTTACAAGTTCTTTAAAATTAAAATTTAGTTGTGGTAGTAGTGGATATAGTGAACTAATAAAACAATGATACCCTCTCCCATCAACCAGAACTTTGCAGAGAAAACTCCAGAACTTAAAGTTTGATTCAGGTATTCTTAATGAGGTGTTTTCATTTTTAGAATTGAAAGTGGAGCAATTTTTAACTCATGAAAAGGATTGTGTCTTGGATTTGGATGAAATGGCAATCACTCCAGGAAAAACATAATGATACCTCCTTGAATAAATATTTTGGTGATGTTACACTCCCTGAACATTCAGGCTTGGAGACACACATCTTAGTGTTTAAGCTGGGAGATATTACAGGACGTTGGAAACAAGTTGTGGCCTATTACTTCACCAGTGATTCTGTCAACGGAGCTGTCATGAAGAATATAATAATAAATATATTTAAAAAAGCTGAACAGCTTAATTTGAATATTTCAAGTATTACATCAGACATGGGTCCTTGTAATCAAGCTTTGTGGAAAGCTTGGGATATTAAAGCTGGAAAGTACAGTCCTATAAAATGCAAGATTCTTCACCCATTAAATAATGATCAAAATGTATATGTATTTGCAGATGTTCCTCACCTATTTAAAATATTAAATCTATGTTAGTGACAAATAAAATCATCCAGTTACCAAATAATATTGTTCTGAAGCGCTCTCAAATTTTTGGCTGAACAACTCAATAAACCAGAATATTTAACAACGGCATGGTGTATTGACCTAGTAGAAAAATGGTTTTATTTAATGACTTCGGGACATCCTTCTTGTGCTCTAAGCAAATTTAATATTGAAATTTATAAAGAAACAATATCATTTTTGGAAGGATTTATAAGTTTATTTTCAGATATATTGGTTGGCTATAAAAAAATTTGGAATCCTTGGTATAAGTATCATGCTGAATAGTTGGTTATTATTGTGCACCATACAAGGAAGGATAGTTTTTCATTCTCCCCCCCTCTCGAGGGGAGCGGGCCGTTATAGGCTTTGCGGAGCCTCTTCAGCCAACATTGGAAGGAATAAGGATTGTTTGGTTCAGGGGATGGGAATGGAGGGAACGGTGGTAGGTTCCTGAGAGGCGTGTACTGACCCAGCATTCGCCTATTACTACTACTGGGATTTGAATTCCGGTCCTTCCGAATGCAAGCCGAGAGGGTAACCACTCAACCACTTGCTCGGTGCACCATGCAAATAGTCGCTATAATAAATATTACTCAACAAGTTTTTCCGTAAATTCGGTGATTACGTTCGTTTCTACTTTTATCGCTCATCTTATAAACTTTATAGCACGACTACAGCTTGCACACTACTGAGTGTTTTACACAGGTTGGGCGTTTGCTCGAATATGCTTAACCAATAGCCGTCGATATGAAACAATCGATATTGCTTAGTACATCTAAGTAATTGGGGACTACTGTATCATTTTTCTGAATCTTTTTGTACTTATAAGAGTTCGCCACCCGTTTACGACGCATGGACTATTAGAAACTACTTCTATTTAATTTGTACATTTTCTTATTAATTGAGATCAGCAAAAGAACAGTTTTAAAACTCAAAGTATCCAATTTCCTTTGAAACAAAAAAAATCAAAGCACGTAAAAACTACCTAATTGACTGCTTTTAATCTACCTTGCTGAACGCAGTTCGTTCTAATTAAAATAAAATAAAAGTCAATAAAATGCACAATAAAAAGAACGAAGGAGAATTTTTATTTTTTGCTTTTTTTCGACATGATTTTCTTTCATTCTGCTATGAACATATTCAGAGCACGTTTATTCCGTCTAGTACAATATTGGACTCTCAATTTAGATTTAATGTTCATTTCGTCGAGTAGAGACGTGTTTGTAACGGGAAAAGGTAGATTTTTTCCTACTAGACGCTATTCTTATGTATACAAGAACGTGATTAGAGTTCCAACGTTTTTATACCTATAAATACAACTGGGAATAGACTAAACGAGGTTAGATTTCGGTTATTTTCCAACAACGTGACGAAACAACGTTAATTAAGGATTTGTTGTAAGCCTTAGCTGGTTCTAATGGTTTCTTAATATGGATTTTCCAAATAATAAAATCCAAGTTTAACGTACAAGGAGGTTTTCCAATGTGTTCAATCACTTCATGTCTAGGTATTAATTAAAAAAATATACGTTATAAAAATAAGAACTTCAAATAAATAATAACATATGTTTCTGGTTTTTCCTTCGTTATTTCTACATGAATTTTTTTTCGATTTTTTTTTTCATATACGAGGATTGCCTTTTATATTTTGCATATAGAGCTAGAAAAAAACAGTAGAAAACTTTTAAACTCATTTTTGCATCCTTAGGAACCAATTCTGGAAGCAGTTATTCCACTCGCTTTAACCAATACCAAAATGGAAATATTTCTCTTTGCTAGCTCCCTCAATTCTTGGAAATATCGACTCAAAATTCACCAGTTCATGTAAAATTTTCCCCTAATCGATCGGTAAACACTAGAACGTTCTATCTCTCCAATTAGTGGAGTTAAGAGTATTTTTTTTAGAAAAGTGGATTTTCGAAAATTTCAAGACTCTATTTGAAGGCTAAAGAATGTTTTTATCAAAATACTGATTGTGCCAGTCGATTTCTCGTCCCAAAAAACCCCTTATTACTGATTTTTAGCATTTTTCATTTTTTTTGTCGAAAATTTGGAAATACTTCGTGATTTAAATTGCTCTTTGCTAACTCCATCAATTCTTGGAAATATCGACTCAAATTGACTGGCGGATAGCGACACCGATTCTACTTTGGCTCTGAGCTTTCCGCATGCGCAAATTCGTGTCAAACATAACATAACCTAATGACGTCATCAATTTGATGGCGTAAATGAGAAGCGGATATTTCCCACTTTGCATTCCACGATTGGTCGTCTCAAGGTTACATGAATTTGAAGCTTGTGTTATATTGGTTAAAACTTGAAACAGATATTTGATTAATTTATCGAGAAGGGCAAGGAAAATCATATATAAGCCATTTTTTCAACACTGTATAGCTTCTTCAATGATTTTCCTTGCCCTTCTCGATAACTTAATCAAAGATCTGTTAACACAAGCGTCAAATTTGCGCATGCGGAAAGCTCAGAGCCAAAGTAGAATCGGTGTCGCTATCCGCCAGTCTCAAATTGCACTTTCAATGTTAATATTAATAATAATTAATTTGTTGATATGTATTTAATAATAAATGTTTCTTTATGTTAACTTTTGGGTTTTTTCCGTACGCTAGTAGTTAGTGTACCTAACACGTGCGTAAAGTGAGTTTTCCGCACGCAATAGCAGATGGCCAAACGACGCGTTAGCGGAGTTCGGCCAGCACGAGCGTAGCTAGTGCCTTTTTTCGCAACGAGTGCGCAAAAGTAATTCACGCATGAGTATCATACAATGTTTTATTTACGACCACATTAAAAATACTTTCCCTTAATTATATATAACATAACTTCTCTTTTTAATAATTGTGTTTGAATTATTGCCTACCTTCATCACAAGAAATTCATTATCTGGTATTCCATTTAAAAAATCCAAAATCTGTTCCCTTGTCAAAATTTTTGATTTTTTTGGTTTATGGCTCTCTGATTGTCGTTTTATGAAGGTAATAAGTTTATGAAACGGTTTAAATTTAAATTTATGGTAGTTTTCAATATTGAATGATGGGACCATAACGTTGATGATTTCCATTGACTTTTCCGAGAAATATGCAATAAGAACATTTTCCGTCTAATTTTTAATTTTTTTAGTGTTACACCAATCCAAAAAAAGGTGAGCGGTCGTCGGACCGCCGACAGAAGCTTGCTTCTTATGTACAATAAAATGACCATTTTTCGAAAATTTTGACAATTATTGACCATTTTTCCAGATTTTAACAATTATTGACCATTTTTCCAGATTTTAACAATTATTGACCATTTTTCCAGATTTTAACAATTATTGACCATTTTTCCAGATTTTAACAATTATTGATCATTTTTCCAGATCTTAACAATTATTGACCATTTTTCCAGATTTTAACAATTATTGACCATTTTTCCAGATTTTAACAATTATTGACCATTTTTCCAGATTTTAACAATTATTGACCATTTTTCCAAATTTTAACAATTATTGACCATTTTTGACAATTTTTGAGCATTTTTGACAGGTTCTGACAATTATTGACCATTTTTGACAATTTTTAACAATGATTTACCATTTTGACAGTTTTTTATAATTATTGACCATTTTTTAAAAATTTTGACAATTTTTGACGATTTTTCGAAAATTTTGATCATTTTTCAAAAAATTTGACAATTATTGACCATTTTTTCGAAATTTGTGGCCATTTTTTCAAATTTTAAGAATTATTGACTATTTTTGACATATATTGACCTATTTTGACAATTATTGATCATTTTTGACAATTTTTCAAAAATTTTGACCATTTTTCAAATTTTAACAATTATTGACCATTTTTTCAAATTTTAAGAATTATTGACCATTTTTGACAATTATTGACCAATTTTGACAGTTTTGACAATTATTGATCATTTTTGACAATTTTTCAAAAATGTTGACCATTTTAGACCATTTTTGAGCATTTATGACAGGTTCTGACAATTATTGACCATTTTTGACAATTTTTCAAAAATTTTGAGAATTTTCAACAATTATTGACCATTTTTGACAGTTTTTTATAATTATTGACCATTTTTTTAAATTTTGACAATTTTTGTCCATTTTCCAAAATTTTAACAATTATTGACCATTTTTGACAGTTTCTGACAGTTATTGACCATTTTTGACCATTTTTCAAAAATTTTGACAATTTTCAACAATTATTGACAGTTTTTTATGATTATTGACCATTTTTTCAAAATTTTGACATTTTTTCCAAATTTTAACAATTATTAACCATTTTTGACAATTTTTCAAAAATTTTGACAATTTTCAACAAATATTGACCATTTTTGACAGTTTTTTATAATTATTGACCTTTTTTTCAAAATTTTGACAGAGTCTGACAATTATTGACCATTCACGTTTCACACTCCTTAATGACAGTACAAAATTATTACAATTTCAGAACCTTTGACAAAAAACAAAACACAAAATTATCTAAGGTAGGTAACTTAATAAATATAAAAATAAAAAAGAGTGTTATAATGATTATCCCATTTAAAAAGCATTGTACTTTTTCGCACTCTTTTGGGTGTTATAATGAAACTTCCATTTAAAAAGCATTGTTCTTTTTCGCACGCTTTAGACGTATGTATAAAATGTAATTTCACGTATTTATATGAGTTTGTAAATGCTTCATTTTAATGGTGGTCGTAGATAAACAACTATTTTCTCGAAAATTTACAACCAAGGGTCCCCCACTTGGTTCTAAATTGGAAATATTTTGTTATTTAACGGGGATATCGATTTATATTTTTTAAATTTCCTTTTTTAAACCGGTTTAGAGTTTTTTGACACCAATTGACTCTAATTTCTTTCTGTTGCAGCTGTAACTGTAACCGTTAGCGCTATCATTTCTGTGATGTGTAAGGCAAAAATTGACATGTGGTACCCTAGAATCAAATTGTTTGAATCTCTAGCGTTAAGCGTTATGTTTAACAGTGTCTCTGTTTGGGGTCCTCGGTACTTAGATCCACTAGAAAGAGTGTAAGTGCATTTCCTAATACGAATCCTCTTAGTTGCTGTTAGTGATGAGCAAAATTGGTCTTGGTCTTGCGAAAAACCAAGACCAAGACCAAGATTATCATCAGACTAGCAAGACCAATACCAAGACCAGGACCAAATACACAAGATTGAACTAAAAAGTTTTAAAAAAAAGACACTTCACCACTGTTTGAAAATAAAAAGGATCTACAAGAATGTTCTTTGTCATAACGCCTGGAAAAATGGTTGAGGTATAGCGGGAAACTAATTGTTTTTTCTATATTTTCACTTCTTTCAAGTACTTTTTTTTCGCTAAAAGGTCAATTTATGCGTTGGAGGAAAGGTAGGTTTTCGAGTTTTCATAGCTCTCAACAACTAGAGATATAATTCTCTTGACAAGCTATGACAAGCTCGCATATATAACAGAATTTAAAACTATTATTGTGTCGATAAAATACTCTCTGATTTGCTTACAAATAATATAAATTCTGAAACCTTTGCCTATTTTATATCTTGTTATCGAGTTTTGGGTGGAAAATAAGTATATTTGAGTTAGTATAAAAGTGCAACTTATTTTTTCATTGAACAAAAAAATCTAAAGTGACCAAAACTAAATAAGCAAGACCAAGACCAAGACCAAGACCAAGACCAAGACCAAGACCAAGACCAAGACCAAGACCAAGACCAAGACCAAGACCAAGACCAAGACCAAGATTGTCCAAGTCTTGGTCTTGCTTTGCTCATCACTAGTTGCTGTTAATACCCCTGACTCTGTTATTCGGATTGAAACAGGAAGAGTTAGGACGACAATAAATTGGTTATAAAAGGTTCTTAGAATACAATTGCATACAATTGGCTTATATAGGGAGGAACCTATCTGTCGGTTGTGCATGGAAGTGGAGGAAACAGCCTCTCACATTATCTTCGAATGTACACTGTACTATTAGAGACATAGACTCCTAGGACTAGAGTATTCAAGGGAGGATTTTTTCCAAGAAGGACCTACTGAGAAGACTGTTGAGCCTGATAAGGGCTACTGGTCTCCTCACATAAACGGTATAACCAAGAGCTCAAAAAGCCCAAAGGCTGAGGTACCGAGGTCTCTATGCTTCTTACTGGTGGTGCCGAACCAATCAATCAATCAACACAAAAAACAACTGTTTTCTAAATATTATACCTTCCTGCACCAATCCGATATTGCTACATCGTCTGCGTACCCTTTCATGGCTCTATTTAGTGCTTTAACCACAACACGTAAACCAAGCAACTATTTATTGTTGAAGTCACCAATCCAGATCACTCGTGCTTTGGCTCAACTCCGTATGGTTAATCAATTTAAAATGAAGTTTACATTGAACGACATAACCTACAGTATAGATCCTACTCGGAAGATATTGAAGTTCCTATGAGGAAATTGTCGACAAGACGTGTGAATAGAGTCGATAGTAGAATTCTATAGTATGCAGAGTGCCACTCCTGGTAATAGGCTGACATTGACGTTAAGTCATTTGTCATTTAAGCCGTACTGGGACTCTGCTCACTATAGAATTCTACAGTAGTTTACCATTATTCAAGTCGAAAGTCTCACTGTATAGTCTGTCGACAACTCTTTTTTTATTCCTGATTTATTACTATCCGTTTGGAAGATATTGAAGTTTGTATGAGGAAATTGTCGACAAGACGTGTGAATAGAGTCGATAGTAGAATTCTATAGTGTACAGAGTGCCACTCCTGGTAATAGGCTGACATTGACGTTAAGTCATTTGTCATTGAAGCCGTTCTGGGACTCTGCTCACTATAGAATTCTACAGTAGTTTACCATTATTCCAGTCGAAAGTCTCACTGTGTAGTCTGTCAACAACTCTTCTTTCATTCCCGACTTATTACTACCCGTTTGGAAGATATTGAAGTTTTTATGCGGAAATTATCGACAAGACTTGTGAATAGAGTCGATAGTAGAATTCTATAGTATGCAGAGTGCCACTCCTGGTAATAGGCTGACATTGACGTTAAGTCATTTGTCATTGAAGCCGTACTGGGACTCTGCTCACTATAGAATTCTACCGGTCGCTATCTACAGTAGTTTACCATTATTCCTGTCGAAAGTCTTACTGTGTAGTCTGTCAACAACTCTTCTTTTATTCCTGACTTATTACCACGCGTTTGGAAGATATTGAAGTTCTTATGAGGAAATTGTCGACAAGACTTGTGAATAGAGTCGATAGTAGAATTCTATAGTATGCAGACTGCCACTCCTGGTAATAGGCTGACATTGACGTTAAGTCATTTGTCATTGAAGCCGTACTGGGACTCTGCTCACTATAGAATTCTACCGGTCGCTTTCTACAGTAGTTTACCATTATTCCAGTCGAAAGTCTCACTGTATAGTCTGTCGACAACTCTTCTTTTATTCCTGATTTATTACTATCCGTTTGGAAGATATTGAAGTTTTTATGAGGAAATTGTCGACAAACGTGTGAATAGAGTCGATAGTAGAATTCTATAGTGTACAGAGTGCCACTCCTGGTAATAGGCTGACATTGACGTTAAGTCATTTGTCATTGAAGCCGTTCTGGGACTCTGCTCACTATAGAATTCTACAGTAGTTTACCATTATTCCAGTCGAAAGTCTCACTGTGTAGTCTGTCAACAACTCTTCTTTCATTCCCGACTTATTACTACCCGTTTGGAAGATATTGAAGTTTTTATGCGGAAATTATCGACAAGACTTGTGAATAGAGTCGATAGTAGAATTCTATAGTATGCAGAGTGCCACTCCTGGTAATAGGCTGACATTGACGTTAAGTCATTTGTCATTGAAGCCGTACTGGGACTCTGCTCACTATAGAATTCTACCGGTCGCTATCTACAGTAGTTTACCATTATTCCTGTCGAAAGTCTTACTGTGTAGTCTGTCAACAACTCTTCTTTTATTCCTGACTTATTACCACGCGTTTGGAAGATATTGAAGTTCTTATGAGGAAATTGTCGACAAGACTTGTGAATAGAGTCGATAGTAGAATTCTATAGTATGCAGACTGCCACTCCTGGTAATAGGCTGACATTGACGTTAAGTCATTTGTCATTGAAGCCGTACTGGGACTCTGCTCACTATAGAATTCTACCGGTCGCTTTCTACAGTAGTTTACCATTATTCCAGTCGAAAGTCTCACTGTATAGTCTGTCGACAACTCTTCTTTTATTCCTGATTTATTACTATCCGTTTGGAAGATATTGAAGTTTTTATGAGGAAATTGTCGACAAACGTGTGAATAGAGTCGATAGTAGAATTCTATAGTGTACAGAGTGCCACTCCTGGTAATAGGCTGACATTGACGTTAAGTCATTTGTCATTGAAGCCGTTCTGGGACTCTGCTCACTATAGAATTCTACAGTAGTTTACCATTATTCCAGTCGAAAGTCTCACTGTGTAGTCTGTCAACAACTCTTCTTTCATTCCCGACTTATTACTACCCGTTTGGAAGATATTGAAGTTTTTATGCGGAAATTATCGACAAGACTTGTGAATAGAGTCGATAGTAGAATTCTATAGTATGCAGAGTGCCACTCCTGGTAATAGGCTGACATTGACGTTAAGTCATTTGTCATTGAAGCCGTACTGGGACTCTGCTCACTATAGAATTCTACCGGTCGCTGTCTACAGTAGTTTACCATTATTCCTGTCGAAAGTCTCACTGTGTAGTCTGTCAACAACTCTTCTTTTATTCCTGACTTATTACTACCCGTTTGGAAGATATTGAAGTTCTTATGAGGAAATTGTCGACAAGACGTGTGAATAGAGTTGAGTAGCATTCTATAGTGTGCAGAGTGCCACTCCTGGTAATACGCTGACATTGACGTTAAGTCATTTGTCATTGAAGCCGTACTGGGACTCTGTTCACTATAGAATTCTACCGGTCGCTATCTACAGTAGTTTACCATTATTCCTGTCGAAAGTCTCACTGTGTAGTCTGTCAACAACTCTTCTTTTATTCCTGACTTATTACTACCCGTTTGGAAGATATTGAAGTTTTCATGAGGAAATTGTCGACAAACGTGTGAATAGAGTCGATAGTAGAATTCTATAGTCTACAGAGTGCCACTCCTGATAATAGGCTGACATTGACGTTAAGTCATTTGTCATTGAAGCCGTTCTGGGACTCTGCTCACTATAGAATTCTACAGTAGTTTACCATTATTCCAGTCGAAAGTCTCACTGTGTAGTCTGTAGACAACTCTCCTTTTATTCCTGACTTATTACTACCCGTTTGGGAGATATTGAAGTTTGTATGAGAAAATTGTCGACAAGACGTGTGAATAGAGTCGATAGTAGAATTCTATAGTGTGCAGAGTCCTACTGCTGTTTGTAATATGGACGAGAAGGAAACTATTTTTCATATTTTTTTTTTGAGTGTCCGATATAATATACAGTCAAGAAACAAAATACATCCTGTCTGGAAAATTTGGAAACATTAGTAAATGCACTACAAAATGTAAACCTATCTGAGGGAAAAACTATTTGCTGCTTCCTTTGGAATATATTCAAATTAAGGTCATTTATACTAGATGAATAATGTATTTATTTTATTTTATTTTATTTATTTTTTGTTACCAACTGTCTTGTAAACCTAAATTTTTTTTATATTATCACACATTAACCTTGCTGTAAACATTGTTTTCTATAAGCAATGCCCCTTCCCTGTCTGACGAGTTCAATACAATGAAACCAATCGGCCGTCAGGTGATGATAATTTTTATTAGAAAACAAAGGGATTTATTCAAATTTAAGTATAATTTTAATGCTTATGGAGGCTCGGCCCAGAATCCGGATCTATTTATGGCAGGTGTTTAGGTTTTCACATTTCATTGGTATCAAAATTGACAAAAAAGTTTTGCTGTTTTGGGAATATTCTAAATTCCAAAAATAAAAATCTTACGTCCATTGAACGAACTGCAATGAGGATCAAACATGATTTTTTGGAAAAAAAATTATCTAGCACATTCCACCAGGTCCAGATGTATTCGGGCCATTTTCCACGGAGATTGCGCTTTTCGATTTACCCCGACGACGCTACTACCACATCGATAATGCCACCGTGTTGCGTCGTGACGCCAGCCACCGTCGGTGGCAGATCAATCTCTGCTGCTTCGTCGTTCCACTGCTGAGGGGTGGTGGGGGTGTTTGCGCCGTTCGCTGGCCGAGACATTTCCATGAATAGAACATAAATTGTCCAAATATTTCGAGTACCGTGACTGGAAAGGAAGTGAGTAGAATTGGGAAACAGCCGACGCATATACAAAGCATACGAAAGTAACTGACTAGATATTTTATTGCGGATAAGTTTTATATGTTAAAACGTGTGCACAGTTCACTCCGAGTGTCGTGAGCACATTTAATATCTTAATACTTAGTATATAAGAATGTCTCTTAGAGTGAGTAGATATTTTGAGATTGTAATACTCGTCGTATTTTTTGTCACTTGTCGTTGTCTTGTCTAGTGTCAGTTGCCAAAAGAGTATGTTCTTTTGTGCAGCTCATACTACACCTCCCTTCTTTTACAAAATATACAAAAAATTTTATAGCTATTTACATTTTCTTATTTACAATGTTCCAAGATCATAGTCTTTAAAGTGACCAGGACTTGCACTCTGTAATTTGTATTGTGAGGAAAGAGATAAAGAATAAGCAAGCGGTACTCTATAAGCGAATCTCTATCGCCTCGGCTATTCAATTGAATGTGGTAGAGGTAGGTAGGTCGCATAGTTCACTTTACAATTAACCCAAGAAATTTTGATAGCAACCCAACACCCAAAAAGCTTAGTTCTAAGTTTGAGTAGAATAAGACAGAACGATACGTCTCTTAAATAGAAAGACCCTTGAAGTTGTCGCTGTCATTCGCTTCGCTGTCGCATCTTCAGTCATGTTCAGCTAGGCTCGGAAATGACCGAAAAAGCGGAGAGGAGGGAATCTTTATCGCTATTTTGTTACAAAGTGCCAGACCTGGTGTCTTAACTCTACGTTTCACTCGCGCACTGTCACACATAGGTTTATTTATAGCAAGTTTTTTCGTTTTTTCGTCTTCTATCAGGTATTTTTGGTTTCGTTCTAATACAGATCCACTGTCTAATTTAACTGTGTAGGTTCTAAGTTTTATCTGGCATCTGCATTTTTACGTTGTCACTTACATTAACCTTCCAATAGTCGCGTCAAAATTTTCAGCGTGGTTAGTAGCGTCGGTCTCACAGACCTTACAACCTAATTAACCCCCAAATAAATAGTGGAACGTACTTTTCAAAAAATACACGCGGGAACGTTTAAGCAACGCAAAAATGTCCAAGAAAAAGAAAACGAGGTATGGAAATAATACGAAGAGTAAATTAAACAAAAACATAACTCTTATAAAATAAATAAGCGTTAAACAAACATCATCAAAGTTAGTGAAGGGCATTTTCTTGGCACTCCTCACAAACGCCAACAATATGCTCTAAGCACATATATTTATTGCACTTATAACATTGAAAGAGGGTTTTGCGATTTTTTTTGAAATACAGTAGGCACATCTTCCTGGTAAGGCATCCTGTAGAGCATCAGGTTGGATATTAGACCCAGAAATTTCTTGCAGTCTCAACCTTAGGCTTCTAGGAATGTTGCTCATAGGGGAAAGTACTTGCAAATGGGGCTTGACTAAAACATTGGCCAATTGTCTTAAAAAAAGCCTTCTCAAAATGTTTTTGTTAGGGTTGTTTGAAGTATAGACGACCTGCGAATTGATGCCAGCTATGTTCAAGAAATTGTAGAAAAGTACCATGGGCAATATGCGCATATTTCTGGAACAGTCGTAGCTTGTACTCAGTCTATCCACAGTATCTACTCTCCCTTTAGTTCTGTTACAGTCTATAATCATGACTGGTTTATTTGCATCTGTATCAATGTCATCAGTATCATGCATACTAGAAATCAACAACACATGTTTTTCTTCTTGGGAATGTAGGAGACAAGAGTGTACACTTTAGAAAACCCAAACAAGCTGGTATGTTCCTGTCGCTCAGCTGGTTGAGAAAATTCGAATGGCAATTCTCTTACTGTGAGGTTATGGTCATGTAGCTTATTTACAAGAGATACAGACGTAAACCAATTGTCCATCGTTACATTGCGACCAGATACAAAAATGTGTTCACAGAGTTGTAGAATATCTTCGAAAGGACTATTTGAAACTCTGTATGGCCCTTCAGGCTGTGTTCCGACGTAAACTTCTATTTTGCTCGTGTAGAACATTTTGGCATCAGACAATGCTAGAATTTTTAGCCCATATTTATTCGGCTTGACGAAAACCGCACTTTTCTCGAAATCCTGCAAGCATCTCGTCCACGGTCACAAATTCTGAGTGATGGAAGCCGTTCTGACAATTGGCAACAAAACGGTCAAAAACATTGCGCATAAGAGCCAATTTACCTGTTTCCCTTCGCATTGCTCGAGTATCTTTGCTGTCAAATCTTAGACAACGAATAAGAAATCTAAATCTTTGCAAGCTCATGGTGAGGCGAAAAATCTCTACACCAGACCCATCGCTACTCCATAAATCTTCGGCATTGAGGCGATTTGCATGATAGATACCAGCCATATAAATGACTCCAAGGAAAGCACGAATTTCAATTCGATTAGTTGGGGTTGCATCTCTTTTTCGAGCAAAATTGTTATCAACAAATTCAATGTACTCGTTGGTGCATTCCATTGTTGTAGGCTGTGATGCGACTTTTCTCCAACGCTTGACTTTATCCTTTCCCAAAAACGACAATGTATTGCTGTGACTTTCTTCTACCATTTCCTCCTCATCAGAAATATTCTGCTCAGAGTCACTGTTGTCAATTTGCTCTTCTATATGATCCAACTCTCCTTCATCAGACTGATCTATAACTGAATGTTCGTCGTACGCAACTTCTTGTCCTTCTTCGTCGTGGCTAAAAAACAATGGTGTTATATTTTTATTACATTAAAAAGACGAAAAACTTACCTCACAATCAAAATAACACTATAATAAAAAATAGAACGTGATTAGTCGCGCCGGTCTCTCACACTGTAGGACGCAATATTTTCGGCAAAACTACCACTTGCAACACTAAGATTAGCACTGCTGTTCCGTCGCAACCCATAGAGAAGATACACGGAGTGGGAGATGGCTCCCACCTTGATTTTCAGAATACCACTAAATAAAGTTTATGGTCGGTCTCACAGACCGGGAAGGTTAAATGGTGCTAATTCTTTTGTTGACTTATCATAGTATGTTCCTTTGTGCAGTTCACACTACAGAGATATTCCTGCTAAGTTGTTCAAAATGACCACGTGCTAAATAATATTATTACTCGTAGATAGATTGAATTCTATCACTGAATAATAAGGTCTTTCAAGCAGAAATGCCTTCGTCCAGGTAACAGATTGAAGAATTTTTAGGCATTGAAGATGATGGAATTTTTTACAAGAAAGGAGGTGGGCATTGTTAAATAAATATCGGATTTGTTTCTTCTAGTAGGGTAACTATGAATGGGTGTCTCAGTTCAATTATGAAAGTGTTTTCGAACCAAACACACGGATTCCAAAATGAATTTAGCGGGAAGAGTTAAAATTTTGTATTTTTTCAAAATAGAGTTCGTACTACTTGACTTAAACCATAATTGTAACGAATAGCTCTTTTTTGTAGGTGCCAACTACAAGACCCCCAGGAAGGCAAAGGTGCGATTCGAACAGTTAATGCAGTAGAAGAAACAAGCTGTTTAGACACAGATTGAATGGCAAAACAGGCAGAAAATATTTTTTTCGCCAAAGTGCCTACATGTACAGACTATTTAAGGACAATGTCAGTAGATATAAAATGACAGTGCATAGGGGTACAGTAGGAAACCTAATGACAGTGCAAAGATGTGAAGTACGAAAATAAGTGACCTACTTTATATAATGCACTGGTAATGACCGCAGTTGGCCCTTATATAATAGGAGGATAATAATATACAGAGAGCAGCGGAAGTTAGTATGTAGTACACGTAAAATGTATATGAAACATTAAAAATTTAATTATACAGAGTGCAGCGAAAGTATGTGTGCTCCGACATATCATTGAAAATATCAGTATACGAATGATGCGTTAAAATTCAATACAGCGAAAGTATTTTCCTGTTTTTCCTCCCCTTCATTCTTCAAGCGAAGTAACTCCGGAAGTAAAGGATTGTATTCGTACATCTATATATCCAAAAGTGTTTTAATAACTGCATTAAACATACAATGCAGGTCACTTTTACAAAATTTTCGCCAGAGTCAGCTCTTTTTCTATACATCTTTGCCTGCTGCATACAATCTTCTGCTGTGTATATTCTTCCCCTACCATATATCTGCTCCCGATCAAACATTTGTTAAAGTCATATACTAAAGTTTGCACTACTTCTTTCAATTCTTCCGTTTTGATATAAACACTTTTTCTTTCTAAATTAA
Source organism: Lochmaea crataegi (assembly GCA_947563755.1). NCBI lineage: Eukaryota > Metazoa > Arthropoda > Insecta > Coleoptera > Chrysomelidae > Lochmaea > Lochmaea crataegi. Next base: position 2,047,696 of record OX387423.1, on the reverse strand, counting down.
TAATAATTTAATAACATTCTCTACTCTTGAATACCTAATAATTGACTTTTTATTCTGCTCCATATATACTACCCCACTCCTATTATATAAAAGTTCAACTGCAGTCATTACCCTTGCTCATTTTGGACTGTCATTAAAGAACATAATCTCTCTAATGAAATTTTTATTCTGCCCCGTATATACTACCTTGCATCCCCTCCTATTATATGTCGGAGCACACTTACTTTCGCTGTATTAAATTTCAACGCATCATTCGTATAAGTAATGATATTTTCAATGATATCCGACATATCACACACATACTTTCGCTGCACTCTGTATAATTAAATTTTTAATGTTTCATATACATTTTCCGTTTACTACATACTAACTTCCGCTGCTCTCTGTATATTATAATCCTCTTAGTTCAACTGCGGTCATTAGCCGTGCATTATATAAAGTAGGTCAGTTACTTTTGTACTTTACCTCTTTGCACTGTCATTAGGTTTCTTACTGTACCCCTATGCACTCTCATTTTATATCTACTAATGTCAAGATGGAAACCAAGAAACTCAATCGAATTTAAAGATCTTATTAATTCATTAATGTTGCAAAACTCCTTTGTAGGATAAAACTGAAGTTTTCTCAGTGTTAAAACAAAGCCCATTCGAGTCAGACCATCAGGACTTAATAGTGTGAGATCTTTCCTATAGTTGAATGTAAAGTTGGTATATCTGAACTACTCCAGGTTACACTAGTGCTATCAGCAAATAAAGTGAATTTATCATTAATTAATAAGTTAAGGAATATCAAAAAAAGAATTGGTCCTAAGACTGAGCCCTGGGGTACACCATTACTAACCGGTAATCTTTACCATTTGCTCGTACCAGTTGTTTTCTACACTTATGATAAGATTCAAACCATTTTAAAGGAATACCATCGATGTCATAAAATTGTAGTTTATTTATCAAAATTTCATGTTCAACACAATCGAGGCCATTTGCGAAATCACAAAAAAACCGAAACATGTCTCGATGCATGAATGCAGTGATAAGAAGTAGAGAGGGCCTATACGGTATAAGTGTTGACCCAGATGCATTTATTCTGTCTTACTAATTTTTTAATCTGGAGCTATGCTAGCTTATTTATGCATTTCCAGCAAAAACAAAGATTTGTTTGACTAATTTGTAGGTGTTCATTATTATTTCAATTATAAGTTTTATTTTGAGTTTACATTGTGAATATTCAAGTTAATTAAAACGGTGTGTTAATTTTATCCAGTAGTTCGTTTATTTGCCAGAAGTATTCGGTGTGATGAAAAAAAAAATAATCCTCAACAAAATATTATTTTTCATTTCGCGTGTCGTTAATGCATTCAAAATGTTCGTTTTACGAAGTACCTTAATTGGTGTGGAAAAAATGCTTTGACAATTGGTTCAATCGCATGCAAATCTGTATTGATCATCATATGTAGAGGATATTTTTAAAAAACAATAAAGCCATTTTCAATTACAATCATCTGTTTTGTTCTCTATTCTCAAAGTATAAATAGCAACCCAAGTATCAATCCTGTCTTTTCAAATATAGCTGTGTTTTCAAAACAAAACAAAAATAATGAAAATATACTTATAATCTACAAGCCCAGAGGAAGTAATGGAAAATTATATACCAGTTCCAAGCCAAAGGTCCATCCAATGTTGAAAAAAAATTTTGGAACTCAAAATCAAGAAAAGAATGAAAAAATACTTGGAATCTACAAGTCCTGAGAAAGTAATGGATAATCATATACCAGTTCCCGGCCAAAGGTCCATTCAATGTTGAAAAAATCTAAATTCTGTTCAAAAAAATAGACGATATTTGCATTTTTTTAAAACACCCTATTTAAGAATTCACTTATTAAACATTTATACTGAAAAAACTTTATATAAAAATGAAATTGTTTATCGAAAACCGCACCTCACTATCGTTTATGAGTTCCGAGATTTTTGCAGTTAAAATGGATCAGAAACTTCTGGGACACCCAGTTTTACTTTTTTACTTTATGCTTAACTTTTGAGAGATCAAACAATGAATATGTTCGTTACGTTAGAGAAATACATTGCATTGAGAAATAAATGGTTGGTGTTTTTTTTATCGGCGATCATGGTCTACCTACACCGCTCCATTTCTCTTTCTGTCATAGATCCCATCCCCACACATTTAGAAAACATTCGTTATTCTTTAATTATTTATACAGATACATTCAAACACAAACGGAACATAGGGATTTTAAGCATTTTATCAGAACTGCCTTTGAACCAGTCGACCAGCATCAAGCTTCAACAGATTAAAAACACGATTATTACAATCGTTTATTTGGACACCTATAACATATCGTACAATTCCCACCACTCCGTATTCTCAACGGTGGGCGGTCCTTAATTAGCGTCAGACAGTCAGTCAGTCAGTCGATCGGTGAGAGTTTTCAAGCCCATAACTTTGTTTCAATTTAAAGAATCCTATTTTGTTTTATTTACGAATTTATTTTTATTTTGAAAGCCGTTATTGCCACGTGGCACTGAAGTGTTTACAAGTGATTCTAATTTCCTCTTACATTTTTCCCGTAATTATGAGCGGTGTAGAGGAAAATTATTACAAATAGCCAAAAAGTGATTGTGAATGTGAGTAATTTAGTGCAGGACAATAAAAACTTATCGAAACAACAAACAAATAATTAAAAACACTCAAAATCGGTAAATATATAATAAAGTGAAATACGGGTTTGTAATTAGCAAGATAGCTGATAAGAAGGCGAACGCTGGCGTGATTATTTGCGAGGTTGCCAGATTGTCTCTAAAAGCAGGAACATTCGGATTGATAAGGGATAATCCTCCGAACCGTTGAGGTGGGAAAGTCACTATTCGCAATCCAGAAATATAAGAGAAAATGGATACGCACAATATACAAGGACTAGGAAAAATAGAAGCGATGTTCACGGAAATAAGTAGAAGGCTTCAAACGGTGGATGATAAACTTCAATATCTACTCGAAGAAAATAAGATGATAAAAGAAGAAAATAATAAATTGAAGGAATGGTTTATAAGCCAAGATAGAAAAATTGAGTACTTAGAACGGGAGACAAGAAGAAAAAACATAATCATGAGAGGTATAGCGGATACCGAAGAGAAGAATAGAGAACAGACATTGCAAATAACATCAATAATAATAGAAAAATTAGGAGTAAAGATTAATAAAGAGGATATAGATGAAACCAAAAGATTATGAAGGTACAGACCAGATAAACAGAGACCAGTATTACTGAAACTAACCACGGGCAACAAAAAAATGGAAATCCTTGCTAGCGCCAAAAACTTAAAGGGATCGAATATATGGATAGACGAAGATTATACCAATGAAACACTAGAAGAAAGAAAACTACTAATCCCAAAACTGAAAGAAGCCAGAAACTTGGGTCACAAAGCGCACTTGAAGTACAACAAGCTAATAATAAACAACGAAGTATACGAAGAACAGGAATTAACAGTAAAAAATATGGAATGTATGTATGTAGATTGGGGTGTCATTCACTGAGACCTAAAAGATCTATTGTGCCCCCTTACTTCTACTTAGTTCCTGAGGAAAGTCTCAGAGACTAGTAGCTCCTTCAGTCCTATTTCCCGGAGGAATTTTAGGATATCTGCAGGCTTTAACTTAGAAAATATGGAAAGCCAATAGACAAATATATACGGAGAGAATAGCAACAAGAAAAGAACATCCAGTGAAAGATCTCCAATTAGCACAAACATAACGGAACAACTGAGGAAGATAACACGCACTACAAAAAACTAGAAAACGTAGATACAAACATACACAAAAATGATGACCATGGCAATGAACAGGGACTTAATTTGGAATCAAGATATAAAGAAACAAAAATTAAAGATAAAATATGGAAAATTGGAACGTGGAACATTAGAAGTATAACAGGGAAATAATATGAATTAGAAGAGGAATTCACTAAAGCAGGATTAGACATTCTGGGAATAACGGAAACTAAGATGAAAGGTAAGGGAAAAAAATATTAAAGGGAGGGAACACACTACTATACTGTGGAGTAGAACAAAACCAGAGAGCGAGAGAAGGAGTCGGATGCATAGTTAAACACGAAAAATACATTAAAAAGTGGACTGGAATAACAGAAAAAATCCTAATAATAGAACTTGAATTACAAAAAGAAGCCAAAACAACGATTGTAGTAGTATATGGACCAAGTGAAGATGAAAAAATGCAAGTAAAAGATAGTTTCTGGGAACAGCTATCAGATACAATAGAAAATATAAAATATAGACTAATTATAATAGGAGACTTAAATGGAAGGGTAGGGAAAAAGGATTCAGAAACAGGAGGAACAGTCGGAAAGTACGGCGAAAATATAAGAAACAATAATGGGAAGAGATTGATAGACTTCTGTATAATTAACAATTTGATCATAACAAACACATGCTTTGAACATAAAAATATACATAAATATACAAGAGAGGTTATAAGCAGAAACGAGAGATCAATAATAGACTATATAATAATAAATAAAAACTACAGAAAAGATGTAAAAGATACAAGAGTCAAAAGAGGGGCCGAATTGTATACAGATCACTTCCTAGTAATGGCACAAATTAAAGTACCGACAGAGGGAAAAGAAAATGAAGGAGCAAGTGAAACAACACGCCATAAGAATATTAACACAATAAAAACATACAAACTAAGAGAAAAAGAAATAGCAATAATATATACAGAAGAAACAGAAAAAGTAATGACAAGAATTGTTGAAAATACAGAGGGATATACGGTAGAGGAGCTGTGGCAATTATTTAAAAAAGCAATAATAAAAGTAGCCAGAACAACATGCGGAATAACCATTGTTAATAAAAAGAAAAAGAAAACAAATTGGTGGAATGATGAAATAAAAATCGAAATTAAAGTAAAAAAGAATAAATGGAAAAAATACCTGCAAAATAGAAGCACTGAGAATTATGCAGCATATAAAACTCAAAAAACGAAGGTTAAAGAAATGGTAGAAAAGGCAAAACAAAAATCATGGGTAGAGTTCGGAGAGAAAATAGAACAAGACAGATTCGGAAACCAGAAACTATTTTATAGAACATTGAAAACACTTAGAAAAGGTGAGAAAAGCCAAGGAATGCATTTGTTATCTAAAGAAGACAAACTATTAACAGAAAGTAGAGATATACTATCAAGATGGAGAGTACACATTGAACACACATCAAACAGGGGCCAAGGTTATGGAAGAATAAGTTAGAGAAACAGAAGACGCACGGAACGAGCAAGAAGAATTCTGAGCAGATGAAGTAAAGGAAGCAATAAAACTGTTAAAAAGAGGAAAAGCTGCAGGGCACGACGGGATAACTTCGAAAATGTTACACAACTTGGATAGCAAGAGTATTGAGACAGTAACAAAACTAATTAACAAAATTTCAAAGGAATGCTGTATACCAAAAGACTGGGGAATAGGCATAATACTGCCGATACATAAAAAGGGTAATAACCGTGTTTGCAATAATTATAGAGGGATCACGTTGTTAAGTATTGTTTCTAAAGTGTACGAAAGATTACTAGACAATAGATTAAAAATAATGATAGAACCCCCAAATGGAAGAGTCGCAAAGTGGTTTTAGGAGAGGAAGAGGTATACAAGACCATATATTGACTATAAAACAAATGATTGAAAAGAGTTACGTTAACAACATATACGTAGCCTTCATAGACCTGCAAAAGGCATTCGATAGCGTGCCAAGGAAAACAATTTGGAATAGCCTGAAACAAAGAGGAGTTAGTACTGTACTAAAGAAAAATATAGAAAGAATTTACAAAAGGACGAGAAACTATATAAGAACAAACAATGAGCACTCCGAAGAATTCAACACCCATGAAGGATTAAGACAAGGAGGAGTACTTAGCCCAACGCTCTTTAACGTAGTACTTGATGATGTGATTAAAGAAGTAAAACTTAACACCAAACAACTACAAGTGGGATACAGAAAGATGGAACCTATATACCTATCATAGTGTGCCTTCGCGGACTATCTGATGATATGTGCTAAAAACTTAAAAGACTTACAACAAAACTTAGAAGCATGGAATATAGCACTCGATAACATAACATTAAACGACTACGTCCTAAGACAAACAGACCATTTCAAATATTTGGGCGTCACGCTACAAAATGATGGAAAAACGAAGCAGAAATAAACGATAGATTAGAAAGTGCAACCAAGCTGTATTACTCCTTAAACAACGCACTTATTAGGAAAAAAGAAGTATCCAAAAAGACAAAAATGACAGTATATAAGACAATATACCGACCGATATTGACCTATGGAAGCGAAAGCTGGACGCTCACAAAACAGCAAAAGAGTAAGCTCCAAGCGGCCGAAATGAAATACCTTAGAGCGGTCAAAAACATCACTAGGAAAGACAAAATCAGAAACGACGCGGTGAGGCAAGAATTAGAAGTCGAGCCATTAATAACACACATAGAAAGACAACAACTGCGATGGTTCGGACGCCTAGTTAGAATGGAAAGTAGCAGACAAACCAAAATAATATGGCAAGCAAAAGCGTCTCAAAAAAGGACCAGAGGTAGACCTAAGAAAAATTGGAATGACGCCATGGCTGAAAACTTAAAGAAGAGAAACAAAAGTTGGACAGTAGCGAGAAGATTAGCACAAAACAAGAAAGAGAGGGCAAAATTTGTATATAGTTAAATTATACTACCTTAACACCTTCGGGTACACTAAGGTTTTCGATTATATATATATATATATAAAAAGAAATCAAAACATATTATCTTAACTCGAAACATCAATTGTTAAAGAGAATTTAACAATTAATTTTCGATTTTAGCAACATAAAACGTAAGCATATTGTTTCAATATGTAGCGACGTTTACTACCCCCATCAAATAATTAGTCAATACTAAATCGCAGTTCGCACAACACGTCGCACATAACTAACAAATTTTGGAAGGAGAAGGGGCGGGGTTTCTTACAGCGCTTCTGAATCCAGCTGTCTAGCTAAATACTTGATATTAATTGGAGTGAATTTATAGAAATGCTTCACTATCTTGAATTAGTTAGAAGTACTGCCCTCCAAAGGTTCTTTGCTCTTTTCTCTTCTTGGTTGGCCAGTCTTATTAAGCATGTTCTTTCTCCTAACTATACTGAGCTTTCTACCGCTTTCTTTGTTTGTAATTCTTTATCTAGGAAGTTTTCCATTACATTTCGTAGTTCCTCTGGGTTATTTTTTTCTATTTCTACTCCCTGAACCACTATATTGTTTTTCCTTTTTTCGCTCCCCAGTCGTTCCAATCTGTGGTCCATATTAGTTATTGTTTTCTTCATTTTTTCATTTTCTTTCATCAATTTTTGTTCAATTTGTCGGTTGTTTAATTTCTTCCCTGTACTCCTTTTGTTCTTCACGTGTTTTCTCAATCTCCATGCTCATTTCTTCCATTTTGATCATATTCTTCATATTTTTTTCGGCGATCTCTTTGTTTTCTTACTTCTTTTGAAATTTTCATCTTCCGTATCATAGTCTTCCTCTCTGTCGCTTTTCCTCTTTTTGCCATATTCATTATCACTCATTTCTTTCTCTTTTTTTAATTTCCTCACCTCAATATTAGAAATTTTTACGTCCGTCCCTGTCTTAGGTATATCGTTCGACACAAGAAGATTCCAGCTGTTCGATTTTATCAATAAACTTGTTCTTATTGCCATAACATCGCGCAAAAAGTTCTAAAGCCAGTCAACTTTTATCAGTGATCTTTAGCTTGGTCACCGTACACTAACTAACGACAAGTAAATTCACTTGCGTCGGAACGTTTGAAATTTTTGGTACATCGTTTCTCCGCGCTACCCCTGTATTCAACACTTTCTCGATTTAAACTCACCAGAACTCACCAGACGATAGGCGGGGTAAGGAAATATTCGGTAACCGCTGAATCGACGAAGTGAATTTACTTGTCGTTAGTTAGTGTACGGTGGCTTGATTAAATTATTCTTGTTAGGTTATATTTATGACAAACTATTCTGGATACTGCCGAATTTTCACTGGACTCTTTTATCGTTATATATCTGTTTTGCCGATTATATTACTCGTAATTCCCATATAAAACGAAGTTTATTACGGAGCAGAAATCAACACAACTTTCCAGTGCCGTATCTCTCAGAATCAACGATATTTAATCAACAACCAAAATATTCACTAGATATAAGTTATAACGTTTGCCGGGTCAACTATAGTTAATTAATAAACTTTCCAGCACATGCGATAACTTGAAATGGGATTATACGGAAAAAGTACCTATATTTGAAGAAAACTTGTTGATGTGACCGTTGATGCCACATCAATTGAAATGACAACAAATTTTATGCTGTCGTAAAAAAAAGGATGCCTTCGATTTAGTGGACTGGAATTCTATAGGATGATTGGTTCCCTCGCAAAATTTCGTTAACAATTCAATAAACTTTAACGTTGGAACGATGAATATAGACAAGGCTTTCAGTGTGAAATAGTAATTATTAGAACAATCTTACTCTTTCCTTTGTGGTTTTCAAAGCACTATTTACTTGAAATATAACTTTGCTATGCAAACTTTACCTTTATAGAAAAATGCACTTATTATGCAGGAAATAAGGGAATTAAATTAATTACTATGAAACTTGACCCTATCGGTCTGGAAATATCGGTTTTATACCGGTAAAGGAGTGGTAGGTTTTAGCTGGGAGACTGATCGGGTTGGAAACTCAACATGGATTCTTACCAGCTGAGCTAGCCTCGTGAAAACCAGGAAGATAATGCATTCAGGCGCGAAGTGTGCGTTTGGTCACGTCTACTTCAACTGCCGAAGAATAATAGTAAATATTGCAAGGCGCCGGTCGGACGCCAGGGAAAGAAAACAAAACGCCATTTTGAACTAAGGTAGAAGTGTTTTGGAGGCAGTGGCGCGCCGGTAGGAATTTCGAATGAAAATAAAAGGACTAAAATATAACTCTAGATGAATATACAAAGGAACTAAAATATAAAAATACAAATTGTTGAACGAGTGGTTTCAACACTTGTTTATAATAAACTTAAATATTGATATGAATTTTTAATTTATATTGTTAAGGAAGTAACGTTGATACTGCAAGAGTCAAAGGTACACACTGTCATGTTTGACTTACGTAGTATTTAGAATAGGCAACGTTGCGATAGAGTGAGAGAGACAGAGATTGTCTGTTTCACTCGAGAGGTGCGCAAAAGCTATGCGCAAAGACTGCCGGGTGACAGGTGCAAGTTTTTGGTTATGTGCGAATTGAAATGGAACACTTTTAACGATGACAACACCACAAAAAAATAACGTAATCTACCACTGGAAGGGCAAAAGAGTGACGGAAAAAATGTACAAAAAAATATTGCAACATATAGAAGTGGTAAAAAACTTAAAAAGCACTAGTGGCAAATTCGTGTCGTCACCTAGCCTCAAAACGGACAGTGATAATTCGAGTGATGCGATAGAGGGTCGTCGAATCGTTCACATCAAAACATTGGGGAAAAATATGTTTTGTCTGGATTGCAATTCTTTATTGTCTTTGGCCGACATCGAGTCCGAAAAACGCTCTGGTCTGGCTTCTATTTTTTATATAAAATGCAGCCAATGTGGAAAAATCATCGGAGTCCCCACCGAGAAACAACATCAAGTTTACAATCAAAACAATCATTTCGACTCGAACACCAAAGTCGTCATTTCTAAGTATCAATTGTCCTCAATATTTTGTTAACCAATAAAGCGAGCAATAAAGTCTACAAATGTATTACGTCTGCATTGAAATTTTTTTCTAGGCGCCATGAATAGCGGTATGGGAAATACCCATTTGAACAAAGTACTTGCAGCGATGAATATTCCTGGAATCAACTGGCACACCTATCAAACTCATGAGAAGGAAGTGATTGCGGGTGTCGAAAGCTCAGCTCAAAAAAGCTGTTTAGCTGCTGCTCAAGAAGAAAGGCGATTAACGATTCAAAAAGTTGACGAGTTAAAAATTTTGTTGTGAGTAGGGGGGGAATATGAAAGTGACGTGTCTTGACGTAAAGTTCTTGAAAGATAAAATTAAATATATGGATGATTCCACTGAATATCAAATCCGCCCTCAATTCAACATTCCGTTTGTCTGTTTTCTCTTCTATACACAGGTCGATCAGAAGTCGATAGATCAAAGAAACAAAATGTTGAATTTTTGTAGGCTCGAATTGCGTATGATATTTGGTGGAATATCCCATATTCATATACCCGAGTTTTTACACGTTTCTAATAATATATTGTGTTAGATTGGAAAATGCTAATCATGCAACGTTTTTGTCATTTTCACCTTACAAGATATTAATTTATACATAATACTTTTTTCATTTTTTCTTGATTGACATTGTGTAGAACTTATACGAGTTATTTTGACGATTTATTATGAACGATTGGAAACTTTCACGATTATTCTCTACATCCTTTTCAGATCTCCCAATCACCAAACAAGTTTCCTATTTCCTTCTTCGAGTGCAGATGATATTGAAAATAGGAATATACCCGATGACAAGATAGTGCGGATAGCGGCGTCTTTCGACATGGGCTGGTTCACAAGAGGCACTGGAAGAACGTACGATAGTTTGTCCGGAACAGCTGCTTTAATAGGATACTTTACGAAAAAAGAAGTTGCCTATGTAACATTGAATCGCAAATGTGCCAAATGTGATCGAGGTCACTTGCCTAACGATCACGATTGTCGTTTAAATTTCGTGGGTAGCGCTAAGGCCATGGAGCCTCATGCAGCAGTTCTACTGACAAAAGATCATCCCATTCTGTCGGCATGCAACCTCGAAATAGGAATATTTATCGCTGATAATGATAGCAGCTCAATTTGTGCCGTAAGAGCGTGAATGATCACGAAATTTTAAAACAATCTGACAAAAATCACACCTCAAAAGGAGTTGTCAGCGAATTATATAAAATAAGCAAGAGTCATAAAGAACTCACAGGAGCTGCTATCCAGTATCTGAAAAAATGTTTCAACTATTGTGTGTCACAAAATCAAGGAGATCAGTTGGGACTGGCACGAGCCATCATAAACATTCCTCACCACGCTTTTAACCATCACGATGATTGTGGAAACTGGTGCGTTTATGAGTCGGAGAAGGAAAATTATAAACACGCCAATATCGGTGACGGTTTTAAAGATGAAAACTTGTTTGAAGCTTTAAAATCAATTTTCAACAACCTCGCACTTAAATCTTGTCAATTTGTCAGTGGAGCTTCAAGTAATCCGAATGAGAGCTTGAACTCTATGATAGTGAGTAAAGCTCCAAAATCAAGATTGTACGGCAAAACTGCTTCCGGCGATGGGAGGGTAGCGTGTGCAGTAAACAAAAAAAATATAGGAGAAAAATACGTCGCTCATTTATCGCAAAATCTTGAAATGTCTCCTGGTGGCCATACGACAAAATTTTGTAACAAAATTGACTCTTTTAGTCAAATAAGATATGCAAAATCCGTAACACGAAGTGCTAAAAGGAGACGTCTTTTTTTGAAAAAATCAAAAACTGGACTGAAAAAGAAAAGCCAAGGAAGGTACTTCATATGAAAGCAATATGGGATTACATAGTTCTGTGCATGAATCTGTTCCGATTGCAATAATCAAAGATGAAGAACCAATTAATGTATTATTTGATTTAGAAACAGGTGGTTTTTCCAAGACTTCTGATATACTACAGATTGCTGCAAAATACAAAAAATATGAATTTTCAGTGTACGTTCAACCAGTGCAAAAAATTTCTGAAGAAGCGAGTAATGTTCATGGGTTAAGGTTTGTGTACAATAAGCTTGTACTTCACGGGAAACCTGTTGTAACCGTCACTTTATTAGAAGCATTATTCGGGTTCTACGAATTTTTATGTTTGTTCAAACGGAAATGCATTCTGACTGCTCATAATTGCTGTTTCGACTATCCTCGATTGATGGGTGCTATAGAAAAAGTTTATTTGAAAGAACATTTTCATCAAATAATTCTCGGATATTCCGATTCACTCCCGATAATAAAAAAAAAGACTGGAAAAACAGAGAAAGGTGCTAACAAGTTGGAAAATATTGCCAAAAGATTCAATATAAATTCCGACAAGGCCCATGATGCTCTTCATGACGTAGTCATGCTGGATGAAGTTTTAACCAAATTGAACATAACCAGCCGTGATTTACTTGGTTCTTTTTTGAGCTGGGACGAAGCTTCTAATAAAATAATATTTTTGCAGAACTTGCCTATTGGTATGAAAGAATTAAATCCACTGAAAGACTGTGTATCGACAAGTATGAGAAAAAAAAATGGTCGCTGCAAAGGTGACTTACGAAATGCTTGTAAATGCATATAAACAAGATAAGTACAATGGCTTATCGAGGATTTTGGGCAAAGATGAGAACGGTATTGTTAGAGTCACCAAAACTAATAATATATTACAAAGAATCTTTGATTTTTTCGAAAAACAAGAGAAAAAATAACCAAGAAATTTTTATTGTTGTTATTTAATTGAGTTGGAAAATTATGGCTTTGTTAATAAAAATTGGTTGCGTTACTGATAATAAAGAATCTTTATAAAATATGCACTTCCATGTTTCTTTCATTTTCAAATTTCGCGCGCATTGTAACCTCTCCGCGACGTTGCCACGTTCTACTAATCTGCGATATGAAAGTACATTTAGGATATTTATTTGTTAATTACTACTATCACATGCTCTCAACCTGCATTTTTAAGGATTTAAAATGTTCCTTATAATATTTCCTATGATTCCACCCTTTTTTTATTGAATTCTGAACGGTACTTTTTGTAAAATAAAATGAAAACTGAGATTTCTCATAAGACGCAACGTTAAATGTATGAAATTACCGATGCGAATATCTTTTTTCTGGTTCTCTGTAGCCTTTTAAAAATTGGACTGAGTCATTTTCTTATCATAATCTACTACTGTACTATATTTTATTAAATTCTGAACGGTAATTCTAAAACCGACAGTACTACCTTAATATGTGTTTTAATTTATTTATTGTAATATATTTATTTGGGCGCCAATTAATATGAATTTTAATTTAAATATTAGTGATATCATACATCACTCACCTTTTATGATGACTCTTCACCTCAGGTTGGGTTCATGGGTAAAATGCTCACTTAGTTTCTTTTTTTATTTTATTATTTAATATATCCTCAGGCCGGTCCTGTGTCCTTGCCCTTGAATAATAGGAACTATCCAACTGTGAAGCAGTTTTGCCAACTTAATAGGAAGAAAACTCCTTATATTAGAAATTTATGAAATATTATTTAATTTATTTTTTATTGAACGGCGTATTTATATAGAATTGATAAGTAAATACATAAGAAACAATTCAAAACACTTATCTAAATGATCTTTCGCTCAACGTTCACACTAAATGAAATTCTTATATCTAATAAATATATGAAAATTATGCAACTCTTTTTACATGTATCACTAAAAACAAAAGACAAAATAGAACATCTGTTTTTAACAGATTTTATATACAAAATGGACGATATTGTAATCGTAACGAAGAGGAATAAATATTAAGTTCTGGATTTAATCACACGCACGTAAGTTTAATGATTTAACTTATAGTTTATGAAATACCTTTTTATCTTGTATTATTTTTTGAAGATTTTATATGTTTTAGACCTTTCTGGGCCTTGGAGTCCCTCGTAGAAGTGGTTTCAATATGGCTTCGGGGTCGGCTTGGGAAGATTTTCAGTTTTGTTTACCTCTCGGAATTTTCACTCATGGTTTGTTTAAGGAATTTTATATTTACAGAGATTATTCAACCTCTGTTTTTAACAGGAACTTGTTAAGGAAAGGTTATAAACACAAATTCACTTTTAGTTTCACTTTTAACACAACGTAGTCTAATTTTAAATAAATTTTTAACATGAAAAAGCTTATACTTCTCAATTCTGTATATTTTTCGTAACTAACTGTTTTCTTATCAATAGCAACCAATATCAAATTTTTCTATCTTTTCAAAATCCATATGTCTCTTTATTTTTAAGTTTTTCTATATTTGCTGACCAATCAAATTCATTTAATAATTTTTGATTTCTGTTATTTGACATGATTGTTTTATAATTTGATCTTTTTCTGATATCAAAGTTTATTTTTAATGTCTCCAAATAATTTATTATTATTTTTATCTTTTAGTTAAAATTATTTGACATCTGTTTTAATTTCAGTTGTCATCTCCTTTCTTCCGTTCGAGTTGACAAATCCAGATTCACACTTTGTTAGATATGTTCATAAGTGTACTTCTTCTATTTTTACCAGTGTCAGATTTTATAACCTAACTAATAATTTTTAATTTTCAGGTTCTTTCTTTTTAGATTTATGATGAGCCAAGAAACTTTTGCAAAGCTTTTGAAAATTCTGAAACTATGTGATAGAATTTCAATAAATTAGAGAAAAGTTATAAAGATTCCCGTTTAAAGTTTGGGTTGTAAATATTTGTCAGGTGATTTGTTTATATTTTATTTAGATTTTATACTGAAATAACCCTTGTTTGGTGTATGTGTTGTATGATTTCACTTTCCATATCAATATATATATTTATTTATTTATTTATTTACAATATCCTCAGGCAAGCCCAATTACAGGATAAGGACAAACACAGGACAATAAAGACAGAAGAGAAAAAAAAATAATACAATGCAGTATTTGTAATAAAGCTAATCATGAATGCCCACTGGCATTCACAAAAAAGAAACTTACACAAGCATTATATGCAAAGTGAAGTATTTCCTATGAATTACCCCGGAGAAAAATTCTATTTGTCTATTATTTGTGCAGAAAATATCTATGTTTGACTCAATCGAGGAGTAGTCAATGATAAGCTGGTTTAATGGTGAAAATTTGTAAACGTTTGTCCTATGTGGTAATTCATAGAAAAGGCTATTGGTTCTAGAATTTGTTCTAGGAACTCTGAAGTTTAGTAACGATACAATATTATCACATTTAAAAATATAATTACCAATTTTATATAAAAACATAACTGAATGCATTGAGCGACGACGAAGTAAACTACTGCTATTAAAACGAGAATAAAAGTGTTCTTGAGGTGTGCCTCTAACAGGATAAAGACCGTCCAAGATATAAGAAGCCGACTTAAAGTATCTTCTTTGTACTCGTTCCAAAGCGGAAATATGAATATTATAATTCGGGCTCCAAATAACACATGCATACTCCAGTTGCGATCTTACAAATGCCGAGAACAAAATATTCAATGTGTTAATATTTTTGAAACATTTCGCATTTCTAACGATGAAACCCAGCGACCGATATGCTGCAGAGACCGTTTTTTGTATATGTGGAACAAAAGACAACCTTTGATCAAAATAAACACCCAGATCTTTAAGGACATCTGGTCTGTCGAGGACAATGTTGCACAAGGAGTAATCAAATTGGATAGTTGTTTCTTTTCGACAAAAGGACATTACGTTACATTTATTTGGGTTCATAGGGAGCTTGTTTCTGATACACCAATTATTGACCAAATTAAGGTTTCTCTGTAGTTTTAAGCAGTAATTATTTCACAGTATATTTTCATATCATCAGCATATATGTCTTTATCAATGTCAACATCCAGATCGTCGGTAATGTCATTTATAAAAATGTTGAAAAGTAAGGGACCCAATATAGAGCCCTGTGGGACACCGGAAGTTTGAAGAAAAGGTTGAGATTTGTATCCTAAAGTATTCAGTGCGATTATGAAGATAAGAACTAAGTATAGCAATTAACATGTCATCTACACCAAATAAATTAAGTTTATGTAAAAGTAGGCCATGGTCAATTTTGTCAAAAGCTTTAGAAAAGTCAGTGTAGATAGTATCAACTTGACTTTTCTTCTCCAACACTTCACAAATGAATTGGGTTACGCGGAATAGATTCGTAACTGTGGACCTACCAGATATGAAACCATGTTGTTTAGGTATGATGATATTACTGACATGAAACGCAAGGTGATTATGGACGACTATTTCGAACACTTTGGCGAAATTGTTTAGAATAGCTACTGGACGATAATTACTTATGTCATTCTTTAAGACTTTTTTAAATATGGGGCAAATCCTAGAAACCTTCCAGCAATCGGGAAACTTCCTAAGATTGAGAATGAGATTAAAAATTCTATAGAGAGGTTTGCACAAAGTATACGCACAGTCCTTGACTAAGAAGGCCGGAATTAAATCGGGCCCATTTGTCTGTTTGGGCTTAAGTTTCTTAGCAGCCACTAAGATTTCGTTTTCAGAAAATTCTCTGATACTTAAGATATTTTGACCGTTATTTTGACTGTCGTGATGAGAGAAGGTGCCCGACGGAGTAAAATTATTGGAGAAAAATGAAGCAAATCCATCAACCAGCTCCTGTGAGCCATTATATTCAAAATTTCCATATACCATTTGAGCAGGAATAGAGGAACTACTCCTTGCGGAATTAACAAACGACCAAAACCGATTAGGATTGTTATTAATGTCGGTTTCAAGATTTTCGGTAAAATTTTTATAAGCTATCTTAGATTCTTCTTTAGTAGTTGATCTAATATTACTAAAGGATAAATAATCAATGTCAGAACGACTTTTGCGGTATTTTTTCCAAGCCTTAGATTTTGCTGAAACAAGGTTGATTAGACGTTTGTCAAACCAAAGAGGATAGCTCCTATTATTTATAATTTTTGGTGGAACAGTTTTATCAAAAATGTCATTTAAAATATAGTAAAATATATCAACTGCGCTATTGACATCATTGCAACCATCAGCAGAGGCAATACTGTGATAAAGAGAGTGAAGATTGCACTTTTTAAAATTGTAGCCACCTGAGGACTTCGCGACTATAGTTGAAACAGAATTATCAAGTTTGAATTCTATAGATATTGCTGGATGGTGTTTGTCCTCGGGCAATAGCGGATCAACCGATTTAGAGACATTGCATTCAATATTGGATAAGACTAAATCAAGTACTTTATTATAACTATTTGTAACGGTTGAATTTGTCACTACGTCTATTGTATATATTAAGTATTTGTATATAGTAATTACCTGACCGATATTGTCTCTATGTTTCTAATATCATTTGTTCACTACGAAAGTACTTCAGTAGTTATATAATTTCTGTCAGCCCAGAGTTTTAGGGACTACTCTGCCATCATCCTTCCGGTGAAGTGGTGCAGGCTGTAACCATACCTGTCTTCACATCTTGACAACAATTTTATATTTTGTCGCTAGGTAATGTAAATAATAAAACGAGCGACTACCTGGTGAATGTCCGTATAGATAGATTCATGTTAGTTATTTCTTTTTGTTTCTTATAAATCATAATTAAGGGTAGTAAGGGGTTTTCTCTCTTGTGGATTTTACTTTAGTTTTTAGTTACCGTGGGACTACTGATATTGTTTCTGGCTTTGATTATATCACCTTTGGGGTGTAGCCACAGTGGTCCAAATACTTTGTCCGCTTCAGCTTGATAAACGCTAAAGTTTATTAGGGTTCAGTTATAAATTACTGACTCCTTGACTTGAAGTCTAAAACATTTAAAATAGTAATTAGGTTGGATAAAACTTACTGATCTATGTAGAAATACTTTACTTTAGAGTTAAAGGTATATTTTCTTCATTTATCTACCATATTTTGGCTTGAGTAAATACATACTAGTTAGAAATCTTCTATGTAAGATGGCATTCGAATATTTTCTGAACATCTACTTATAATATATATTAGCTGTTATCGCCATGTTTTGTATGTTAAATCCGAGTGTTTGATCTTGCTTTGTTTACTTTGACAGGAGGGTATTGTCGTACTATCTATTGCTCAAATTTATTTGAATAATTTATAATATATACTTTATTTTTCTCTCCAATGTTTACAAGTGTTTATTTGTAGGATGACATTGACAATTGGCCGTGACAGTCGTGTCTTGGATAAAAGCGTTCGTTCGTCATACCGCTGAGTGTAGTCGTACTGGATGTTAGGCGATGCTCTGTGACTTAGAGTCCACAGACAACTTAGTTTGTCGCGCCGATGTTGTCGGCAGAGATAGAGCGTTTGCTCTGTGACTCTACGAGTCCATAGACAAATGCTGTCGCTCCGTTTTAGGGAATTGTTAGAGCGTTTGATCGATGCTACTCAGGAGTGTAGGCTGTTTTACTCGCGAATGCGTATTGACTTACATAGAGGGAAGTGTAGCACTTCATGACTTGATCTGTGCGGAACACGCTCGGAGTAGTGAGCCGTGTAGTTCGGATGTATGTTTCGGGTAGGTTTCTTTATGGTAGTATTCTGTATTGACGTTGAGGAAGTGTCAGTCACCCTTCTTTCCGGTGTGTGCTCCTACTTGACAGATGGTTAGCAAAAGTGCATGGAACTAGAATCTGAATTTTATTAATGACTGGGTAGTTATCCCCTGCTGGGATTTATAGGTTCTCGTTCTGAATGAGTTGTGGAATTTACGGCTAGTATTTTGGTTCTACGGGAGTTCGTATTGTTGAAGAATTCCGTCCTGTTCTGGAAGCCGTTTTCACAAACTCTTATAGGGGATATATTGCACTAAAACGATTGTAAGTATTTTCTCTACTTACTGATTTCGCATCATTATGTATTTATCACTATTTAAAGGAAATCGCCAACGTTGGAGTTTTGAAATTGAAGGTGTGCCACATGCTGTTGTTGGTTCGTTAATTGTTGGTAGCCGTCCAGTAAGAGGAAAATTTTGAGTATTGGACCCTTTTTGGAAAAGGTATGTCTCATAGATTTGTAGTTTTTGTAGATAAAACAGTTGGTGGTAAAATACTACCTGTTGATTGTAAATTTTTGATTAAGACAGTCTATTCTGTTACCCTGTGTATATTTTGTTTTCTTTGCCCGCTTTAGCCTAACGAATACTATAATTCGTGGGTGATTCTTCAAACCTACCCTGGCTATGACCAAAAACAGTTTATTTTAGATGCTTATCGCATTCTTATTATTTGATTTAAATTCAGTGTAGTATACTGTTGCTGACACAGTTAATTGTAAGTAGGCCTTATGACTACTTTGTGGGTTTGATTAAGTTATGTATGTATAGTAAATTTTATACCCATTTAGAATAAGACCATCCTTATTTATTATTAATAAATCGGTTGAAACAAAAAATTACCAACAAAAATGAACGTCGTAACTAATTTATTAGATGTCACGTTTTTGAAGTTACGTCAAATTTTGATTTCATGTTAATGTCATAACGCAAAATAAGATATAAAAATGCGATATTCTGATGAATCCAAAAAACTTATGCTTAATGTAGTAAACTATTTTCAAAACGATTTAGGATCTCGATTTAAGGCAATTCAAAAAGCGTCCGAAGCACTGAAAGTTCCAGAAAGCACATTATATAATCTTGAAAAACCAAACAGAGCTACAGATTTCGAATTTAGAAGAAATATGTCTGCAAGCGTTTCCCGGAGCAAAACCCGAATTACAAAAAATACCCTGCATTGTTTGAGGGAAGTAATTTATAAAATGTATGCGCGAAAGGATAAAATCACAGTAGAAACTATTTTACGGCAATTTATCGAAGAGTCTCCAGAAACTAAGATTTCCAAAGGTTCGTTATATTTGGGAATAATAAAAATGGGTTTTCATTTCAAAAAACAGGATGGAAGAAAACATTTATTGGAAATGCCTGCAGTCAGATTAAAAAGAATATTATTTTTGAACAAATACCATTCTGCTAAAAGCGAAAAGCTCTTTACACCTGTTTTTCTGGATGAGACATGGGTTTTTAGTAAAAGCGGGGACAGAAGAATGTGGCAAGATGGTACTAAACACAGTGATTTAAAAATAACTGGAAGTGGGACACGATATGTAATTGTTCATGCCGGTAATAAAAAAGGTTTTGTGGCAAATGCATCGCTTATTTTTAAATGCAATAAAAAAACAGGCGATTACCATGATAACATGAACACCGAAAATTTTGAAAATTGGTTTAAACAGCAACTAATTGTAAACTTGGAAGAACCATCGTTAATTATAATGGATAACGCAACGTATCACAGTCGCCTGGATGAAGAAATCCCAAGAAAAAGTTGGAGTAAAACACGCATGTTAGAATGGCTCAAAAAAAAGAATATTCCTTCTCCAGATCACATTTTAAAGGATGATGTTTGGAATATAATTGAAAAGCAAGTTTTGCCAGAAAAAAATTATCATTTAGACAAATACGCTGCCGAGCATGGTCATTGTGTTCTCAGGCTACCACCCTATCATTGCCATTTTAATGCCATCGAAATGATATGGTCAGAAACTAAAAGGCATTATGACCAGGCTACTACGAAAACTGCAAGGTCACCTACTGAAGTCTTAAAAGTATGGAATGACGTTGTAAAAAATGTACCGGAGCAACACTGGCAGAATTACATAAATCATACAGAGAAAATTATTTCTGAAGCATGGGAAGTAGAAAACAAACTGGACCTACTAAACATCGAACCTATGGTGATCTCTGTATCCGATGAATCCGATGATGAACTATCACTTTCCGAAAGTTATTCTGATTTAGAAACTAATTAAACTTTGCCTTGAAGATCACGTTGTCATTTTTTTAAAATCTAGAATTTGTACTTAATCGAACTCTGAATTGCCATATTTTTTTAAGAAAACTATGTATCTAGTTAATAAAACAATGTTTCTAAAATTAGTGCGCTTTTATATTCTTTTATTATGTCAACATCTTTAGAATTTTATGAATTTCATAAAATTAATTTGTATTATTACAAACCGCCACTGATAATATGAAATTTCAAGTCACTACGCCAATGCAATAAGAAATATGTCAAGCATTTGACATGACAAAGGTCATAACCTAATTTTTTTCATGTGGGTTCAGATGGTTCAAGAAGCCGCATACGTTAAGTTACTAAAACGGCTGGTACCTCTAAAAAGGTATTAATTTTACTATATGTATACATTGATTAAGTTAATTTGGGGTTGATTTTGATTTGTACGTTACTTGTAAATTCTTATAAATTAGCTTCTGGCATAGGCCGAGACAAGCTTAACTTGTCGAGGTGTTTGATTGGTTCCTGTATAGGCTCAGTTTTTAGCTGATACCTGTTTTAATTTTTAAGGGTTCACCTGTGGGGCCAGGGTATACTTACCACCCTCCAGATACACACTTCGGGACATTAGGAGTCTACCTGGTGGATAGATAATGATGTCTTCTGCAGTTTGCTGCTACTCTTCAACAACTTCTTGAAGAAGACCACATTGAGGGTAACCTGGTATCGGGGGTTTTTCTGAGTTATTTACTTATTTTTATTTTAGGCTTTACGACAACATGTATATGTATACATTAGCTAGGTAGTTCCTACTGATTTATTTTATTATGCAATTGTAATGGTGGAAATTAATATTTTGCGGTGAATTTTCACAATTTAATTTTCATAATTTTATCCACTTGCGCATGTGTCTCTGCCTTGGTACCAACGCCTTGACTACGGTGTCGCCTTGTATGGAATTGATTTTATAAACTGTACGCTACTTTTCAGGTTCGTTTATAGAACATATAATTAATACGTTCTTATTTACTGGTTCACTTGATCAGCCATATTAATTTCCCACTACATAGGTCAATTAACTGGTATATGTTGGAATTTAATTGTTAATCATTTGGGTTTTTTTTATGTGTTACAGAGGTTCACACTATTTTCTTTAAGTGGGGGGACATTTACTAGGGTTCACATTAGCTATTAATTGTAAAATATATCCCTTAAAGGTATTAGATGTTTTTTTATTTAGATATTAGAAGGAACATAAGCTGAGGTTTGCCTTTTATTTTCATCCCTTGTTTTACTGGGTTATCGGGGGAGATTAGTCGTGCTAGGCCAAAGTGGAAAACTCAGTTGGCGCCCACACAAGTTGTCTACTATTTTGTCCGGAAGATCAATAAGAGGGATCCACCCCTACCTCCGTTCTAGGCGACGTCGAAGGCCTAAGGTTGTCACCGGAGCAACCGAAACTTATGTAACCAAGTAGACAAATTAATTTATAATCTTGCACTTTTTTTAATTATTTAAATTTTATAACTTTATTCTTATTTGGGCTTGAGCTCAATTTTTAAGGTTACATATTCAGAATGTAATTGTATTATTTAAAGTCAAAGAAGTTCATAAAGTTAATTAGTGAAGGCATATATTTTCCTGGCATGACACCATTTGAAAGATAATTGGCATATTCTGTGATATTGAAGTCACCAAAGATAATAATGTTTTCGTTGAATATAGCATACAAAGACTCGATTGCGTCATATAAGTTATCATAGACAACTGAGTTCATTTGTGGGGGAATGTAAATATTAAATATAATGTTATGGTATACAATAATTCAATGTGTGATGATTTAATTTTATTGAATAGTATTATATACCACAAGTATCAGTATCAACCAGAACCTCAAATCAAACAAATTTTATATTTTAAGATGTATTTATTGATCTGAAATGTTAGACATTTAACATTATATCATATGCATGTGGATCTCAGGGTATGATATGGGTAAAGTGAGTTGTCTAAATTTAAGGAGTAAATTTGAAATGTAACAACCTTCAACTTCAAAATTAAATTAATGATAATTAAATAACTATCTCCAGATTGCAATCCGTGGATGGTCTCCTAGCCTATTACAACCTATATTAAAATAAAATTAACACAATTCCGCACAAACAAAATAACTCTCTCAATATCTTGTCGAAACACCGTCGGTAGCTATATTGTCTAAATAGAAAACGACTTATTCTCTGAAGCGAAGAAACTTTGCGATGCGCAAAGGAAAGATTACTGGTAAACGTCTCGAATCTGGGTACTGGTTTACAATCAGCTGTTAGGTACAAGTTTTAGTATAAAATTATTTACATTACCATCGTTTACTGCTGGATGATCTCTCTTGATCTTGAATTTGAACAACCTTTACTACATTCTAATCGAAGGTAAGTTATGTAAGATATTTCTAACTCACTATATCTTTTTTTATCCGTTTTATTTAAAGTTTTCGTACATTTAAACTTGTAACGTCCATTACTTTTTTGTCTCCCCCTTAGTTACTTATCACCTAACAAACTTCCTTCCCGTTGCTAACGAATATTCTTTTTTTTCTTCTTTATTTATTATAGAAATTACTAATTTTTGTTGAAATCCAGTTACTGACAGTTCATATTATTTAATCAAATAAAAATGTCCATAACAACCAATGTTTTTGTACTGACATTTCCAATATCAACTTTATCAGCTGATTTATACAGGGTACATAAAATATCTTAACAGAAAGTATCTAATTTAATCATTTTAACGTTATTGCTAAAAATGATGGACATAACATAAGATTCCCATGTACATATGATATAATAATTTCCAAAAGTAACCATTTCATTTCATTTATGATGATCTCAATTTCAGTACAATAAATAAGTTCTTTGAGCCTGCCTTGATCTTTACTGCAATGATATCTATAGCTGGTATGACTTGAAAAGCATCCACAAATGAACTATGGTCAAATAATGTAGCATTAAGCAATTTATTCACAGTCAACAAAGCACCACCACCTCTTGTGTTATTTAAGAGCTCATATTTCTTATCAGAAGGAAATATGTCAAACTTATTACTCGCTGTTGTAAAAATTATCGTTTAACCAAGTTTCAGTAAATGCGAGTACATCAAAAGGACAAGCAATTGAAGCATTAAGAAGTAAATTATTAGTTTTAGTGCGAATACCCCGTAAGTTTTGATAATAGCAAATAAGGGTTGTTGATTTATTTTTGGCTGTAATATTAACTTTGCCGGAAAATTCGGTTGATTGCTATGGCGATATTTTATTTAATCTCAACTTTTGAAGTGCTAACTTATATACATAACAATCTTTATTCCAAGCGGCATGATTAGCAGCAACACTTTGATCAGCACATTTGTTATGATTGTGACAATTAATACATTATTTAACTTCATTTTGAGTACATTCTTCAAGTTTGTGATTTTTACCACAAAGAGGACATATATTTGATACAGATGAACAATTTTTAGACGTGTGACGAAAACCGCAACATTTGTAGCATCGAAGCAGGGCAATACCATCATACACATTGCCATAGTCATATCCAATATAAACTTTGCCTTGATCCATCACTTTTTTGTATGTATGAGAGGAGCACTGAATTAAACTTTGAAACACACGATATATATATTATGGTGGAAGATTTAGTTACAGCAGAAAATAACAGAAGACTTGGACGTTTCGGAAGGTTCAATTTGTCCTTCATTATTTAGAGTAAGGCCAAAGTAAGGAACTGACAATGCTGCCGGTGATATTAATATAAAAAATAACCCTCGAAGTTAATCAATCTATCAAATTGACTTACTCGATAGTTTATTTTCAACGTTACTTTCTAATTTATGAGTAGGTATATATTGCAATCGCTATACTAAAAGTTACAGATTGAAATGTAGTTCGAGGCAGTTATAACTTTCTTTTAATGCTTTTTATCCCTTATAGCTGCTATCAAACTGTACCGTTTTTCACCTTACAATGAACATAGTTTTCATTCGTTGACGGCTATAGTTTACCGTTAATGTTCTACTATCACGAAGTGGATACTAAAATAGAAAATAGTTGGAAATGTTCGTCTGCTGTATGTTGGAATTTAACTAATAAAAACATGCAAACCATCGTTAATGAAAAAGAAAGTATCTAATGGGTAGGATAATGCCATTCAATGGTATACAGGCGGTTCAAAAGCAATAGAAGAGACTGTTATAGGAATGTACGGGCCATGAACCAAACACTCCGAAAGCTTGGAAGAAAGCTCCAAGTATCTTTCAAACGGAAATTCACGCCATAGGATTCTAGGTCACACTGGAATAGAAGGAAATGAAATTGCAGATGAACTAGCAAAAAGGGAGACTGAAACTCCCTTTTGGGGGCCGCAGCTCTTTTGCGATATCAGTTTCAATGTAATATTGGAAGAAATAGACAAAGCCGAAAAAAGGAGATCTGACCATTGGAAAGATCTAGAAGGACTTAAACAACTAAAGATACTTCTCGAAGACTACAACCAGAAGATAACTAATGAAGAGAAAAACTTCACCAGGAGTTTTAACAGGTTTTCTGACGGTACACTGTCGCCTGATTGGGCACCTTAGATAGCTCAAAAGAAGAATGTAAATTCTGTGGAATGGAAGAAGAAACCTCCATCCACAGCAATTCAGAATCCTAGAGCACAACACCTTGGAGACTACCGGATAGAAGAGGGACACTTAACTAAGTTAAATCCTGCAGATATCTTAAAATTCCTCCGGGAAATAGGTCTAAAGAAGCTACTAGTCTCTGAGACTTCCCTCAGAAACTGAGTAGAAGAAAGGGGGAGCAATAGATTTTTTAGGTCTCAGTGAATATCACTCCAATATACATACATACACTACCGAACGATTTATAGAAAAATGAACCAGCAAAAAAGTCGGCCATATGCGTGGATATTTAATATTTGTTATAACACTAATTTAATTCATGGATGAAACTTTTTTGCGTTTAGTACTACGAAATTAGCGTAATACTGGCAGCTTTCAACCTAAGTTGCGAATACACTCGACTAGAACAACGGAAGATAAATTTGTTAATGTATATAGCATACGTGGAATTGTTAGATCTGTATCTCATGTTGGGTATATCACGCACTACTATTCTAAACTTCGATCATTAAACAGACTATATGAATAACCCGCTATACTGACAACACACTTTGTTTACAACCAACATCTATATCGGTTCTCTCATACCAAAACAAGGATATCAATCTCACAGCAAAGGTCGCTGATTCCAACAACAGTGTCGTGCTGTGTGAGGATTTGAATTTGATAGAAATATTCATCTAAGATTTATTTATTACTCGAGGAATCAATTAATTATAATATATAAGTAAATTATTTATTTTCTGTTAATATAAAATTGTATTCTTATTAGAATGGGTAAATAGTATTTATATATCAAGTGATACGACACTGGTAGTATCAGAACTGTAAAACTGTACAGAACTTGTTACTTACATGATCTACATTAAAATTTCTTCACAACATCTACCACAATTGTGTACAACCAATTTTTTTTTGTAATCTTTGATACAACAACCATAAACATATACACTGTGTTCATTTGAAAAGGACCCACCCTTAATATTTTTTCAAAAATGGGACATATTAGAAAGAAATGCCGAAACACGTCAACTTTTAACTTGATGGGGACACTTTTTGGCGCTAATGTCGTAAATGTCATATTCACCCCCTCTCTATTGGAGACACCCCTTACATTTTTTTAAATGGCATTAGGTATCTAGTCATACCTCATTTAAAAGGTCTGGTAAATCTCTATTCAATCATTTTGTTTTGCCTTTGATACCAGCCTTCCATTGTTATTTAATCGTTGTTTAAAACTGGCTCTCTTTCAACTTTTCGTATATGCCCCCGTATTGTGTTATGATAGAAAGACTCCTTAAAGAATAAAAAATTTACAAATAGTGAAAAAACAACTGTTAACAAGAAAAAAACTGCTATTTAATCATGTGGTCAGAGTGACCACCGTTAACATTCAGGCAATAAAAGTTGAAAAAGAGCCAATTTTAAACAACGATTAAATAGCAATGGAAGGCTGGTATCAAAAACAAAACGATTGAATAGAGATTTACCAGACCTTTTAAATGAGGTATGACTAGATACCTAATACCATTCGAAAAAATGTAAGGGGTGTCTCCAGTAGGAAGGGGGTGAATCTGACGTTTATGACATTAGCGCCAAAAAGTGTTCACATCAAGTTAAAAGTTGACGTGTTTCGGCATTTCTTTCTAATATGTCCCATTTTTGAAATATTAAGGGTGGGTCCTTTTCAAATGAACACAGTGTATAGTAAAAATCAAAACAAATAGTTGTCAAAAAATGTAACCATTCAATATAAGCGGTTTTGTCACATTTACTGAAAAATGCAGAATTACAGAAAACTTCGAATTGACATCCTTTTTATGAACATTCACTCAAGTATATTGTCAAAGATTAAATAAGCCGCTTTTTACACATTTATCTCAATTATATATGTTGTATTGTGTTAAAAAGTAATCTATCAATTTGTGGATACTATGCCATAAATATCTTAATAATACTTGTCACCGTAATAAGAGTAAAATATAAAGGTATATGGCTTCAAGTGCTCTTAGCTATGAGTGAAAAATAAACATGTGCTAAGATAAAATAACGTCTGTCGAAGACAGTTTTGTAAATAACCTTTGTGTGAATATTATGTATTTTTTTAGTTTAGTTTAGTTTAACATATTTTAGTTAAATAGTCTTAGTTTAGTTCTCACACAGAAAAGATCAAGCTTACTCGTTACGATTTTAAAAATTTAGTTATATTCAAGTTTAAATATAAACTCTGTGTGTATTATTTGTCCCATTTCCTAATAGTATAAGTATGAAAAAACATTTATTGGGGAACCACAAAAAAATTCAAGTCATTGGATGATCATTACATTTAAATAATACGACATGGCAACATAAATAAATATATAAACCTTTACATTGTTTATGTTGGCATCAAATAATACGTCGGTTTACTTTTCTAGTATGTTCATTGTTCGGAGATTCTAAAGTACACTGCCGAACATAAAATTAGGGTCACCTAGTAATTTGAAGATATTGTAGGAATTTTTATTTTCTTTCGGATTTTTCTCGGTTGTAACATAGTTTACTAACGGATTGCTTGAATAAGAGCAGTTGTTGTAATTTGAAGTTTATTGAAAGTAATAAAAATGAACAATTTTAATTTGATGTGCTTTTCGTTAAAAAAAAGAAATTTTAAGGACTTCAGTAGCTAGTATTCCCTCCTCTGGAAGTGATAACAGTATTGTTGCGAGGTCACCAACTCAAAGCCGGCCCTGTCCCTGGACTAGAAATTTTGGTGACTGCGCCCCTTTCGAGAACATTCGCTTTGTTTGTGCATAGGGCGAGCGCGGAAGGTACTGGAATTTTCGAGAGTTGATAAAGACTATATATACGCGGGTTTTTGAGTGCGTGAACAATTAGTGAAGCGAAGTACAAAGTTAGTTCACAGAAAGACAGTGAATGAAATAGTGAAGATAAATAGTGTAATATTCAAGTGGTAAAAATAAATTAGAACTATTATACCGAGTGTAAATAAATTAATGGACATTAAGTAAAGTGTGTATATAAATTAAGTTTAATACAGTGTCTTTCTTTAAATAAATAAATAACAAAAACATTACAATATCTTCAAATTACTGGATGCTCGGAAGTGTATTTAAAAGAATTATAGGTAAGTTTTTATTTCAATAAAAATACTGCTTTCGTTATTTCAAATTTTTAGACTGCACTCATATCATATGATTTTTACATGAGGCCTTAAATGACGAAGACTTCGACTAACGGATAGATTATTTTCACTGAATGATTAATCAATAATTCAATTATTTAAAATTCTAATATTTTAAAACTGCAGTAAGGACTATCTTGTCACAATAAACGCAAATATGAATACACGAAGGGATGTTCATCGAGGAGTCTAGACTAGTAGGCTATGTATATGTATACGTTGGGGCATTGTTATTATTCTACCTTGCATGAAATTGCGAAATTTGTACGTATCTGCACCCACACGCTGAATATTCTTTGTTTATTTGGCAACACATAATAATGTCAATATTACATGGAAAATTATTTGTTGGAAAAAACCAGATATTTCACTACATTTAATTATTAAAAGATAATTTCCATTAAAGTAAAATACTAATTAATTTTTTTTTTGTTTAAGATTTTCACGGCTACCAAAATCAGTCATCTGATCTCTTAGGCTCGCTGGCCGTGAAAATTTATTCCGCTCTATGTTTCTTGCAGATTGAAATTGTTTCATGACTCATTAATTTCAGTTTAAGTACAAACAAATTGCAATAAACGTTGAAATTGTTGAATTTTCTACGAAGATATAAGCAAATTAAATAATTGGCGCATAAAGGTAAACTTGTCTTAAAAATAAATATTCAAGGCAATAAAGTATCTACCTAAAATAATTTTTTCTACAAACGTCAGTAAAAGTATAATTTTTAACGCATGCTATCAGTTACTACGTTTTCATGCAGAATTCAATTCGAATTGAATACACTTTCCGTATTAAAAACCCTCATGAAAACAGGTATTGAAATCGAATTGAGTTTCAAGGTCGATACTGCTTTTTTGGGATCGTATCGAGATCGAAAAATCGAAATGCGACATGAAAACCGAGATCGTATTGAAACATGCGCATTCTATGACATTTGCTATCAAATTTATGATAGCTGTAAGCCATATAACCTTAAAACCACTCAAAACATAAAAGTTTACTCTAGCTTTCTTGTAACATTTTGTGGAAATAAAGGTTTTTTGATATTTGAAATCAATCAAAAACACGACAGCATTTGACACTATTGACAGATAAAATGTCAAATCTCCAAACAATTTGAAGTGTAATTGAATCGTGATTGAATCCCTATCATGAAAACAGAGATCGGTATTGGATTCAAAATTAATTCAATACTCCATGAAAACGTAGTAAGTGTCTAAAATGCCATTTTACGACACTGGTATTAAAAGTAAAATACTCTTAGCACTAGTGCTAAAAGTGACAGTTTACTTAGCGTTTTGTCATCATGACAAACATAAACATTCAAATCGACGCCATTTTCAGTCTATTTAGAGCAGCCTAAATAACACATTTTTTTTTGCTTTTGCTTGTTTGTAGAAAAAATGGTGTGTGCAACATATGCATAAAGTGTCTTTTTTCACTCATGGAATTGACTTTACCACTCTTGAAAAAAAGCACCACTTTATGCACTTGTTGCATAAATAACTATTTTCTACGATCGTGCAAAAAGTGACTATTTTTTGTACTAATGCAAAAAGTATATTTATTGAAAACCCAATGGAATACACGGGACACTTCTTTCGCAGATTGGTGGAATCAGGGGCAGATGTATTAACATTAAAACGTCATGGAGGGTGAAAATCCTCGAGGAGTAACTTTCCAAAAAAATTAAAATAGCTGCTCAAATTCTAGGATAAGGTGAACCAAGTACCAGTACCGGAAGCTTCACAGTCTGAAAAAGAGCTGTTTTAAATGAAGAACTTGATGAGGCATCCACAAATAGAAATGAAACCAAAATTCGAAAAATCAGTGGAAATGTAGTTTGTCCATCACTAAAAATTGTAAATTGCTCTAACTGCGATATTAAAATCGAAATCAACTCAAAAAGGTAAAATTAGTAGGTACCTAATTTTTGCTGTAGTTACCTACTTATTGTAATTCGATGATTTTTTCAAAAATTTTAAAAATACTCATCCCAGATTGATACACATTAATCGGATTTCCGAATAATACAGGGTATTTTCTCCCGAAAACACCGAAAAAAAAGACCTTTTTTGAAGCGAAAATTTTAAATACAACACCCTATATATTTTTTAATACCATCTGAAAGTCCCTTTCAACCCCTTTTCAAAAATGTATACATAAACGGCATATACTCAAGTTTTTAGGGAAATATTTAATTTTATATGAAAACATGTCAAGAACTTCCAAACATAAATTAACAGCTTGGAAATATTATAACTCGAAAATGACACAAGGGATTACTGAGCGGCTTTTACTGAAATTCTTAGAAATATTTAAATTTTTTTCTAACACCGTGGCCAAGTCTCAAAAGTTGTCTAAAATTTTCGTAAGATAGTTATATATATATAGTGGCTTAACACTCCCGTAGAAGTAGCGCCGCTCTTACGAGCTCTCTAGATCCTTTTGTAAGGGTGGATCAGACCACATTTCCTTTTTCATATTTTTTCTACTATTTGTAGCCATTGCTTCCTGTCCTGAGTTTTCTCTTCCCAGAGTTTAATTCCCATTGTCTTGAGATCACCTACTACCTCCTGCAACCAATTTATCCTGGGTCTTCCCCTTCTTCTCTTACTACAAGGCTTCCTCTCTACCATTGAGTATATTATTGCTTTCTTACCGGCTCTCCATATGTGTCCCAACCATTTTAATCTTTGCTCCTTAATTTTTTCTACTGTGTCTTTTTTCATCTCTTGATATAGTTCCATGTTTGTTCTTCTTCTATATTTTTTTTGGTCCTAATATTGTTCTTAGTATTTTTCGTTCCTGTATTCTCATATCCTCTTGTTGTTTTTTATTCATGGTTAATGATTCTGCCCCATACATCATCACCGATCTAATTATTGTGTTGTATATTCTTATTTTCGTGCGCTAGCTAATTATTTTATTTTTTAATAATTTTTTGTTAGCCTGAAATGCTTTGTTTGTTGCAACGATTCTTTCCCTTATCTCAGTCTCTCTGTCTCCATCTCTACTTATTGTTATTCCCAGATATTTAACTCTATCCACTTCTTCAAATTTATATCTTCCAATTTTCACCTTTCTTTGTTCACAATTCTTAATAATTTGGTTTTATAAGTATTTATCACAAGTCCAATTTTATTATCCCTTATCCTCCAACATTTCTTCCATTACCATTCTGATTTTAGTCACTAGTGCTACGTGGTCTGCATACGCTATTATTTGTCCTCCTCTGGTTCTTAAATTACCTTTACATATTTTTTTCAATGTATATTCTAGTGCCAAATTGAATAGTGTTGCCGACAGAGAGTCTCCTTGCTTGAATCCTTTATTATACGTGAACTTCTCCGTTTTCCCTCTTTGAGTGATTACTTCTGCTACGCTCTGGTCTAGTGTCATTTTTATTAATCTTGTTAGTTTATTATTCACTCCCATTTCATTCAACGCTTTCAGTAATTGATTCCTTTTCATCGTGTCAAATGCTCGTTGGTAGTCAATGAATAGTATTTCAATGTCAATGTTATATTCGTTGGACATTTCCAACATTTGTTTCAGTATGTGTTTCGCATCTGTAGTTGACCTTCCTTTTGTAAATCCGTACTGATATTCTCCACCTCTGTAGCCTGCGTCATGCAGTCTTCTTTTTATAATTGTTGTTGTTATCTTATATGTTGCATTCAGTAGCGTAATTCCTCTGAAATTTTCACATGCTTGTTGGTCTCCCTTCTTGTGTATTGTTACTATTTGTCCCACCTTCCATTCCTCCGCCATCTCTTCTTCTTCTTCCCATATTTTATATATCAATTGGTATAATTTTTCTAACAGTTTTGTCCCTCCCTACTTGATAAGTTCCATGTTAATTCCGTCGCTTCCTGGCGCTTTTCCGTTCTTACTTCTGTTAATTATCTCTCTTATTTCTTCTTTAGTTGGTTTCTCATTTATCTCTTTTTTGATATTTTCTTCTATATCAACCTTTTCTCTTACTTCTCTTACTTCTCTTACTTCTCTTACTTCTCTTACTTCTCTTACTTCTCTTACTTCTCTTACTTCTCTTACTTCTCTTACTTCTCTTACTTCTCTTACTTCTCTTACTTCTCTTACTTCTCTTACTTCTCTTACTTCTCTTACTTCTCTTACTTCTCTTACTTCTCTTACTTCTCTTACTTCTCTTACTTCTCTTACTTCTCTTACTTCTCTTACTTCTCTTACTTCTCTTACTTCTCTTACTTCTCTTACTTCTCTTACTTCTCTTACTTCTCTTACTTCTCTTACTTCTCTTACTTCTCTTACTTCTCTTACTTCTCTTACTTCTCTTACTTCTCTTACTTCTCTTACTTCTCTTACTTCTCTTACTTCTCTTACTTCTCTTACTTCTCTTACTTCTCTTACTTCTCTTACTTCTCTTACTTCTCTTACTTCTCTTACTTCTCTTACTTCTCTTACTTCTCTTACTTCTCTTACTTCTCTTACTTCTCTTACTTCTCTTACTTCTCTTACTTCTCTTACTTCTCTTACTTCTCTTACTTCTCTTACTTCTCTTACTTCTCTTACTTCTCTTACTTCTCTTACTTCTCTTACTTCTCTTACTTCTCTTACTTCTCTTACTTCTCTTACTTCTCTTACTTCTCTTACTTCTCTTACTTCTCTTACTTCTCTTACTTCTCTTACTTCTCTTACTTCTCTTACTTCTCTTACTTCTCTTACTTCTCTTACTTCTCTTACTTCTCTTACTTCTCTTACTTCTCTTACTTCTCTTACTTCTCTTACTTCTCTTACTTCTCTTACTTCTCTTACTTCTCTTACTTCTCTTACTTCTCTTACTTCTCTTACTTCTCTTACTTCTCTTACTTCTCTTACTTCTCTTGCTTCTCTTGCTTCTCTTGCTTCTGTTTCTGTTAGTAATTCCGTAAAATATTCCATTCATGTCTCTTTATACTCCGTATCTTCATTTACCATTCTTCTTTCTTTGTTTTTTATTCCTGTTTTTTTGGTTTCGTATGTTCGGGCCTGGATCTTTTTTATAAAAAGCTTCTGTGTTCCTCGCATAACTTGTTCTTTCTATTTTACTAATTCTCTTTTCAATTGTTGTTCTCTTATTTTCTTTGTTTCTTTTCTTAGTTTTTCATAAGCTACTCTTTCTTAATTTCTGTTCGTCCTTATCCATTTTAACCATGCTTCTTTCTTCTTTTCTATCATTTCCCTGCATCTTTCGTCGAGCCATTCCTTTTGTTCTCTTTTTACCACCAATCCTATTTTTCTGTTTGCAGCTTGAATTCCACTAATTTCTTTTGTCTCATTAATGAATTGTTCTTCTATACTATCTCTTTACTCGTCTCTGTACTCGTTTTGTGTTTCTGTCTGTTCTTAGTTACTTTTGTTAATTTTTTATGGAACTTTCGGGAAAAAATATACATTTGGCAACTATGTCAACAAAAACTTGAAGGAAATAAAAGAAGTTTAGCGAAAAAAAACTGCACGTCGATATCTTTTTCCATTCTCGAATAGGTAATAAACCGTCAAAATGTGTTACTTTATAGTGGATTTATATACATTATAGGAAGAAAGTCGAAATTAATATTTTTTTCTACAGTCGCGCGTAAAATGACTAATTAGTATATTCAAATGAAATCGTAAAGTCGACAAATGCCGAGGATCGTTACTTTACGCTCTAACGCAAAAAAGGAATCTTTTTCGCTCGCTTATTTAATCAAACCACGCCCTCCGAATTCACTCAATTGGTGAATAATTAACAATTTATCAGATTAGAAATTAAATAAAATTATATGAAAATTGTCAAAAATTTTGAAATATGGTCAAAAAGGGTCAATAATTGTCAACAATTGTCAATTATTGTCAAAAACTGTTAAAAATAGACAAATTTTTTTCAAAAACTGTCAAAAATTGTCAAAAATGGTCACAAATTTTAAAAAATTGTCAAAAATTTTAATTTTTTTTTGAAAAATGGCCAAACATTTTCAAAAATGGTCAATTGTCAAAAATTTTCAAATTTTTTTGAAAAATGGTCAAAAATGTTCAAAAATTGTTAAAAATGGTCAATAATTGTCAAAAACTATCAAAAATGGACAATTACTGTCAAAATTGGTCAATAACTGTCAAAAATTGTTAAAATTTTGGAAAATGGTCGATAATTGTCAAAAACTATTAAAAATGGTCAATAATTTTGAAAATTGTTAAAATTTTTGAAAAATGGTCGATAATTGTCAAAAACTATTAAAAATGGTCAATAATTTTGAAAATTGTTAAAATTTTTGAAAAATTGTCAAAAATGGACAATTATTGTTAAAAATTGTCAAAATTTTGGAAAATAGTTGATAATTGTCAAAAATTGTTAAAGTTTTTGAAAAA
Organism: Lochmaea crataegi; assembly: GCA_947563755.1. NCBI lineage: Eukaryota > Metazoa > Arthropoda > Insecta > Coleoptera > Chrysomelidae > Lochmaea > Lochmaea crataegi. The sequence goes on along the minus strand of OX387423.1, from coordinate 2,012,833 downwards.
TGGTCAAAAATTTGGAAAAATGGTCACTAATTTTGAAAAACAGTCAAAATTGTCAAAAATGGTCAATAATTGTTAAAATTTTGAAAAGTGGTCAATAATTGTGAAAATTTTGAGAAATAGTTGATAGTTGTCCAAAATTGTTAAAGTTTTTGAAATATGGTCAAAAATGGTCAATAATTGTCAAAAATGGTCAAAAATTTGGAAAAATTGGTCTAAAATTTTGAAAAATTGTCAAAAACTATCAAAAATGGTCAAAAAATGTCAATTATTTTTAAAAAATGTAAAAAATGGACAATTATTCTCAAAATTGGTCAATAATTGTCAAAAATGGTCAAAAATTGTCAAAAACTGTCAAAAATGGACAGTTATTGTTAAAAATTGTCAAAATTTTGAAAAATAGTTGATAATTGTCAAAAATTGTTAAAGTTTTTGAAATATGGTCAATAATTGTCAAAAATTTGGAAAAATGGTCTAAAATTTTGAAAAATGGTCAAAAACTATCAAAAATGGTCAATTATTTTTAAAAACTGTCAAAAATGGACAATTATTGTCAATAATGGTCAAACATTGTCAAAAACTGTAAAAATGGACAATTATTGTTAAAAATTGTCAAAATTTTGTAAAATAGTTGATAATTTTCAAAAATTGTTAAGTTTTTAAAATATGGTCAAAAATGGTCAATAATTGTCAAAAATGGTCAAAAATTTGGGAAAATGGTCTAAAATTTTGAAAAATTGTCAAAAATGGTCAAAAATTGTCAATTATTTTTAAAAACTGTCAAAAATGGACAATTATTGTTAAAATTGGTCTATAATTGTCAAAAATGGTCAAAAATTTGGAAAAATAGTCCTTAATTGTCAACAATTGTCAATAATTATCAAAAATGGTCAATAATTTTGATAAATGGTCTAAAATTTTGAAAAATTGTCAATTATTGTCAAAAACTGTCAAAAATGGTTAAAATTTGTCATCATTTTGAAAAATGGTCAAAAATGCTCAAAATGGTCAAAAATTTTGAGAAATGGTCAATAATCGTCAAAAGTTGTCAAAAGTTTGAAAAATAGTCAATAAATAATAACAACCGTTTTCGAAAATCGATTTAAACAGGTAATTTATAAAATGGATTTATTAAAAATCGATTAATCTTACTATAAAAATCTATAACTAAAAATCGATTATAAGAAAATAATAAACGATTTATAGTAAAATCGATTATTTTTTAACATCCCTAGTCAGTAGATCTTTTTAAGGTTAATCATGATGAATAGCGAAAATGACGATTAGTCTAGCACTTCTATTATAACCTAAGATAATATAAAAACTGTTTTAATTATTAAAAGGGCGATTGTAGAAAATATTATGTGTGTTTTTCGAGCGTAAAGTAAAATTGCCGCTTTCTCAATCTGTTACTTCACGCTCTAAATACACTAATAACTATTTTGTTATCTAAGTTTAAGACACCCTGTAATGAAATACATCCTTAGGATGTCACTCAAAACCATCCTGTATGCAAGAAACGTTGGATGCCTTAAAATCGGAAATTATATAAAATAATATTATTTTAATTATCATGGCACTTAATAAAAAACAATAACTATTTTGTCAGACTAAAAATTAATTTTCCAAAAATCAATACCTAAATAGTTGAAAAATAAAATAAAAAAAAATGATGTTGCCTCCTGTGAGGTTTGAACTCACGACCCCTGGTTTACGAGACCAGTGCTCTACCACTGAGCTAAAGAGGCTCACATTATTTCTTGTTTTAAAAATACTCTTTCATTAACCATCGACAATTAATATAATTTCAAAAATATTCATTCAATTATTATAAAGTAATTCGTAAACAATGCTAAATTTATTAATCGATTACAATTAATAAATTTAGTAAAAACATCAGAAATTATATATAACAACAATGCAGGTTAGTTTCTTAGACCAGCTAATTTATAGGTAGGAATAAGGATAAAAAAATATAAGCTTTCAAAAGTAAATGTAGATGGATAATAAAATTAAAGAAGTATATCTGTGGGTGATTTCAAGAAGGGCCTACTTATGTCAATTTTGTTACTTTTAAACAATGACGTATTGCTTTTAAATATAATGTTATATTGTGTATATGGTATGGTGATGTTGAAGTGTAGGCAACCACCAATACGATCAAATCTAAAGTTCTGTTTTTACCATAATCCGATATATTTTAATAGGTAACGCATTATGCAGTCAAATATTTAAAAATCTATTAAGAAAGTTGGAAAAATGTATTAATCACATATTCACCTATACAGGGTGTACCGTAAATTAGAGGCATGATAGATCGTTAAAAAATATTTAAAATACCCTAATAAAACTTTTCTCTAACCTTCTTAGTTTTTGAGATACAGACTGTTGAAGGATGCAGAAGAAATACACATTTTATTGCATATCTTCTCGGTGGATGAAAGTACAAATTTAAAAATTTTTGTAGGTTATTGTCTCTTCAAAACACATCAACAGTATTAATTCTGACAAATTCTAATAAACTAGTGGCGTGGTACGAGGGGTTTAAAAACATTTATTGTACCATATTTTTGAAACCCGTATTTAGACTTTTGTCTGCAATTCTTTATAAATTTCCTACATAAAAGGTACTCTTTGTTGAACTCGATACAACACTCCATTTTCAAGATTTTTAACTTTTTATTGCATAATAAATTTGTAGTACCTTCTGTTAACGCCTCAAAGACTTTTGCGGCCGTGAAGTGTCAAAATAGCAATGCGCTTGTAGCGGACCTAGTCTGGTCAAACTCGGACTATCGCGATATCTATTTATTTTTAGTTTTGTTTTGTTTAAATAACTTTATTATAATTTGACAGTAGTTTGATTTTTGATAATAAATTTCACTTCAATGTTCTGTTCTAATGATATAATTGAAAATAATATCTCAATGTAAGAAAATTGATTGGTTTACATTACATTTTAAGTTAAATAATAGCTCCTACTTGCAGATCATTTCCAAATAATTTAAACACAAACTTTTTTTTGGGTTTGTAATAATTCATAGTTCTTCAATTAAAAATAGTACCTAATTTGAAATAGCCTCATGAATAACTTAGGCGGATTCATGCAACGTTCATTATAATTACATTTTCATTATATTATAACTACACTTAAATTACATTTTCACCGCCTAATGAAACCAGTTCATGGAACGAGTAAATTATGGATTTGCAAATGCGCATGAACTGACAGGAGTGTCAAGACTGGCAATTGATAAATGTCATATTTGAATCGTTTGATGTTGTGTGGAAAAGTCGGTTATTTGCAATTATTTGGAAATTATGAGGTTCTCATATTGGAATATATTCAGCCTCACTACTTTTGAAACTATTAGGGTCAGTTTCATAATGCTTTTAAAGGAACCTTTAAACGTAAAAGGCCGTTTGTAGTGTACCTAGTGATCTGTTTCATAACCAAAAATTCACTCTTAAAGCTTATGAAGTTTTAAGAGGACCTTTAACCTAAAGGATCCTTTAGTTAAATGCCCATTTAAGCAATGGTTATGAAACTAGCCCTTAGTGGCTGCTCGAAATAAAAGGATGCGATTTTATGGTTTTCACTATAAAAATAATGTAATTAATGCAACAGTGTAATTGAAATTCAATAATGTGGTTGCATGAACATCATATAAGAAACTATAGTAATTAACTTTTTATAATGTAAATGTAATTATATTATAATGAAAATGTAATGATAATGAACGTTGCATGAATCCGCCTTTATTATTGAAACTATTTTGTATGTTTAGTAGTTAACTACATTAACAAACGTTGCTATTTCTTTAAATGTTTAAACTGACGTCCTTCATTTTTACATACATTTTTTCATTTGATTGGTTATCTTCCTCAGCAAAAATCTATTAAGAGACAACTCACTGCAAGCCGTTTCTATTCTTTCTCTGAGTTCACCCACCATATTGACTGGTGAAGAATATACTTTTTGTTTAAATATTCCCCACACGGCATAATCCATTGGATTACATTCAGGAGACAGTGCTGGCCATTTGACCGGAGCATCTACTCCACGGCCTATCCATTTACCCGTAAAGTTTTCATTTAGCAATTCTCTAGCTCGCAGTGTAAAATGTGGCGAGGCCCCATCGTGCATAAACCACATTGACAGTCTACGTTGATAAGGTACATCATCAAGAACATCTATTAAATTATTCCTGAGAAAATTTACATATCTAGGTCCATTTAAATATTCTGGTTGAATGAGAGGCCCGTTAAGCTGGTGCCCAATTATTTCAGCAAAAACGTTAATTTTAAACCTGTGCTGATGATTATTTGTAACTTTCACGACGTGCGGGTTTTCGTCAGACCAAATTTATTGTTTAAAAAAAATTTACATTCAACATAAAAAATGTCTTACCGCAATAAAAAGCTAAAAATCTTGAAAATGGAGTGATATGAGAATGGAGTTTATGTAGGAAATTTAATAAAGAATTGCAGCCAAAAGTCTTCAGCTTTAAATACAGGGTGTTTCAAAAATATGGTACAATAAAAGTTTACGAACCCCTCGTACCACGCCACTAGCTCATTAGAATTTGACAGAATTAATACTGTTGATGTGTTTTGAAGAGACAATAACCTACAAAAAATTTTAAATTTGTACTTTCATCCACCGAGAGGATATGCAATCAAATGTGTATTTCTTCTGCATCCTGTATCTCAATAACTAAGAAGGTTAGAGAAAAGTTTTATTGGGGTATTTTAAATAATTTTTAACGATCTATCATGCCTCTAATTTACGGTGACCACCATACCAATTTTGAAGAGTTATAGCTTGGCACAAATCACTGGAAGGTCGTTTTATTGAATATACCAACTTAACGGGCAATAATACCGGCGATAACCAAAAAACAAAAAATAAGTTGATTATTAGAAAAGATTTATTTAAATCTCGCGACAGCTTTTATATACACCTTATACAATATTACATTGTTGGATTCTCCTCTACAGGAGGATTACAAAAATGTATAATACATAAGTGAAAAGTCAATATTTTCCCACCCTGCTATTCAAATCCCCAAGTATAATTATCTTCCCTTTTGCATTGTCTTTAACCGTAGTTAGATATTCCCAAAACGTATCTTTATTTCCTGTTGTATCGTCTTCATTTTGGTCCATATATACAATTATTATAGTTTTTGCGTTAATATTTTTATTTTTCATTTCCAGCAATAATAATCTTTCCGACCATCCCCTCCAACCAGTAATTTGTTCTTCTAAGTTTCTATGTATTATACATGCAGCTCCCGCTGCCCCTCTTTTACCATTTTCAATACCACTGTAGTTGATTGATTGTTTGATTGGTTCGCCACCACCAGTCAGAGGCTTAGATACTTTTGTGCTCTTGGTTGTACCGTTTATGTGAAGACCTCGGCACCTCAGCCTTTAGGCTTTTTGTGCTCTTGGTTATACCGTTCATGTGAAGAGACCAGTAGCTCTTATCAGGCTCAACAGTCCTTACACTAGGTACTTCAGGGAGAAATCCTCCCTCGGATACTCTAGTCCTAGGAGTATATATCTCCAATGAGACAGTGCTTCACATTCGAAGATAATGTGAGAAGCTGTTTCCTCCTCTACCATGCTCAACTGACAGATAGGTTCTTTCCTATATATGCCAATTGTATGCATGAGCTTCCTTAGGGTACAGTGACCGGTAAATAATCCTGTCACTTTCCTTATCTGGCCCCTGCTAGGCTTAATATTTCGTTAGTCAGCGACTCCGAGAGTTTTTTTACCAAAATTTTGCTGTGTTCCTGTTTTGGTACGTGTCTCCAGTACGTCTGATGTTTGGTTTGAATCCACCGAGATGTACAACCACGTGCAGCAGATTTTGATATTCCAAATACTGGTTCAGGACCAGTGAATGCAATTGGAGACCCTACCTTTGCTAGGGTGTCTGCCTTTTCATTGCCTACAATACCCTTGTGTCCCGGGACCCACTTAAGAGTTACTCTATTGTGGTTTGCCAGGGTTAAAAGTTTTTGAAGGCAGTCCCAGACCAGTCTAGATTTGATCTGGAGACATGCTAAAGATTTCAGTGCTGCCTGACAATCTGAGAGTATGAGGATCTTTTGGCCTCTATACCCCCTTTCGATGTTCATTTGCAAACACGTGTCGATAGCGAAGATTTCTGCCTGGAACTGGAAAGTATATGAGTAGATGACCATTATCCATTTTCACTATTCCCTTTCCATTTTTTTGTTGCTGTTATAGCTAGTATTTTCAAGTTTGTATTTTCAAACTCTCTCTAATTCCTTTTCTTTCCCCAAAATACCTGTAACATTCCATGTTCCAATTCTCCATATTTCCGATGCTGCTTTCATTTTATTCGTATCAAATTTCGTTGCCTTGTCATTTTCTCCGTTATCATCAATATCTGTTTCTTTACTTAGTTCTTTTTGAAGCTTGCTTCTTATTGCACGACATAGGCACGACTTTTGAGAAGACTAGTGAACTCGTGAAACGTGTGATGTTACGAAAATGCGTTCGTCACGCGATAACTCATTCAAGCGACTGTGCGCAATCTCTCTTGCTGCACTGAGCTCGCACACCTATAGGTGTGAAAAGTGGTCAAAAATTGTCAAAATTTTGAAAAAATGGTTAATAATTGCCAAATATGTTAAAAATTTTAAAAAATTATCAAAATATTTTTAAACATGGTCAAAAATTGCCAGAAATTTGGAAAAATGATCAAAAATAATCAAAAACCGTCAAAATTTTGAAAAAATGGTTAATAATTGCCAAATATTTTCAAAAATTGTCAAAAACTGTCAATAATTATCAAAAATTTTGAAAAATGGTTAAAATTTTTGAAAAATTTTCAAAACCAATCAAAATTCGTCAAAAATTGTCAAAAATGGTCAAAAATGATCAATAATTGTTAAAATTTTGAAAAATGGTCAAAAATTGTAAAAATTGTGAAAAAATAGTTAATAATTGCCAAATATTTTCAAAAATTTGGAAAAATTGTCAAAAATTGTCAAAATTCTGAAAAAATGGTCAATAATTATAAAAAACTGTCAAAAATGGTCAATAGTTATTAAAAATTGTCAAAAATGATCAATAATTGTGAGAATCTGTCAAAAATGCTCAAAAATTGTCAAAAATGATCAATAATTGTTAAAATTTTGAAAAATGGTCAAAAATTGTAAAAATTGTGAAAAAATGATTATTCAGTAATTGTCAAAGACGATCAATAATTGTCAAAATTCGTCAAAATCTGTCAAAAATGGTCAATAATTGTTAAAATTTTTGAAAAATTGTCAAACATTTTTAAATATGGTCAAAAATTGTCAAGAATTTGGAAAAATCGTCAAAAATTGTCAAAATTTTGAAAAAATAGTTAATAATTGCCAAATATTTTCAAAAATTTGGAAAAATTGTCAAAAATTGTCAAAATTCTGAAAAAATGGTCAATAATTATAAAAAACTGTCAAAAATGGTCAATAGTTATTAAAAATTGTCAAAAATGATCAATAATTGTGAGAATCTGTCAAAAATGCTCAAAAATTGTCAAAAATGGTCAATAATTGTTAAAATTTGGAAAAATGGTCTAAAATAGTCAAAATTTTTGAAAAATTGTCAAAAATGATCAATAATTGTCAAAACTATCAAAATTGGTCAATAATTGTCAAAAATGGTCAATAATTGTTAAAATTTGAAAAAATTGTCAAAAATTGTCAAAATGTTGAAAAACGGTCAACAATTACCAAATATGTAAAAAAATTTTAAAAATTTTCAAAAATTGTCAAAAATTGACAAAATTTTTGAAAAACGGTGAAAAATTCACGAAAAATGGTCATTCTATTGTGCATTCTGTCGGCGGTCCGATGACCGCTCACCTTTTTTTCATACAATTTGTTTCTCTATCCCATCTCCACTCTTGCCCATTTACTGTTACCTTATTGTCCATTTTTACTTCCTTTCCTTTTTGCCTTTCTAATTTTGCGAATATCCTTACCTCTTTTTGTTTTTCTCTTTCCTTCTTGGTCATGTCATTATTTATAAAGGCTCTGTATAATTATGTTATACAGGGTGTTACTATATTCGACCGACAACGCTCTACCCCAGAGAGCTCTCGTTATTTGATAAATTTGATATAGGAACATTAACCCCTAAAGGGCTCAGTTACCGAAATACAGGGTGTTGAAAGTTTGAAATCAAAATTCAAAATTTGCCATAAATCAAAAACGCCTTCAAATTTTTTTTTAAATATGCTCTTTAAGAATGTAATATTTTGACATGAAATAACTTTTGAGAGATTTAACCAGTGGCGCGCTATCGGGGTTAGTGGTAACTTTCATCCCCTTATTTTTTACGCCACTGGAACAAATATATTTTATAAATTATTTTAAAATTCTTTTTTCATTTTTACAACAAAAGTCTGCATAGTGAATTTGTAACTACTCAATATTTCTAAGTTCACCAAACTTGAAAAAAAAATTTCAAGGAGTTTTTGATTTAAGTATGGCAAATTTTGAATTTTGATTTCAAACTTTTAACACCCTGTATTTCGATAACTAAGCCCTTTAGGGGTTAATGTTCCTATATCAAAATTCATCAATTAACGAGAGCTTTCTGGTGTAGAGCGTTGTCGGTCGAATAACACTCTGTATTTCTGTTGTGGAATTTTTTATTTATTGATTTCATTCGCCACGTGATGCACGTAGTAGGGGTTGAAACAATTGATTTGATAAATATAATCCTTATTCTTTATGATATGATAAGCTAAACAATATTTTTCGTTTTACATATGAATATTTTTGTTTAAATAAACAAATTAGAATTTTTAGGTTTCTTCATTAAAACCATTGCCAAGTGTATCTACTTTCAAATAGTTTTACTTCAACGTAATTAAATATTGTAATTATATATAACTTAGTTAATAATAATTAATAACATTAGATTTTTTATCTCGTCATCAGTCACTTTGTATTTGGAAAATTTTTGTCGACCGTGAAAAAGTTCTTATCTTATCACAAATAAACAAAGAAAAGCCAATCGAGTTATTAATGCTTTCCTGTTAGATACTGTATCGGTACTAACTGTATAGTCCAGTAAATAAATGGTTCCAGAAGCGATTATACCTGCTAGTCCATGAATATTCAGTAAAGGGTAGGATTTGACTAGTAATTGAACATCCAGACATTTCACACACCTCATCGCCATTTTGAGGGGGGGGGGTATTCCGAGCTCCAAAGTTCGCCCCCTATGATTTTGGCCGAAAACTCGATAGTTTTCGAGATAACGGCCCTCAAGCGGGATCCTTATATTGAGTCGAAAGAGCGAGTTCTTTGCACTTACTCATGACCGGGCGAACAAATTACGTACTCAATATCTCGGGTAAAAATGCATATTTTTTTACGATTCAGAATTCAGATGAAAGGGGAAATCCACAGCTATCATATCCAATGATTCAATGCCCATTTTTATATTTCCACCATATTTATAAAATGGGTCAAAGATTTTGTAATAACTTTTTTTTCGAGTGTCGGGAAATTACTCATATTTTTCTCAATCATAGATATTTACTCTCGATTTTTTTTTATTACGGGTTCTTTAAAGGTCTTTATTGATCTCAAAAATTTTTATTGGCCATCTTTCTTGCCTCTTGATTTTTCAGTTGGTGTTTTCATTTCCAAATTTTTGCTGTTTTTCGAATATTTTGCGAACAATCACTTTCTAAAAGTTTGTACATTATCGGATTGTCTTCCAAGATACGTCATTTTAAAGCTGGGAATTTCTCCTTTTTGGTTGTGCCCTCATTTTTTTCTCGAGTTAAGTGGTTTTTCAGAAATCCATGAAACCTCAAAATTATGAATTTTTCAACATCGGTTTCTGCGAAAAAAATTAATGTTGCGAAAAAAATCATGACGACCATTTTTGTAGATAATGAACTACTCTTCATTTTTCCCCTTTATAAAAATTCTCTATATGCCATATTTTAGGAGATATTGGCGGAAAACCAATTTTTGGAACTTTGGAGTCGGGATTACCCCCGTGATTCCTACTTTTACGTACGCTGGTGGTATAAGGGCTCTCCGCTACTTGGAGCAAACGGAAAAAGTACAAAATAATTTTTGGAAAAACCTTCTGTACATGCAAAGATACACAGCCGAACATCTAGTCAGGACGGAAGCCATCTTGTGTAAAATGGGTTACTTTATTATAAAACAAGCATTAGAAATACTACTGAGAATAAAAAATAAGAACCCTAACCGATATGTTCATCGTGCACTAATAACTTTGCAAGGATCCTCTTATAGTAACTTCAAATACAATTGGGCTGATCAATTACGACAATGTCTAATTAACTGTTGTAACACAGAAATTAACATTAATGATACAAATTCAAATACAAAACACAAAATCCTGTCTAATTATGTTCAGAAAAACAGAATACTGAATCATTATTCGCCATCCTCTCTATAAACACCTGTTACAGAGTAATCTCGTTATACCTAAACACTACAAACCCTTTGCATATTAAAAGACTTGTCGCTCAGCTCAGAACAGCTAACATAGAAAAATTATATACAGATTGCGAAAATCCCTTTGTTACGCTGCGACTTATACAAGTACGACAAGGAAAATATGAGCAAAACTACGTGAAAGAGAGAGAAGACTTGTTAGACCAGCGATCAGTCCCCTCTACAAAAACAGTTGGGCGTGTATTCAGTCCCCTCCTATTTATTTTAACTGTTGTGTTGCCAAATGTACTTATCTGTAAAAATTATTCCTAATTTTTGTCTATCGTTGTTTTAAAATTTTCAACGGCATTTCAAGCGGCAACAATGTTAAATACCAATAATTGTTAAATCGAAAGCAGTGTACGGATTTTATTTATTGCAGATTGTAATTTGTCCAAATTTTTTCTTGAAGTCCATTATTTTATTCTTATTTGTGTTGATCTCACTTATTTTTCAAATGTCAATAATATTACCAATCTCGATTTTCTCCCACTAAATACACCGTTATTCGGTGTTAAAAGTCAAATGCAAAATAAGTTATTTATTACTTTGAAAGTACCAAACATTCTAAACTGGCAACGCTGCAGCAGAGACTGACTCCCCACTCTGTGAGTACGTTCACTCTGGTTCAGTAGTTTCCCAACATGGAAGGAGTGAGGTTGTTGAAGAAATAAAAAAATACACTCGTTATTACGTAACCTGTACATCTTAAAATTCATTTTTGTCAACTTGATCGTTTCTGACCAAGCTGACAATTAATTTCTAACTACAATAGGATATTATTTCAGCCATTGTAACTTGAAAATAAAACATTTATTCTTGAGATAAAAATAATAAAATAATTGGGTATAGAAAACTAAAGATCGATTCCATTAATAAATTGAATTGAAAAAATAAAATAAGTAGGTACTTATTCAAAACATAAAATATGAACTTCTTGAAAAAATTAAACTAAAAATCCGTTCTAAAGGTAAACATAATTTTAATTAATCAAGTGCTCAAATAAACCACCTTGCTGTGCCAGGCAATAACCAAATCTGTCATAAAGATTTGATCTCATATCTCTAAGATTATTTGGCGTAATGCAGGCACAAACGTGTTGTATTTTCACCCTCAATTCATTTAAATTATTAGCTCTTTCAAATGCTACTTTTCATAAATCCCCACAGAAAAAAATCATTTGGAGCTAGTTCAGGTGATCTTGGAGGCCATTTAATTGTACCATTAGTACTAATAATTCTGTCGGGGAATGTAAACCTTAAAAATTCCATTACTATCCTTGACTCATGGACTAGACAACCATCTTGTTGAAACCAAATTCTGTTGAGATCAACATCGGGTATAAGGAGAACTGCAGGAATTACTTGATTTTGTAATAAATCTAAATATTTGGCGGAATTTAAGTTCCCCTCAATAAAAAAGGACCTATAATGTGGTAACCTAAAATACCCGTCCAAATATTTAGCTTCTGCGGATGCTGTGTTCGGATTGGAATGCTTAGATGTTTATTTTCCCGAGACCAATAACTTGTGACGGATGGATTGTGTTTTTGATGTAATGAAATCCGTAAATAAAATATTTTTTAAAAAGTTCTCGTCAGTATTTTGACGTTCCATCATTTCTTCACAGAAATCCATTCGTCTGATATTGTCCTCGGGAAAAATTTCCTGTGTTGTCTGAACCTTGTAACAATGGTACCCGTCCGTTTTAAAATATTCTGTACAGTTCTCTTATCCATGTTGACCTCTTCAGCAATTTGTCTTGAAGAACATCGTCCTGTTTCAACCGCTAAACAAACATTCAATTCTCTAGTTTGCCTTTCGTCGTTTATCGGACGTTCGATTGGATCTTCCGGAGCTTGGCATTTTCAACAGTATGAAACACATCCATATTTTTCGAAATTATTAATTATTTTCAAAATTGTTGTTCGTGAAGGAATTGGGCGATTTTCAAATGCCACAATAAACAAATTAACTATTGCATCAGCCGAATGACCTCCAAAATACCATTTTATGATTTGCACTTTTTCGCAGGTTTCGTATTTTGATGTGGGCATTGTAAAATGTTTTATTTTCAAATAAAACGGCGTGTGCTAACAACCAAGGTCTGTAGCGAAAAGATCACATACGTTTAAATGTGAGTTCTCTATGTAAAGGACACTGTTGCCGGATGAAGGTGTTTAATTTTAACTAATAGTGCATGAGCTCGAAAAAAAGTTAACGATAACGTGACAAAAATATCATTTTTACAAATTAATCTGAGCTTCTGGCAACAGCGGTTGAACTAGTGGGGCGATGAACACACGCAAAACTGTTTTTGGTAGAGGGGACTGATCGCTGGGCTAGCAAGTCTTCTCTCTCTTTCACGTAGTTTTGCTCATATTTTCCTTGTCGTACTTGTATAAGTCGCAGCGTAAGAAAGGGATTTTCGCAATCTGTATATAAATAAATAACATTTCTTATAAAATCGACACAGCTGTTATTTGCTCAATCTGTAACTTTTTGAAAACGGAAACTCTCGAACACATATTGCTGGTCGTCTGTCCAATGTATAAGAATCTCAGAAATAGATTGATCAGACCTGGAGGTCGTTCAGACGATCTAGACTCACTTCTGTCATCTACAGATACCTCTACTCTGTATCATCTGCATCGTTTCGTAAGTGAGGCAATGAAAATGAGATCGTTTATAATTAACGAATGAACGTCAATTGACATGCTCATCCAACAAGTAGGTACAACTTTCACTTGTCATTGTATTTATTTATTTTTTGTTTTTATTTTGTTTTATTTGTAAAAAACACTTTTGTACAACATTTGCCCGTTCCCCTTGTTCATGTTAAAATATTTGCGAAGGAACAATAAATTAATAATAATAATAATACCCCCCAAAATGGCGATTAGGTGTGTGAAATTTCTGGATGTTCAATTACTAGTCAAACCCTACCCTTCACGGAATATTCATGGACCGGCGGGATTTTTGTACACTTTGCCTACTTTTCATTCTTCATTTACTGGACTAGTAGTTTGGAGCAAAAATGTAGGGCTTAAAATAATTTTTTCGTCGACCTTTACAAAAATGACAATTTACATACCTATTTCCGGTTGAAAAATCTACTATTTTTTAAGGAAAGTATTTTTTGTCCGTAAACTCTTTTCGTCCGCTAAAACGTTGCATTTTTGAAAAAAGAAGGCATTGGTTACAAAGCGAAAAAATCCAGGGTATTAAGTCGAGATAAAATAAACAGATTTCTTCGTGATGCCCTTTTGCATTGCGGATGAAAAGTACTTGCCTTCAAAAATAGTCGATTTTTTATTCGGAAATTACTTAGTAATTTTTTTGTAAATGTCGACGAAAAAATGTAATATGCACCTCGGCAAAGAACTGTCTAATGTCTTACATGCTTGCATACAGGGTGTCCCATGACGTTTTGACAGTCCAAATTCTCGAAAACTGTTCATATGAAATGTTTGAAATTTGGCAGATATAAACAGTCGAAACTGATACTTATATAAGTATTTTATAAAATGACTTCCGTTTTCCCTTAATTTCGGGTCACGTGACTCCAACATAATTTTTTTAATGGGACAACCGGTAAAATATTACAATTTTGGATATATCATTCAAAAATGATGATAGGGGCAATTGAAAGAACATTATTATTATATTAAAAAACGTAACATAGGGAATTAAAAAGTACAATTAATTTAAAAAATTAAAGAAAATGTTCAAATTGATGACCATTTACATTGACACAATGTTCAAATCTTAAAAGATTTCTTGTAAGTGCCTTATTATGTTATTTTATCCTTTTAATAATCTAAATCAATCGGTGGTATGACATAAACTCGACCTTTTAAGTAACCCTAGAAAAATAAATCTAAGAGTGTAATATCCGGAGAACGGAGTGGCCACGGAATGGCACCATTTCGACCAATCCATTTTCAGGAAATGTGTTATCAAGATATTCTCTAACTGGCCCAAAAAAGTGAGGAGATGCACAATCTTGCTCCATCATACAAGTCATATGAACAGTTTTCGAGCATTTGGACCGTCAAAACGTCGTGGGACACCCTGTATTTACAGGCTGGACTATAATAGACAGTTTTTCGTCCTCGGTACATAAATAACAATTTCTAGTTTTTAATGTCAGTTTTTTAATAACGGGTTTAAATAAAAATGATTTATATTAAATTCTGTCATTTATACCTACATTTGTGAGACTGTACACACTAAAATGTGTTATTATTTAATTATGTGCATGAATTAAAAATATCTTTAATTGTTTTTTTTTAATCAATACACGTACAACAACATAAATTTTAATCTCATAAATAAAAACTAAGAATAAAATTACTCCTAATCAAAGTAACTTTTTCATTATAGAATGGTATGATAAGCTGAAACAACAGCGGCGTTTCAACATTTTTAATGGAAACAAAAAAGATTGTTTCTTAATTTATTTTGTAATTTAATAATCATTTTTCCAACAACATAATATTATCGTTTGAGGTGGGTAGACTTCGTTTCACATAAGAAGAAGCCACGTGAAGTTTGCCAACTAGCTTGCGCAGAAACCAAAATCGGTCTTGTTTATCTATGTCGCCTCGTTAAGACCGTTTCATGCCATTGGTGGCGTTACAAACGATGTTTCATGCCAACAGCCATTTTATTATTGAAATTTGAGGTTGTGTTCGAAGCAATCATTTACTGTCGAATATTTTTGATTTTTGGATATTTTAAGACGTTTAGCTAGTTTATCTGTGAGTGTTTCATTTGATCTAAAACCATGTTGGTGTTAAAGGAAAAATTATCCATATTTTTCTAATTTTGTGTTAACCTACAAAATGTGAAAACGTTACGCTACTGATATGAAGTCGAATGTCAATTTTACAATATGGTGCTGGTTTTGACAATAAGCTCGCGCATACGACTGCAACTTCAAGTGGGTTCTTCTTACGTGAAACGGAGTCTATCTATGTATTAAGAACAAAATATTTTATAATAAGTCATTATTTATTTCAAGAGAAATATATTATACATGGAAATCTTATTTAGAACAAGTCTGATAAAAAGACAAGTTTTTTATATAATTGATTTACCATACCTTCATCGACATGTTAGAGTCACTAGTGACATATAAAAATATGCAGTTGTTGTTGTTTACATCTGACAACTGACAATTGATACCACTTGAAATTGCTTCAATTTCTAACGTTGTTAATAGTACAGTCAATACTTTATTCCACACTTCTAATTTTTTTTAAAATTTATTCCTCAATTTCTTTTATAATTCGCTATAACCGATTCAAATTTTTACTCTTTTGAGGTTAAGTTGTAGCATTTTGTAAACCACCAAATGTATCCACCACCTCGAGAAACAGCGGTGGAATGGTTTGTAGTTGATGCAACAGTAATACATGAACGCGTCATTTCTTCAATCTAAAATCCACTAATGAATATAAAAACGTAGTTGGAGGATTGGTGGATCTACCGGTGAATAAAAAACATGCCTAAAGTAACGCTTTGTTCGTATCCCTAACGCCATTAATAAATAATAAAATTTAAATAGATTGAGGAATGCAAAGGTATTTTTTTATTTACCCAATTGTAATAGGTAGTTAATTATTAAAATCTAATATAAGTAACAATTGCAAAATAAGCAGACACGCGCTAGATTGAAAGAATGTGTAGATTGGCAATTGTTGCTTTGGGTTTTGTCAAGGAGTTCAAATTAAACCGAATAATCTAACATTATTAGACAGTACTCTCTAAAAGAGCAGTTCGTCTGAATCGCGTACCTTTGTTAACTAAGGAGACAAGTTCAAAAATTAGACCACTTTTATTACAGTGGAATTATGAACTGTGTTCGTAACAAAAATTGATTCCAAATTTGCCACCCAATTCTATTGTCGTAATTGTATGAAATTATAAATCGCCACAAAAGAGAACATATTGTATATATATACATTCGACCAACTGTTAAAATAACAAGGCTATATTCCTTCAAAACCGCCCCCTTACCATAGACTTTATTCTGAATTCGTAAAATAAAAACCTTTATTAGAACGCCACTGTCGGTCTCGTTTCCAATCCTTTATTGCAAAAAACTCTCGCCAACGGTCGTGCATTTAACTGTACTTACGTGTTCTACTGTACAATTTTTCACAGCAATTATTTACCGAGAATAAAAAAACTAAATGATGAGCATTAAAAAATGAATACTTTTCACCTTTAAAGGCACCAGGAGCCGATGAGATTTTCCCAGCATTGCTCCAGCAAGGACAAGACGAAATTCTACCACATTTGGTTAGAATTAGTCGAAGCAGCTTAGAACTGGGTTATATACCAGAAGCATGGAGAAGGGCAATAGTAACCTAAGCTGGAAACAGAGACAATCCCCAAATCCTTCAGACCAATGAATCTAACATCGTTTGTGCTCAAAACGATGGAAAAAGCTATTGACAATTATATTAGAACGGAAATCCTAGAGGAAACTACCTCTCTACCCGAATCAACATGTTTACCGGGCAGGCCAATCTACGGAGACTGCACTGATATGCGCATTTTTGGATATAGAAGGACCTTTTGACAATACTCCTCCTGAGGCTGTCAAAAGAGCATTAAATAGAAGAGGTGTACACAGCACAACATCCAAATGGATGTCGAAACTGCTCACCACTAGAATGGCATAGACGAGGACGAGCAAAGACATTGTCTCCATCTGTAAAACCAGAGGATGTCCACAGGGAGGAGTAGCATCCCCATTAATGTGGAACCTGACGGTTGAGGAACTCCTGTGTGGTTTGACTGACCTTGGAATATCTTGCCAAGTTTATGCGGATGATATTGTCATAACAGCCAGGGGAAAATACATCAACACCATCTTAATAGCTTTCACTAAGAAAAGAGAACTAAATATCAAAACCATTAAACTTGATGGGAGCGAGGTTGAATGGAGACAAGAAGTCAAGTATCTAGGTTTGACTCTGTCTATTGGTGTGCAGGAATCCTGAGCTGGATGTAGTCTGCCATAGTGAGACCAATTATCACTTATGGAGTCATTGCGTGGAGTAGTAGAACTAGCCTATTGACGACGATAGAAAACTTCTCAAAATTTCAAAGACTAGCCTATATGTGCATTACAGGAGCAATGAGAACATGCCCAGCAGCAGACATGGAAGTTATTCTCAACCTCACACCACTACATATGGTGGTGGAAAGTGTTGCAGAAAGAACAAGATGCAGACTAAGTAGAGAGGGAATCATTTAAAAAAACCACTTCCTCACTTCTTAGAAATCAGAAAACCTTGGAAATGCCACAAGATGGTATGATGAAAAACAAATTCGTTACGGAATTAGGCAACAAGAAGGAATAGGATCCAAATAGCATTACCAGACTTGGGAAGAATGCCATTCATTGGTACACAGACGGCTCAAAAGCAAAAGAAGGAACTGGGAATCAAACACTCTGAAAGCTTGGGAAAAACCCTAAGTATCTTTCAAGCGGTAATTCACGCCATAAGAAAGTGTGCCCAGTTCAATATTGATAAAGGATATTGAAGGCAAAGGATTATCATAATGTCGGATAGTCAAGAAGCCATTAAAGCACTGAGCTCTTGTGTAATGTTCCAAAATGGTGAGGCAATTAATGTCACCTTACTGTGGATTCCAGGACACACTGGAATAGAAGGAAATTAAATAGCAAAGGGGGGTACTGAAACACCCTTTTGGGTGCCGGAACCCTTTTGCGGTATCAGCTCCAATGTACTATTGGAAGAAATAGGCAAAGCCGAAAAAATATAAGATCTGATTATTGGAAAGATCTAGTAGAGCTTAGACCATGGAGGCTACGCAAGGAGATCGAACTCATACGGGAAAATTGACAAAACCTGTCCTCAAAATCGTCTATCTAAGCAGTTTGTTTTTCCACCGCGGCGTCTCGCATTGTAGCTAAGATACCATTTTAAAACTGTCACGACAATAACCTTACTTTTAATATTTTACGAATTTGACAGTAAGTAAATAGTAAACATTACTTTAAAAACTAGAAAAATGAAATTGTTATAATAAAAATTTATAATGGGCAAGGTGTGCGTTGTTAAAAATTGCATTAGGGTAGTGCTGGTGATATAAGACGAAGACGTGAGCTGAGACGATTCTTTCAAGTACCAAAGGTAATTAAGTAAAAATATTCAAAGATAAATGAAGTAGGAAAGAATATTTATTATGATAAGATTAAGATTATTTTCTCTTATAATATGAATAATAATTTTATTGACCGGCTGCAGGGGTACACATTTTATGTTAAAAGAGCATTTTTACATAAAATTCCTGCAAGGCATAGAAGTCTGTGTGCAGGTCTAGTTAGCTTCAGAAATAAGTATCAAAACTAAAGTAGTATAATATATAAACACTTACTCTAATTAGATTATAAATGATTTAATTATTTCATATTGGAGCTATAGATGATCGAGTTTTATAATTGGCTGCCGTCAGATTTTTGGTATCGCAGCTTATGTGGTTCCCTCTATAATCACCAGAAATTGGAATACATGGACTTCGATCTCCTTGTATAGCCTCCATGGCTTAGACAATCAAATATTCTTCTGGGTAATTACAACCTGTTGAGATCAAATGAATGCATAAGTCAAAGTAAGAGTTTTAACAGGGATCTTAACGGGACATTGTCGCCTAAATAGGCATCTGAAAAAGCACAAACTAGTGGAGGAAGAAGAATATAGATTCTGTGGCATGGAAGAAGAAACCTCCATACACAGCAATTCAGAATCCTAGGGCACAACACCTAGGAGATTACTGGATAGAAGAGGGACATTCATCATTAAAGCCTGCAGATATTCCCACAAAAATTCCTTTCATACATACATACACACCTATTATATAATACGAGAACGACAGTTCTTTGAATCGCGCGTGGGTCATACTGAGTGCAATCCGTGCAATCAGAGAAATTGAGTACAGAAAGAAGCATGTCGAAGTCGGCCATATTGTATCAGTGCCGCTTCACAAGTATTTAGGTATAAAAAAATGTTGAGTGCTGTTGTATGTCAGTTTTCTCAATTTATTTTATTAATGAAATTTGAGATAAAAAATGTTTGATTGAATCTTTTTCGAATGAATTTCCTAGGCATTTTCAATGTTCATTTTAAATTGGTCTAGGTTTTGTGGAAATGGGTTATAACCTAACTCCAAACAAAAAAATCTAAAATTGTCGGGGGATTTTGGAGGCCACGGTATGGGACCAGCTCGCCCTATCCATCTATGTGGAAGTTTCATTCAGATTGTTTCGGTAATTAGAGCATAATGAAGAGATACTCCATCTTGCAGAAAATAAACTTCCTCCAATATTTCACCACCAGTTTTACTTGGTGGATTTTTAATTAACATATTTCTAAATCTTCTCTGAGTATTTCGTAGCGATTTAGTTTCAGCGTACCCTTTTCGCTTAAAGAAAACGTTGTTAGTTGTATATACAATAAAACTGACACATTACCCATCCACGTTGGAATTCCTGGGAACGAACAGGCATATACCTAGGATAGGGATGCATTCCAGAACTTCAATTCTCACACAGATTCAAAAGTTTCTGTTTCAGGCGCAAAAAACTTCATAAAACATTCCGTCTATAAATACTGGCAAGATCATTGGACTGAATCAAATTCTAAGCTTCGCAGAACAAAGCGCCCCTGGAGATCATTCCTTCATTTGGGTTGTACTCAACAGCCCAGGCATTAGAACTGAATATTTTTACCATTTCCCATGTTATCTACTCCCATTCCAGATGCTTCGTGTCTTCTATAAACGCCACTATAGTTTGACTGGAGGGATTTTCAGTAGTTGTAATGGTTGTATTAATTCCTCTACAAAGTGCTTTCGTCTAAGTACTTGTAGGTTCTTGTGAGTAGGTGTTTCATCATCAAGTTCACTAGATTTGCCCATTTTGAGCGTGCAGAGTGCACCAGGTCTCCTTCTAGGTCCTTTTATACCAACCCCAGTGCCATTGTTTGCTTTGGAGCCATCGGTGAACCTGATGATTTCTCCAGGATTATCTGGGTGCAACACCTGTTCCTTAGATGGGATGATGATGTTTACTCGCTCAGTGAATATATTCTCGGGTGTCATGCTATCAAAACTCGTATGAAATATGGGTTCATCTAGTAATGTCCCAGTTGTATCAGTGTGTCCTTCTCGAACATTGTTCGGGGACCATAAGTCTCCCTAAGAATTGCCGTCATTGCCTTCGCCCAAAGGAGGAAGTTCAGTAAGGTCTTCCAATGATGCCGTCTCCCGGTAATACCAAGAAGGGCTTGTCATTGGATTGCAGTTAATGTATTAACTGCAGAGGACACTTCTGTCTTCCTCCACCAGACTATTGTTCCCCTGGAGATTATTCCCGATGAAAAGAAGAGAGCAAACGATCTTAGAATCGGACATACAAGATTCTCGCATGACTATCTGATATCCCAACCCACGACACCCGTGTGCGACACATGCAATCAGCCACTGACAATAAGCCATGTACTGTTAGAATGGGAAAAGTTCCGTCTTCAGAGGCAAACACATAACATCCCCATCTTAAATGAAACAAGCTCTGGAAATGGTGGAGATATGGTGGAGATATGGTGTAGGGCGAACCCTGCAAAAACTGCGTTCATTCCCTTCACTAGAAAAAGGAAGTTTGGGAGATTAAAACTTCCAAGCTGTGTCTTAGCCAGGAGGTCAAGTATCTGGGCATAAATCTGGATGCAAAATTAACCTGGAATTTATACCTACATGACAAAAGCAATAAAGGGAAAATGGCTCTAATTATTTCTTGATAGAAAGGAAGCACTCAAAAGATGTATGAAATGTTAGAAGCTACAGAAGAGCAGATGAAGATGTGACCATATTCTGGTAATAGCAAAGATGCGACAAATAGTGCCCAACATAAAGAAAATAATAAGATCGCAAAATATGATCTGGACAAGTTGAAAAGCAAAGAGATAATTGTGCGACTGAAACAGGAAACAACAGAAATATTAAAGAGGAAACCACAACTTAATGACATACAGGAAGAGTGGAGGAATATTGAAACAGCACTAAAGGAAGTAACAGGAACGGTAATAGAAAAGGTTGAAGGAAAATGTAGGAACCACTGGTTTGTTGCAGAGTGTAGAGAAGTACTAATAGATAGAAATAAATCTCGACTAAAAATGATAAGTACTCCAACCGAAGAGAACAAACTGGAATATGAAAGAGTGAGAAGAAAAACGAAGCAAATATGTAGAAAGAAGAAGCGGGAACGGCAGGATGAAGAATTAAGCGAAATTGAAGAAACTTACAAAAATAAAGTAATCAGAAATTTTTATCAGGAAGCTAACAGGAATAAGGAACACAGTGTTAATAAAATATTGCACCTTAAGAATGAAGATTTTTCTTCATCTTCATTCTTAAGGTACAATATTTTATTAACACTGTGTTGGAGATAAAAAAGGAAAATTCGACCTGTTTGCAAAGAATTTTGAAGGATTACTGAACAAAAAGCTAAAAAGGACCTAGAGGAAGAAGAGGATGATAGGATCGTTAAAATACCAACTGAACAAGAGATACAGGATAGCATAGACCAACTAAAAAATAATAAAAGTACCGGAGAAAATGGCATACCAGCAGATATATTAAAGAACTGTGGAATAATAGGAAGATGAAGAATAGAGTTAATTTTAAAAATATGGAAGGAAGAAAATGTACCAAAGGATTGGAATTCAGCCCTATTGTGCCCAATTTATAAAAAAGGAGATAAACAACAATGCAATAACTATAGAGGAATCGCCCTTCTTGACGTTACATATAAAATACTGGCAAATATACTTAATAATCGTTTAAAAACTTATCAGCAGACAACAGTCGGTGGAGGTTTCAAGTCAGGAAGATCCACGATAACATGGTATTGGAAATCATTTCAAGAGAAAGCTCGATACGGAGAAATGGACTAATTTACAACAATAAACAGCAATGTCTGGCATATTCTGATGATCTAGTTCTAATGAGGAGAACACAAAAGGAACTAGAGAGAATATTTAAATTACTGGAGAAAAAAGCAAAGGAATATGGCCTGGTAATTAATGAAAAGAAAACTAAGTACATGGTTATGGGAAATAAAAATACAGCAGAAGGAAGTGAAGAAAAAGAAATAGAGAAAAGAATATCCAAAGGTAGTAAGGCAGCAGGAATATTTTCAAACATATTAAAAGCAAAAATGTATCCAGAGGGGCTAAGATTGGAATATATCAAACAATATTAAGACCATCAGTAACATATGCCTGTGAAACATGGGTTATGAATAAAAAGGAAGAGGACAGACTAGAAATATGGGAGAGGAAAATGTTGAGAAAAATATTTGGAGGAGTAAAAACAGAGGAGAACGAATGGCGAAGGAGAACGAATAAAGAATTGGTAGAGTTATACAAAAAACGATAACAAACATAATAAGAGCACAGAGGGCCAGATGATTGGGTCATATGAGCAGTTCGACAGAAGACAGATGGGTTAAGAGAGTTCTAATGGGTGGAACAGTTAGCAAAAGGAGAAGGGGCAGACCTAGAACAAAATAGCTGGATGCAGTAAAAGATTATCTGAAAAATGTAGGAGTAGGTACAGAACTGGCAAAGCGAAACATTAAATAGATGAAATTGGAGAGAAAAAGTGAAAAAAATTGGAGCCAAGGGCCACTAAGGGCCTGTAGAGCTGGTATATACACTGTGTTCATTTGAAAAGGACCCACCCTTAATATTTCAAAAATGGGACATATTAGAAAGAAATGCCGAAACACGTCAACTTTTAACACTTTTTGGCGCTAATGTCATAAACGTCAGATTCACCCCCTTCCTATTGGAGACACCCCTTACATTTTTTCAAATGGCATTAGGTATCAAGTCACACCTCATTTAAAAGGTCTGGTAAATCCCTATTCAATCATTTTGTTTTGCCTTTGATACCAGCTTTCCATTGTTATTTAATCGTTGTTTAAAATTGGCTCTATTTCAATTTTTCGTATGCCCCCGTATTGTGTTATGATAGAAAGACTCTTTAAAGAATAAAAAAATCACAAATAGTGAAAAAACAATAGTTAACAAGAAAAAAACTGCTATTTAATCATGTGTCAAAGTGACCACCGTTAACATTCAGGCAATAAAAGTTGAAAAAGAGCCAATATTTAACAACGATTAAATAACAATGGAAGGCTGGTATCAAAGGCAAAACAAAATGATTGAATAGAGATTCACCAGACCTTTTAAATAAGGTGTGACTTGATACCTAATGCCATTTGAAAAAATGTAAGGGGTGTCTCCAGTAGGGAGGGGGTGAATCTGACGTTTATGACATTGGCGCCAAAAAGTGTCCCCCTCAAGTTAAAAGTTGACGTGTTTGGGCATTTCCTTCTAATATGTCCAATTTTTTAAATATTGAGGGTGGGTCCTTTTCAAATTATATACAGGGTGTCTCAAAATTGACGCCCGTCCTTTCAGAATATGAATCGGGGGGCTAAAACGAATTAAAACGTAAGAATAAAAAAATTGCGTTATGTCCATGGTTACAGAGTTATTGACAAAAAACAAAGATCTAACATTCAATGTTTAAACTTTATTAAAAACGAATATTTGTTACAAAACAAGAAATTAATTTATAAAAGGTGTTCAAACAAATCGCCTCCTACTTCAATGCAAATATTTGCACGATTTATCATTGAATCACGAACCCTCTGTAGCATGTTTTCGTCTATAAATGTCACAGCAGCGTGAATACGAGCTACTACATCTTCCGCACTCTCAACAGGTTCAAAGTAAATTTTTTCTTTCAAGAATCCCCAGAAGAAAAAATCTAATGGATTAAGATCTGGAGATCTAGGAGGCCATAGTACGGGTCCACCTCTTCCAATCCAACAGTCGGGGAACATTTAACATTACCATAGCAACCTATGCTACTCATTTGTTTTTAGCTGACTTCGTTTTTAATAAAGTGTAAACATTGACTGTTAGATCTTTGTTTTTTGTCAATAACTCTGTAACCATGGACATAACGCAATTTTTTTATTCTTACGTTTTAATTCGTTTTAGCCCCCCGATTCATATTCTGAAAGGACGGGCGTCAATTTTGAGACATCCTGTATATACATGCATTTTAAATACTAGAATAGTTCCATAACTTCTAACTAATTAAGTGTGTGGTATAAACATACAAATAAAAGTGTTAACTATTCTATACCTACCTCTTTAGTGCTAAAAATAATTCCATAGGTAGTTTATAAAATCAGAATTTCTTAGTGCTGTACGGTTAACATACAAATTAAAGTTTTATATGTAACATCTCTGTATGTAACTGAAATAAGTCGAAGTTTCTTTGCACGCAATAACCATCAATAAGTAAACCTAACCTAGAATATTTGATAAACTTCATTTGACATATACTAGATTCTCATACTATTTCAAGGGCTTGGCAACATAGTACAGTTATGACAGATGTGACGTGCAACGGTTTTAATACTGAACGGGCTATGTGATACTTTACTTATCTGTTTCAGACAATTGGTTGTTTTGTCGAGAAATGCATTTCTGAAATATTAGGGTATACCCATGATTTAATTTATTTTACTTGAAACGAAAACTATTTTAATTATAACAGGGTGAGAAAAAAAATTGTCTTACAATATAATGTAAGTACACAGTAAGTAATTAAAAGTTAAATTCTAATTAAATATATCAATTTTTACAAATCACTCATTCTCCTCTAGTCAAGTTTTTCCCTCCTTACAGTTATCAAATGTAAGGAATAAAAAAAACTTGACTTGAGGAGAATGAGTAATTTGTAAAGATTGATATATTTAATTAGAATTTAACTTTTAATTACTTACTGTGTACTTACATTCAATTGTTTATAATATAGATAATAAAACAAATCTAAATGTTGAAAATAACTATTTACAAGACACTGGACGTGATGCCTGGATTTAATTGAACAGTCCATGTGGACATGGTCCAAGTAGGTTGAACAACCGAGATGACGTACCTGGAATTAGATAGAAAAACACTCTGAGTATTCAATTTGCCATAAATAATGATTAATTATTTAACTAACGATTAGTATAGTTGAAATCCCCAAAATTAATGAAAGTATTAATAATATACAAGGTGCATCTTATGTGTTTGAACTGTGATTATGCATATCAGTACTAAAGTAAAGTTAAAACTTCACTTGATCAAAAATAAATGCCTAATAGTAAATATTTAGGGTTATTAGGAAAGGTGCAAGGGGCGCAAACTCTCCCCAGTGCATGTAAGGAATATGTGGCACAAACTCTCCACAAACAATATTATAACTACTGTAAGTGGCATAAACTCTCCACAGTACAGCAAAATAAGGTTACACTGCAAGTGGCTCAAGCTCTCCACAATACAGGGGGGTGGAAGGAGATATGGGTGACGGGAGAAGTCACCCTGTATCTGGAATGGACACACCGCAAGTGGCGCAAACTCTCCACAATACAGTATAGGTATGTGAGTTAAACTGCAAGTGGCACAAACTCTCCATAGTACAGTAGGATTGGATGAATAGGAAATGCAACAACAAATTAATGTTCTTAATAACGTTGAATATTAAAGAACTTTAAACAAAGTAATTATTAAAAATGATTAGCAAATATATATACTCTATGTGATACAATAACTTTTAAAATCAAATATCAAATAACAGGCAGAAATGAATTACTCTGTGAGATAGACTCACCTATTTAACTCCTGATATGCACCACAATACACACTATATTTTAATAGATTTATTTGGCTCAAGTGAACACTTTAGTTATTTTCTAGAAACTAAAACTCAAATCGTTCTTAAAACTTTCTTTCCCCTTTCGTGGCCTCGAAGACTACGTTATTGCCGACGTGACATTATGATACTTTACTTATCTGTTTCAGACAATTGGTTGTTTTGTCGAGAAATGCATTTCTGAAATATTAGGGTATACCCATGATTTAATTTATTTTACTTGAAACGAAAACTATTTTAAGAATAACAGGGTGAGGAAAAAAATTGTCTTACAATATAATGTAAGTACTGTAATAAGGGAAAAACTTGACTTGAGGAGAATGAGTGATTTGTAAAGATTGATATATTTAATTAGAATTTAACTTTTAATTACTTACTGTGTACTTACATTCAATTGTTTATAATATAGATAATAAAACAAATCTAAATGTTGAAAATAACTATTTACAAGACACTGGACGTGATGCCTGGATTTAATTGAACAATCACTATGGACCTGATCCAAGTAGGTGGAACAACCGAGATGACGTACCTGGAATTAGATAGAAAAACACTCTAAGTATTCAATTTGCCATAAATAATGATTAATTATTGACTAACGATTAGTATAGTTGAAATCCCCAAAATTAATGGAAGGATTAATAATATACAAGGTGCATCTTATGTGTTTGAACTGTGATTATGCATATCAGTACTAAATTAAAGTTAAAACTTCACTTGATCAAAAATAAATGCCTAATAGTAAATATTTAGGGTTATTAGGAAAGGTGCAAGGGGCGCAAACTCTCCCCAGTGCATGTAAGGAATATGTGGCACAAACTCTCCACAAACAATATTATAACTACTGTAAGTGGCACAAACTCTCCACAGTACAGCAAAATAATAATACACTGCAAGTGGCACAAACTCTCCACAGTACAGCAAAATAAGGTTACACTGCAAGTGGCTCAAGCTCTCCACAATACAGGGGGGTGGAAGGAGATATGGGTGACGGGAGAAGTCACCCTGTATCAGGAATGGACAAACCGCAAGTGGCGCAAACTCTCCACAATACAGTATAGGTATGTAAGTTAAACTGCAAGTGGCACAAACTCTCCACAGTACAGTAGGATTGGATGAATAGGAAATGCAACAACAAATTAATGTTCTTAATAACGTTGAATATTAAAGAACTTTAAACAAAGTAATTATTAAAAATGATTAGCAAATATATATACTCTATGTGATACAATAACTTTTAAAATCAAATATCAAATAACAGGCAGAAATGAATTACTCTGTGAGATAGACTCACCTATTTAACTCCTGATATGCACCACAATACACACTATATTTTAATAGATTTATTTGGCTCAAGTGAACACTTTAGTTATTTTCTAGAAACTAAAACTCAAATCGTTCTTAAAACTTTCTTTTCCCTTTTGTGGCCTCGAAGACTACGTTATTGCCGACGTGACATTATGATACTTTACTTATCTGTTTCAGACAATTGGTTGTTTTGTCGAGAAATGCATTTCTGAAATATTAGGGTATACCAAAGATTACAAAATAAATATAAGATATTTCACTTGAAGGCGGTCTGATTCTTCTTAGTGTTTTAAACGATCGCCGCACTCATAAATTATATTTACGGCTCGCTTTTGTTGTAAATAACGACACCGCTAGGTTCCAGGGCATTGGAAAAGTATATTTTATTCCAAGCTATACAGGGGTAACTTGAGAAATATATATTCAAAGTAATAGGATGATATATTAAAGGTTTTTTTATATAATGTTTTTAAATGTTAATTATTTCGAAAAATGTTCAGGATATGAATTTGAAAAGGAAAGTTTAGGTATAAGTAAAAAATACATCAAAATTTTTAAAATGAATCAATTGACAGATTTTATTCAACATTTTAGTAATAGATGATCTAGCGGTTATTTATACAGAATATCACAAATTCAATTATATATACTCACTGGCCACCAGAATAATAGGACCACTAAAACAATTTTGATCTTTAAATTGGACATCCCGTATTTTTTGGATTCACAAGGTTAAAACAGTAAAAACATATTATGCAGCTGCAGGATATATTTATTAATAAATTAGATATGTGAATTTTCAAATTTCTATGAATACCCAGTATCTATAAGTACTAAATAACTAACTAATTTATTATTATCAAATATCTTTGTTACAATAGTTTAAAAAAGTTGAATTCCGTATTTGATAATAACTAATTTAATACCCACCTCTCAACGTCTTTGGGACAACGATAAAAGGATATTTCTGGTTTTCACACCTTGCTGGAACAACCCATCACAGCACAACACACAGGCATTTTAAAACCACAATTATAATATTATTAATGTTACTTTTGGAAGAAACGAGTTAAAATAATGCGAACAAGAAATTTTACTTCCGGAACGTTTCCCGAAAGACTAAATGAAATACTTCTACAAAGTTTCTAGAGATTGTAGGCACATTTCTGGCCCTTAATTGCTTCTCTATATTTTTTATCTTTGTTTACATTATAAGTACTTAATACCAAGACTGCATTCAGAATTCGTGGGAAAGTGATAAACTCTACGATTTATTATGTATACAATTAAGACTATTAACAAATATAACAAAATATTTATTTTATAAGTTTTGCTATTGAAGAGAAAAATATTAATATTATTTTTTCCTTATTGCGATAATTAATTAATAAATTTAAAATATCTATGTAACATAAACACGAACAACGAATTCTAAAATACCAGCGCTCGATAGGCGACGACCCGTATAATATGAAAAATTAAATGCAAGTAAGGATTTAGCGACGTACTGTAGCATGGCGCCAACCGATAAGTCACCAGACAGTAACCAGAGGTATGAATCCTTTGATCGATAGAATTCGTACGAGTGAACAATCTTATATATTTTTTGTAATCTTTGGGTATACCCATGATTTAATTTATTTTACTTGAAACGAAAACTATTTTAATTATAACAGGGTGAGAAAAAAAATTGTCTTACAATATAATGTAAGTACACAGTAAGTAATTAAAAGTTAAATTCTAATTAAATATATCAATTTTTACAAATCACTCATTCTCCTCAAGTCAAGTTTTTCCCTCCTTACAGTTATCAAATGTAAGGAATAAAAAAAACTTGACTTGAGGAGAATGAGTAATTTGTAAAGATTGATATATTTAATTAGAATTTAACTTTTAATTACTTACTGTGTACTTACATTCAATTGTTTATAATATAGATAATAAAACAAATCTAAATGTTGAAAATAACTATTTACAAGACACTGGACGTGATGCCTGGATTTAATTGAACAGTCCATGTGGACATGGTCCAAGTAGGTTGAACAACCGAGATGACGTACCTGGAATTAGATAGAAAAACACTCTGAGTATTCAATTTGCCATAAATAATGATTAATTATTTAACTAACGATTAGTATAGTTGAAATCCCCAAAATTAATGAAAGTATTAATAATATACAAGGTGCATCTTATGTGTTTGAACTGTGATTATGCATATCAGTACTAAAGTAAAGTTAAAACTTCACTTGATCAAAAATAAATGCCTAATAGTAAATATTTAGGGTTATTAGGAAAGGTGCAAGGGGCGCAAACTCTCCCCAGTGCATGTAAGGAATATGTGGCACAAACTCTCCACAAACAATATTATAACTACTGCAAGTGGCACAAACTCTCCACAAACAATATTATAACTACTGCAAGTGGCACAAACTCTCCACAGTACAGCAAAATAATAAAACACTGCAAGTGGCACAAACTCTCCACAGTACAGCTAAATAAGGTTACACTGCAAGTGGCTCAAGCTCTCCACAATACAGGGTGGTGGAAGGAGATATGGGTGACGTGAGAAGTCACCCTGTATCAGGAATGGACAAACCGCAAGTGGCGCAAACTCTCCACAGTACAGTATAGGTATATGAGTTAGACTGCAAGTGGCACAAACTCTCCACAGTACAGCTAAATAAGGTTACACTGCAAGTGGCTCAAGCTCTCCACAATACAGGGGGGTGGAAGGAGATAAAGGTGACGTGAGAAGTCACCCTGTATCAGGAATGGACAAACCGCAAGTGGCGCAAACTCTCCACAATACAGTATAGGTATGTGAGTTAAACTGCAAGTGGCTCAAGCTCTCCACAATACAGGGGGGTGGAAGGAGATAAAGGTGACGTGAGAAGTCACCCTGTATCAGGAATGGACAAACCGCAAGTGGCGCAAACTCTCCACAATACAGTATAGGTATGTGAGTTAAACTGCAAGTGGCACAAACTGAATTACTCTGTGAGATAGACTCACCTATTTAATTTCTGACATGCACCACAATACACACTATATTTTATATATTTAAATTTATCCGACTCAAGTGAACACTTTAGTTATCTTCTAGCAACTAAAACCCAAATCGTTCTTAAAACCTTTCTTTCCCCTTTCGTGACCTCGAAGGATACGTGACAATATGTTGTTTTACTTATCTATTTCAGATAACTGTCGAGAAATGCATTTCTGAAATATTAGGGTGTATCCACGATTTAATTTATTTTACTTGAAACGAAAACTATTTTAAGAATAACAGGGTGAGAAAAAAAAATGTCTTACACAAATGAATTTATATTTTCTCGTCCGTCCTAAACAACTAACCGAAATTAACAATATCAAAAGATAATAATAATACGTTTTTTTTTTCTACAAGTACGTTACCCTTAGCGGCGCACCGATTACGATACTATAATATCTGGTTCTACGTCTACGCGTTACATTCCGTCCGTCCGTCCGTCCGTCCGCCCGCCCGTTTGTATGTTTGTACGAGACACCGCCAAGCCAACACAGCCATAGCGTAGCGACGATTAGTTAGTTCTATCCGTATGGCGACCTTAGCAAGTCCCGCGTTAGTTTAATCAAACAAAACAAATCTAGTAGTTGTTGTTGTTAAAAAAAACATTATAACTACGTCGTAATATTAATACCATTTTATTTGTTGTAAAACAGTCAAAAATATCGATGGAATTTAGCAAAGAAGAATGTCTTACTCTAATTCAGATAGTACGAGACAACGAGTTGTTATACAATCCATCTAGTGCATTTTATAGATGTAGACAGAAAAGAGAGGAAATTTGGAACCAGATATCATCAGAAGTAAATAAACCAGGTCGGTAAACCATTAAAAAAATGTTTAAATAATATACATAATAATAATAATTATTATTATTAATATAACGATTGGTAATAGAACGCTTGTGTGTTGCTACGTGCGGGCCACGGCCGAAGCGGTGTTGTCAAATTGTTTGGCGTTGTCAGTAAAGTATACATTGTATATTAAAAGCTATTATACAAATATTAAAATAAAGGAAGTAGTGATAAGAAAACCGCATTGATTATGAGTTTCAATAATTACGGACTTACATAAATAAATTTATATTTATGATTGTTGAAAAAGGAAAAGAATCCTTACCTTTTTAAAGGTAACTTATATAGTACGGAGGCTTTAGCTGTTAATAACTACTTATGAATGAATGAAATGAATAAAAATTTACCTTTACATAATACGTGGGAAAATCTAAAAAATAAAATGGAAACTGATGTAAAAAAATTATTTTGATATATTTAAACATAAAATTCTTAAACTTATATTGTTCCGTTTACAAGTTATAAACATAAATTACCACTCTATTACAAACAATAATATATTTATTATCTTTAAAATCCGAAATAAATTAGGTACCTTAGAGTAACAATAGACTCACATTTAAGATGGACCTCACACCTATCTGGTATAGATAAGACGTTAAGGTTTTTATTATACAGGGTGAGTTACGAGGAACTGTAACCGGGTGGTCCAATAAGCCGATATGTCGGCTATTTATCACAAACTATTCATGTTATAACTTTAGGAGAAAAAATAAGTTTCTAGGTTAACCGCTAGGGGGCGTAACCTGTGAAGAAAAATTTAAAAACCAATTTTTTGTGAAATATGCCCAATTATATCAAGTGTTAAATAAGTAAACTAGACAGAGGCCTAAATCCCGCACAAATTTGTTTAGGTACTTTTTATTTTATTTTTACAAATAAAGGGTGGAGAAGTGTTTGTGGATAAATACCTATAACTTTGGTTTGGATCAATCGATTTTAACGAAATTAGTGTCATTAGAAAGAGTGTAGATGAATTAATTACATCTACTATAAAACAATAATTGCATTTAGTTTTAATTGTCATAGGTAGAGGGTACTTTCGAATGAAAAAAATTGAAAATGTTCAATGGAAACACCTAATTATTGTAAATTATAATGGAACTGGATTAAATCCGTAACAAAATGGCGCAAACCGCATGTTGATAGCTTTTGTCAAACTCGAGATAAAAATAAAAACGCATAAACAAAATTAAGAATAGTATTGACTCACCCTGTATTATAACTTAAATTGAAAAATAAGTCAGTACTTTCAAATTTTTTTATAGCAGAAGAATCTTAGTGTCGATACTCACTTTGACCATTGTTATTTCATGCGATTAAAAATAGTTTTTTTCTACAACTGTTATGAAAAGTGACGTATTTCTCATACCTTACTTGATTTCAAAACCAAATATTGCTCATACTGTGAGAAATAATATTTCTCACGGCACTTTGCCCACGCCTCATATATCTATATGGAGAATCAAATAAAATCGACAAAAACTTAGTAGGCTACTGTCATCTTTAAATACCTACTTAGTTGTCACAAAACTGTCAGATTATATTAGAAAATATGTTAAAAATTTTAAAAAATTGTCAAAAATATGGAAAAATTGTCAAAAATTTGGAAAAATGGTCAAAGTTTTGAAAAAATGGTTAATAATTGTCAAATATTTTCAAACATTTGGAAAAATAGTTAATAATTGTCAATAATTGTCAAAAACTGTCAAAATTTTGAAAAAATGGTCAATAATTATAAAAGACTGTCAAAAATGGTCAATAATTGTCAGAATCTGTCAAAAAATGTCAAATATTTTGCAAAATGGTCAAAAATAGTCAATAATTGTTAAAATTTTGAAAAATGATCAAAAACTGTGAACATTTTTGAAAGTTGTCAAAAATGGTCAATAATTGTCAGAAACTGTCAAATTTTGAAAAATGGTCGAAAATTGTTAAAATTTTGAAAAAATTGTCAATAATTATAAAAAAATGTAAAAAATGGTCAATAATTGTTGAAAATTGTCAAAGATTTGGAAAAATTGTCAAAAATGGTCAATAATTGTCAGAATCTGTCAAAATTTGTCAAATATTTTAAAAAATGGTCAAAAATAGTCAATAATTGTTAAAATTTTGAAAAATGATCAAAAACTGTGAACATTTTTGAAAGTTGTCAAAAATGGTCAATAATTGTCAGAAACTGTCAAATTTTGAAAAATGGTCGAAAATTGTTAAAATTTTGAAAAAATTGTCAATAATTATAAAAAATGTAAAAAATGGTCAATAATTGTTGAAAATTGTAAAAATTTTTGAAAAGTTGTCGAAAATGGTCAATAATTGTCAGAACCTGCCAAAAATGCTCAAAAATTGGCAAAAATGGTCAATAATTCTTAAAATTTGGAAAAATGGTCTAAAATGGTCAAAATTTTTGAAAAATTGTGAAAATTGATCAAAAATTGTCAAAATTTTGAAAAAATGGTCAATAATTATAAAAAACTGTCAAAAATGGTCAATAAATGTAAAAAATTGTCAAAATTTTTGAAAAATTGTTCAAAATGATCAATAATTGTCAAAACTGTCAAAATTGGTCTATGATTGACAAAAATGGTCAATAATTGTTGAAATTTAAAAAAATTGTCAAAAATTTTGAAAAAATGGTCAATAATTGAACTTTCCCCACTTGTTGCACACTATACTATTTCTAAACTAAGTAGGCTGCGACAATAAATTTGACGGGGATTTCATGTTTTATTGGAAGATATTTCCTTACAAACAAGAAGGTACCTATATGATATAACAAGATTGAAGAATTTAGTGTACCAAACTCGACCAACCACGCGAGACGACATGAAACAGCGCATTAGAAACGCGATACATTACATCTTTGTATGGACAAACAATTTGAACATTTAATTGGACATTAAGTTTTAATGATCGAGATATTTGTATGATTTTTTTTCACATATTTACTTTAAGTTATAATACAGGGTGAGTCAATACTATACTTAGTCTTGTTTATGCGTTTTTATTTAGGATATCTCGAGTTCGACAAAAGCTATCAACATGCGGTTTGCGCCATTTTGTTACGAATTTAATTCAGTTCCATTATAATTTACAATAATTAGGTGATCCCATTAAGCATTTTTAAGAAAAACAAATTTTAATTTTTTTCATTCGAAAGCACCCTCTACCTATGACAATTAACACTAAATGCAATTGTTTTATAGTAGATGTAATTAATTCATCTACACTCTTTCTAATGATTTCGTTAAAATCGGTTAATCCAAACCAAAGTTATAGGTATTTATCCACAAACACTTCCCCACTCTCCCCACCCATTATTTGAAAAAATAAAAAAAAAAGTACCTAAACAAATTTGTGTGGAATTTAGGCCTCTTTCTAGTTTACTTATTTAACACTTGGTATTATTGGGCATATTTCGCAAAAAAATGGTTTTTAAATTTTTCTTCACAGGTTACGCCCCCTAGCGGTTAACCTAGAAACTTGAAACTTATTTCCAGCGATTTCTCTTGGCCACTTTTACTAAGAAATTTTTTCTCCTAAAGTTATAACATAAATAGTTTGTGATATATAGCCGACAGATCGGCTTATTGAACCACCCGGTACATTCTTCTACTATAAGTAGAGGCACGTTAGGGGATTATCAAATGACCATTAAAAAATGTCTTCTTGTTTTGATTATTAATATACAGGGTGAATTATGGATCTTCACCAAAACAATGTTTCGTCATATCTTTTCAATGATTAAGTCGATTTGTCTCATTTTTTGGTGAAAGTGTGTATTGGTGTGTGGCAACTAACTGACATATTCAGAATTGAAAAAATCCAGTACCGTCTTCGTGATAATTTGTGAGACTGCTTCATATTCAACACTTCATATGATTTTTCTAAAATATGATATACTTTTTTCAGAGATCATAAATAGACAGTTATACCTGGGTATTTGAATTTTTCGTTACACTTACCTCACATTTCCAATTAAAGATTCATTTTAAAGTCAAATTGAAAATTGGCAATAATGAAATATCTTACTGTATAATAATGTTTAGTTATTAAAAAGAAATCTTTAAAATAAACAGAAACGACACACACTGTGCTCCAGTATGGTATATACCATAATCTGAATTGATTTACAGGGTCGGATTTAAAAATCTGGAATATCTGGTTCATCTCAATAATTCACTCTGTATGTAACTTTTTCCACCCGTTATCGACAAAAAACAGATAAAAAAGGGTTTATAATAACCTAGTTTTCTTATTTGTTTGAGGAAAGATCATGTCTAATTATTTTAATCGGAATGAAATGAACAAGCCCAGGAAATGTTTATTTATAAATTAAAAAATAAAATAAATAACAATAACCGAACAATAAAACAGTTTTAACTTAATGTGGAACAATTTAATAAACACTACGATTATAAAAGATGACTTTTCTTGACGAATGTTTAAATGTGAAACGGACTTTCTGATTGTCAGTAGGTCATTTCTGATATTTAATAAATGTGACAATTTGACATGATCATTGTTGAAATTATTTGTTTAGTTTGTCATTAGATCCCAATTTGTTCAGTGTTTTAATAATTAATAAGTCAATTACGTCCGGTATTCATAGGGTGTTTTAACTTTTTTGTTCAAAAATGCCTTATCAGTTTTCAAATGCTGAATACGCTGATATTATTTTTGTTTATGGCTTTTGCAATGGTAATGGTAGGGCTGCCGCAAGGGAGTATGAAAGGCGATTCCCTCAATCATCAAACGTTCGGATCAGTTTTTAATTTCTTGAAAAACAAAAGTACTTTTTCTAAAACAAAATCAGAACGAAATGTAGATCCTGTTTTAGAAAACAATATACTGGAACCTGCGGACTTAAATCCAAAAATAAGTACCAGAAAAGTGGGAGTACAATTAGGTGTTTCCCAATCCAAAGTGAGTAGAGTATTGCGAAAAAATAACTTACATCCGTACCACATACAATTAGTTCAACGGTTACATCCTGGAGATGAAATCCACCGCCCAGCATTTTCAAGGTGGATTGCAAATCACCGACTTGTATTGTACAGAACTTTATTCACCGATGAAGCACAATTTCCCAGTAATGGAATAAATAATTCGCGAAATTCGCACGTATGGGCCGAAGAAAATCCACATTCGATTCGAGAATATCGCTCGCAACAAAGATTCTCTGTATATGTCTGGATCTGGATCGGAGTAATCAACACTTATTTACTAGGACCCCATTTTTTTATGGTCCTCTAGCAGGACATGTTTATTTGAATTTTTTGCAGAATATCTTACCCAATCTACTCCCTAAAGTGGTAGGCCTACGAGGGATTTGATGGTAACCGATGGATAGGACGCGGGGGTCCTATTCCATGTGCACCAAGATCCCCAGACTATAACCCTGTTGATTATTACATTTGGGGTCGATTAGAAGAGCTGGTCTACGAAGAAAATATAAATACGCGGCAACAGCTCGTTGACAGAATTATTCACTGTTGCAATATTATCAGAAATAACAGTCAGAAAGTCCATTAGGTACACATTTAAACATTCGTCAAGAAAAGTCATCTTTTATAATCGTAGTGTTTATTAAATTGTTCCACATTAAGTTAAAACTGTTTTATTGTTTGGTTATTTTTATTTATTTTATTTTTTAAATTATGAATAAACATTTCCTGGGCTTGATCATTTCATTTCGATTAAAATAATTAGACGATGATTTTTCCTCAAACAAATAATAGTAGGGGAGCCCAAGCGGGGTTTTCGGGATTTACTAAAGCGCGGCAGATTAACATACAGGGGGATACCTTGTACCCGGTTAAGTATCTCCACCAAATATGAGCCCCATATACATGGCCGCCCATCAAGGAAAAAGAATCAGATTAGTAAAAAAAAATTGATCATCAGAAATTCTCGAGCGCGTCAGATTAAGGTAGGGTGAGTTAATGACATGCTAAAAAGTGTATATTCCACTAATCTGACAATTTTTGGGTGACGTAAAAAAGTGGGAGTGTAACAAACTTGTAAAAAAAATCGTCATCTTGACATTCTCGAGCGTGGCTAATTTTTTTTTCATTTTGAAGGAAATAATTCAAGGATAACGAAAAATATATATTCTGACGATTTCCACAAGCCGAAGTAACAAAAATTCATCGATAAAG
The DNA here is from genome assembly GCA_947563755.1 of Lochmaea crataegi. Taxonomy (NCBI): domain Eukaryota; kingdom Metazoa; phylum Arthropoda; class Insecta; order Coleoptera; family Chrysomelidae; genus Lochmaea; species Lochmaea crataegi. Next base: position 1,975,126 of record OX387423.1, on the reverse strand, counting down.
TTTAATGCGTGCAGCTGCGTGATGCGTATATTCCCCACTCCGCGTTTCTATTCCTCTATCACTTTTTTTCCATCTATTACTCTCTCACTCCGTCCTCACTCTGGTTTGCGAAAAGAAGATTCTACTATTACTATCAGAACTTCTGATACTGATATAGTGGTCATCATGATGGCGAATATGCAAGCAACAGTAGAAGACTGGATGGATCTTAGAGTATGGATGGATCGATGTATCCGCTGTTTATAATAAATTAGGCCCAAAAATTTCGCTTTGCATGCGTTCACCGGTTGCGATTTCAACCCGGCATTGTACCGACGAGGGAAAAACGAACCGTCACAATTTCTGATGAATTTAGAAATTTTCCAAAAAGGATGCATGGATTTGGGATCAAAGGAGCATAATGTGCAGGATTCTTTTAACATCATACAGTCTTTTACTTGTCGCTTGTATGGGTTGAAAAAGTTAGACGATGTCAATCAAGCCAGGATTGTCATCTTCAATAATACGTACAAGGTAAAAGACAAATCACAACCCTTCTCCTTGAGTATCCGGAATTGCGATGCGTGCAACTTGCCACCCTGTCAATCGGAGCTACTCCAGCAAGTGTTACGCACAAGATTCATTGCATGCTTGTGGAGTAATGCCCATAATGCAAAAATTATTGATATTTTACCAATGGACTATGGATGGAAAGATGTCGACGGAAAGTTGGGAATGATCAGGTTTGCAGGTGAGTATGAAATCGAGCCTGAAGAGGAAGATGATTCTACAGATGAAGATGATGCTTAAAAAAAATTTGATTTTTCATAATTGTTTTCTTATAAATACATGTGTTCTACCTAAAAGTCATACGCTTTTTTATTTGCATGCAATTTCCTGAGCTTTTCAATTAATTAAGATCAATGTTTTAAAAAAATCGAAATACTTTTTTTAATTGTCAGATTAGGCGAATTCCTCCAGATAATCGTCAGATTAGGGGACAGCACGTCTAGGACATAAAGATGAATCATATATATCTTAATCTGACGCGATCGAGTATTTCAAAATGGCGAATTTTTTTTGCACATTCTAATAATGGCCGCGATTTTGCGTCACATTCAAATCGTCTGATTATTGAATGAGAGCTTTTTTTAGGTTCATTTAACATCCCCTTACAAAATCTGACGCGCTCGATTAAATTTTTTTCTATGTCATTTTCAACCCTTACGTATGACCACCCCCACCATGCAAACGATCAGATTAGCATACGTACATTATTAAAAATACGTGGGACATGGATAGTATCAATATCTGACCCGCTCGAGTATGTCCATGCAACAGTTTTTTTTTACATTTTTAAAAATCTACAGACGCTCCCCTTATCGATGAAAAGGTTTACATTATTTAACATTTTTTTCTTTTTATCATCTAAGCTTCGCATCCCAATAGGTCTCTATGACGCTCGAGTAAATCCCCATTTAGCATCGTGGGCTCCCCTACTATAAGAAAACTAGGTTATTATAAACATTTCTTATCTGTTTTTTGTCTAATACGGGTGGAACAAGTTACAAACAGGGTGAATTATTGAGATGAACCAGATATGCCAGATTTTTAAATCCGGCCCTGTAAATCAATTCAGATTATGGTATATACCATACTGGAGCACAGTGTGTGTCGTTTCTGTTTATTTTAAAGATTTCTTTTTAATAACTAAACATACAGTAAGATATTTCATTATTGCCAATTTTCAATTTGACTCTGAAATGAATGTTTAAAGTTACCCATACAACAGGTAAAATATCATAAAAATCAATGCTATTGAGTTTTTTCAGAAATTATAAATTTTTGTGCTCGTTGTTGTCAACTATCTTGAAAACAAAAACGTAGGATGATTTTTCTCCTTTAAACAAAATGAGGTACCTACCAAAATTGTCATAATTGCATTAAAGGTAGTGACGTAGAAATTATTTAATAAAAAAGGTAACAACACACCCAGATCTCCGCCTCTGGATTGAATAAATTTTCGTCGGGAGTATCATAGTATCAAATCATGTACTTCAATTAGTGCAACAACTGTGAACAATTTCGAGTTATTCTGATCAGTCAATTTTTAGATATTCGAAAAATATAAAATTTTTCCAAGAATTTTAACAACTACTAATAGTTTGTAGTAATTGCGAATTAATTATTAATTATTATTATTAAGAGATAAGGTCTAGTATGTTATTAAAATTAATACTAGATATCTTTTTTTTTTTAAGTTTTTTAATGTTTAAAACATACTATACTCGATAGTCGAAATTCTGTAAAGTGAGTCAGAGCTATCTAATCAACACTTTGGTTAAAGCGCAGTTGCCATATGTATTCTAGAGAGAAATGCTGTATTTTATAAATACACTTCAAATCCATTGTGTGAATATTTCAGGTACAAAAGATGCAATGTAATTAAGTCAATACCAATTTAATATATTTATTTCAAATTTCAAGCAGACTAATAATAATTAGTTTACTTGAAATGTGAAATAAAGTGTTTATGTATATTTCTTGAACGCAAAGTTTGTTGTGAAAAACTCGCCGATTTGACAATGTTGGAGAGTCGCTTCAATGTTCCGGCTTTGAGAACGAGATAGATAGATCGAGCTACGCGAATGAGACAGTGATAGTAAACAGTTATGTGAGGTGTTTATTCTCTTCATGAACGTAACATCAGTATTTGTGTTGTGGTTTTGTGTGATAAATCGGTTATTATTGGTATTTATTGTAATATTTATATCGGTATATTTAGTGACAATAATGGCGGAGTGTAGCGGTGTTGGCGATAAAAAACGGCGTCGTAACAATTTAATTCGGGAATAAAAAGTCCTCATATTAAATGTGTACGAAGGACTGCGTGCCATGGACAAACAGTTGGGTGTTAGTGACGCTGTGATTAAGTGCAGTTATTTAACTAAAGTTTCTGAGAGTACTATATACAATATTCTAAAGAAATCGCGGGACGGATCTTTGACAAGAGAACGAGGTGAAAACTGTAAACCGGAAAGTAGGGGAAGAAAGAAAATTGTTTTGGACGACCAAACACGGAATGCTATACGTAGGGAAATACATTCTTTTTATTTTAGGAATGAAATCCCCTCGGTAGCTAAATTGAGCAAGGTAATAGAAGCTGATGATACTTTACCAAACATCAGTGATAAAGTTTTGAGACGAACTTTAAAATTAATGAATTTTCGTTACCAAACAAGAAGTAGAAACAGTGCCTTAATTGAACGAAATGACATTGTGGAATGGAGGAGAAATTATTTAAAACAGATACGACAGTTTCGTAACGAAGGACGGCACATATATTATCTTGACGAAACATGGTTAAATGAAGGCCACACTGTGTCAAAAGTGTGGCAAGACATGAATATACGAAGCAATCGACAAGCCTTTATGGAGGGTTTCTCTTCCGGTTTAAAAGCTCCCTCTGGGAAAGGACGTCGACTGATTATCACTCACATTGGCAGCGAGGAAGGATTTGTAGAAGGTGGATTACTAAGTTTTCAGTCCAAAAAAACTGTCGATTACCATGAAGAGATGGATGGTAACCGGTTTGAAACATGGTTTAGATCAATTTTAACAAAGGTAACTCCTGGTTCAGTGATAGTTATGGATAATGCTTCATACCACTCTCGTCGACTGGAGCAAATACCTACTTCAGCTAGCCGCAAGAGGGTTATAATTGATTGGTTAGAGAGTAAAAGCATTCCGCACAACGAGGCAATGCTAAAAGTTGAATTATTATCTCTCGTACGGAAACATAAAAGCAGTTATATTAAGTACGTTGTCGATGAAATGGCGAAAGATTTCAACGTCTCAGTTGTTAGACTTCCTCCCTACCACTGTGAGTTAAACCCCATCGAGCTGGTTTGGGCCCAAGTGAAAAATTATGTTGCGAGAAAAAACAGTACATTCAAAATGGCTGACGTTGAGAAACTGTTTGACGAGGCGCTGCATACCGTTACTGCTGAGAGTTGGCGTAAATGTATTCAACACGTATTAAAAGAAGAAATAAAGTTTTGGGATTTAGACATACGTGTAGAAGTAATGACGGAACCACTCATTATCGATATAGGAGGAGAAAGCGATGATTCTGAGGAGTCGTCAGGGAGTGATACCGCTTCCAGTTAGTCAGACATTTTACAAGTGACCTCGCAACATACCTATACTTATCGGTAATTTATTTTGGTCTTGACAAACAACTTTCTTTTACGTAATGATAATGCCGGTTAGCAAATAACGAAAATGTTACCTCAATTTTAGTTTTAGTAGTAGTAAGTTGGAATTGACTTTTAAACATTTTTTTATTTTGTTTTAACTTACTTATGAACAACTTGTGATAAGTTATTATTTCAAATGTTAAAAATTGAAATTCCAGATATTTCAGTATTCGCAACCTTAAACTATGATACGCTCATGGAGTTCACTTTAAATCGGTAGATAACCGATGACGTCACTTTACAGAATTTCGACTATCGACTATAGCAGGTTTTTTATTGGGCTTATTAAGTAAGAAAAAATGTACCTATACTTTAAAGTAGGTTCGGTAAATATTTCCTTATTTCATTGTTTTCCGACTCATTGCTTATGAAAAGTAACAAAAAAAATGGAATTGTATTTGCACTTGAAAAGGCTTTCAAATAAAAAATTAATCAACCTACCCTTCCATTTAAAAAAAGTTGGGGGTGACTGCAACCCCCCCAGATAAACAAATCTCTTTGTAATATTTCCCATTGAAAATAAAAATTGACGTGTTTCAGGAATTTTGCGATAAACCTTTATTTATCAAGTTACAGAATTTGTTCCAGTTAGACTTTCCACTCTGTATAAAATCATTAGGATCTAAAGACATAGAAAAAATTATTAAAAATTGACAACAAAATTTTAAAATATTATTTCTTAAATTAAAAATCAATGGAATAAACCAAAGTAGCGTATCCAAAAGTCATCCATGCTCAACCTCTATAGTCTTAATGAAAATACTTTTGGTTTTAGTGTTATGTATTGTTGTTGTTGTTGTTTTTTTTTTTAGTTTGAATTTTTACTACTTTTTTATATGAATACAATTTGTTAATTCTTCTTCTAAATAAACGTTATTATTATTATAAGTTGAAAAATAAAAACTGTAAATGCCACTAATTATTATTTAGTAATTGTACACAACATGCTATAGTCAAATTTTAAAAAGTATACCCTCATTATAACCTAAAGGAACGAAATTTTTAACTACAATTTGCACATATGTTATTCAAATATTTGGTAGGTATCTAATAGGCGTCAAATTTTCAAAGACTTTGTGTTAGTTGTCAGCGGCGCAGTCAGAATCTTGTATTAGGGGGGGATTTTGAAAATAAATATTTAAAAATATAAACAAAAAAACAGTCAGGGACGGAGTACCTACCTATACTTAAGACAACAACAATAACGACAACAAAAAATAAAGCAACATTATAAGAACAATTAAAAATAAGTTTATCATTAATTATTAATGATATAATTTGTATATTAATGATTAATATACAAATTTACATAAATTATAGTAAAATATCAATACGACGAGATTGGAGAGATAATACATCAAGAACTTCGTCTTCCAGAATCGGAACATCTGGATGTATGTACATCAAAACAAGGCCGGTTAATCTATTGTCCGCAGTAGAATTTCGCAAATCATTTTTTAGAAATTTTAGGGAAGAAAATGACCTTTCACAAGAACATGTGGTCACTGGTAAAGTTGCCATTATGATTAATTAAAAGTTCATAAATTGTGGGAAACAAATTTTTATTGCATCTTTCCAAAGCTTCAAGCGCATTTTGTGGGTTTTCTGTTTTATCTTTCATAAACTGGCCCCAAAGTGTCACTTCTCCTTCTATAGCACCAATACCAATAGAGTCCAATTTCGGTTATTTTTATTACAAATTTATCCATCATCCAGTGTATCTATAATTTTCGTTATGACTGAAGACTGAACTGAACTATGTCACCGCCTTACTGACAATTATCCATTATAATGGAGGACTTGGCCTGTGGGTGTGGCGAAGTGTTGCCAAGAATATCTTTTTTACCAAGATTAACAGTTTTAATTTGTGTTAGGCGTCTGTCTCTGGGGTTGGGTTAACCCCTAAACCCCCCCCCCCCCTTGATGCGCCACTGTTAGTTGTCATAGGGTCGTTTTAATATTTTTAAGCAATCAAAATAACACACGTGTAAGTCAAAAATCTGATATTTCTTACGATTAAACGACGAATTTGTTTCATCCAACTCACATTATAGTAGGAGAGATAGTTTTAAATGTCCACCGATTCTATTGGAAACACAAATGATGCATAAATTACGAAATACGGTGTTTTTTTAATATATGTTTTATTATGTTTAAAATAACGCAGCCGTTTTCGTTTATTTCATGTTCTGGTGAAGGTGGGCCCGACTGCAACTCTTTAAAACCCTTCAATCGTGGCGTGTTTAGTTATTACGAAATCGGTGACGCAGGTCTCATAGACCGAAACTAATTTTTTTTAACGAATTTTCACTTTTTACTATGAATATCATGTTTCAATGAAACAACAGATAATTACAAATATTTTACTTAGCAAAAAGGAATATCTATATAATGTATAAATTTATTGATTAAATCTATTAATATATTTGACGAATAAATATTGGTATTAGTTGCCAATAAATGTATTAAAATGAAAATAATTTCCATAAACTAACCATAGGAAAAATTGGCTAAATATTTAACACATAAGTATAGTGACGTAGGGTCTGAGGCACCGTATACTCTCGTATTATAAAATTTGTAAGGCAGATTGTGGCGCGCAGCTCCCCCACCCAGTACAAATAAACTTGCGTCTAGCCTGACCTTTTAATTTTGTAGCACGCATGCGCATTTCATGATCAGTTTGCCTCGTCTTCTCCTTTTAAATTTTTAGGTTAGAATAATTAGGAACTGATACTTTTAACAAATTTCATAATTTTTTTAATTAAAACAGATTATTGGTTAATTTTTGAACAAGGGGAAGGAAAAATAACCATTTATTCTGTCCCTTCCGTATTGCTTTTTCACTGATTTTCCTTGCCCTTCTCGATAAATTAGGAGGAGGCAAACTGATCATGAAATGAGCATGCGTGCTACAAAATTAAACGGTCAGGCTAGACGCAAGTTACAAATAATATATAGCGAATTGAATGGTTGCGGTCCGTTAGACCATAGAGTCACCACTGAAGACTTCATATATTTGTAAAATATGCAATGTTGCCACGTGTCGAATTATTTCCCTCTAAGATCATAAAATTGGGAGGCTTATTCTATCATTTATAAAGCAAAACTAAAATTCCTTTTATGTAAACCATTTTTTCTACAGTCGCGCGTAAAATGACTAATTATTATATTCAAATGAAATCGTAAAGTCGACAAGGACCGAGGGTTGTTACTTTACGCTCTAGTGCAAAAAAGGAATCTTTTTCGCTCGTATATTAAATAAACCACGCCCTCCGAATTAACTCAATTGGTGAATATTTAACAATTTATCAGATTAAAAATAAAATAAAATTATATGAAAATTGTCAAAAATTTTGAAATATGGACAAAAATGGTCGATAATTGTCAAAAATTGACAATTATTGTCAAAAACTGTTGGACAATTTTTGTCAAAAACTGTCAAAAATGGTCAGTAATTGTCAAAAATGGTAACAAATTTCCAAAAACTGTCAAAAATGTTCAATTGTCAAAATTTTTTGAAAAATGGCCAATCATTTTCAAAAATGGTCAATTGTCAAAAAAAATTTTTTAAATTTAGAAAAATGATCATAAATTGTTAAAAATGGTCAATAATTGTCAAAATCTATCAAAAATGGTCAAATACTGTAAAAAATGGACAATTATTATCAAAATTGGTCAATAACTGTAAAAAATATTTAAAATGGTCAATAATTTTGAAAAATGGTCAAAAATTTTGAAAAATTGTCAAAAATGGACAATTATTGTTAAAAATTGTTAAAGTTTTTGAAATATGGCCAAAAATGGTCTAACATTTTGAAAAATTGTCAAAAAATGGTCAAAAACTATCAAAAATGGACAATTATTGTCAAAATTGGTCAATAATTGTCAAAAATTGTTAAAATTTTGAAAATGGTCAATAATTGTCAAAAACTATCAAAAATGGTCAAAAATTTTGAAAAATTGTTAATATTTTTGAAAAGTTGTCAAAAATGGCCAATGATTGTCAAAAACTATCAAAAATGGTCAAAAATTGTCAAAAATGGACAATTATTGTTAAAAACTGTCATCATTTTGAAAAATGGTCAAAAATTATCAAAAATTTGGGAAAATGGTCACTAATTTTGAAAAACAGTCAAAATGGTCAATAATTCTAAAAATTTTGAAAAATGGTCAATAATTGTTAGAATTTTGTAAAATGGTCAATAATTGTTAGAATTTTGTAAAATGGTCAATAATTGTTGGAATTTTGTAAAATGGTCAATAATTGTTGGAATTTTGTAAAATGGTCAATAATTGTTAGAATTTTGTAAAATGGTCAATAATTGTTAAAATTTTGTAAAATGGTCAATAATTGTCCAAATCTTGAGAAATGGTCAATAATCGTTAAAAGTTGTCAAAATTTTGAAAAATAAATAAATAAATAATACGAGTCGTTTCCGAAAATCGATTTAAACACGTAATTTATGAAATCGATTTACTAAAAATCGATTAATATTACTATAAAAATCTATAACTAAAAATCGATCATAAGAAAATAATAATCGATTTATATAAAAATCGATTATTTTTTATCATCCCTAGTCAGTAGATCTTTTTAAGGTTAATCATGATGAATAGCGAAAATGGCGATTATTCTAGTACTCCTATTATAAACTAAGATAACATAAAAAACTTTTAGTTATTAAAAGGGCGACTGTGGAAAAAATTATGTGTGTTTTGCCGCTTTCGAAAGATCGCCGTGCTCCGCTCCGCGTCGCGCGGCAACAATCTTTCTCAAGCGGCAATCTGTTACTTTACGCTCTAAATACACAAATAATTATATTGTGGATAAATTCCACAAATAATAAATAATTTTTTTATCTAGGAGGCTAAAATAATTTACATGTTTAACATTTCTGATTATTTTAATTAAGAAATTCAAAATTACAGGAACATGGTAAATGGAACATTTCAACTGTTTTTTTTACTCCACCTTTATATTTTATATTTTTTTAAGGCATATTTGCTCCTATTGCCATATTTTGGTCCAAACTATCCGCCCTTAGCCTAGGTCCCTAGAGTTATGAGTCACCCTGTATATATTTTCAAATTAGTAATTTTTTTTGGTTTTATGAGACTATCCTGTACAAGAACAGCAGTTATACGAGTATTTCTTCAGTAAAGAAACAATCTTCTTCACAGATTTTTGGTCAATCACTATTTTATTCGTCTAAAATTACAGTTTTTTATTATAAAACAGAATCAGAAAGTTTTATCGTAAATCGATTCGACAATAATAATTATTTCTCGCTTTTTTGTCCTCTACTTTATTTCACGGTCGATATAAATTACATCGATATAAACACGTAATTATCTTTCATCTACAGTGTGAAACAGATTTATGGACCAAAATTATTTAAAAAAAATTAACAGGTTTACAAGTAAATACAGGCATAAAAATAACATTTTTCTTAGAACGACTCAGTTGAATATATTTTTACTGTAGAGGAAAGAGTTCGTTTAACAATTATCTATTATTAATTATTAAATAACGTTTTACAGATCATTCAGAATGGCGCTGGAATAAGTGGTAATTATATTCGAGAAATTCAGCCAACGGGCCGAACAGATGTCTGTCGGGGTATATAGCACGAGAAGTAGTTGTTGCTTCTTATTGTACGGTCTCTGTTCTTTGAAAAAAATTTTGTAACACGCTTTACTAAATTGTGACAATTTTTTACAGGTATCTGTAATTAAGTAAATACCTAATAACTTCACATTCAGCTCTTTAAAACGGTTCTTATCTCTTTCATCTACAGGATGGTCCGTAAGTAATGGTACAAACTAAAATGGCCTCAAAATATTACTTACTCTAGTAAAGTGATGTTGATTAATAAGGTAGAGGGAGGCAAAGTTAAAATATAAAAAATGTTTTTTCACAGTAAATTGAAATATTTCGAATATAACAACGTAAAAATTTGAAGGTATGGTTGTATGTATGCAAAATCATTATACAGGGTGGCCGGACAAGAACGAAACAGATCCATTATCAGGAACTGGGTCTACGTTTTAAAAAAACGCAGAGACCCGTCGATTTTTGATCAAAAGGGGAAACTTTTTCCCGGTCTTTTTGACTTAGCTACTTTCACCCCCTAGCGGGCGTAGGCATCACCTCAAAATATTTAAATAACATTAGGGGTCGAGTAAGGTATCATTTTAAAGCCGTTTTAACAGTCTTTAACTTTTAAAATTCGGCCTAATACTTTTTAATAAATAAAATTTAAATTATTTACTTTTTAATGAGTTTTTAAAATCGGAATTTTTTTCATTTTTGTCAAAGTAGTGAAAATGACACATGGGTCGTTGAGTACGCCAATGGTTTAAATGTTATTTTATTGCTTTGCATTGTTTTAGTAATCGAAGCGAAATTTTGTTTAATTGTGTTTTTGAAAATTAAATACCATGGTTTATTCCATTGCGGATAGGATATCATTTCGCTTTATTTTATAAACAATAAGTGTGCAAATGTAAATATAATGGCTCAGTTATTTAATGAAAAATATCAAGATAAACATGTCAGTAGGAAGTATGTTCTAAAATTAGTGAAAAAATTTCAAGAGACTCGAAATGTAGCTAATAAAAAACGACAAAAAAGGAGACCGTCTGTAGTTAATGAAGCAAGTGAAGTTGCAGTTTTGGGACATGTTCATCTAGATCATACGTTAAGTACAAGATTAGCATCTGTGTCTGGGATCAATCGAACTATTTTGAAGTAGAACAAATTCCATCCGTATAAAATACATTAGTGCAGGAACTTAATGAGGATGACTATGACCTTCGTTTAAAATTTGGCAAAATAATGAGTGAGCGAGCAGCGAATGATCCACAGTTTCTTTTTAATATCTGTTGCTCCGATAAATGCAGCTTTTTTATTAACGGTACTGTAAATCATCATAATTGCCGCTATTGGTCTGATACAAACCCAAGAATTTTCCACAGCAACCGCAAAAATTAAATGCATGGACTGGCATTTTCGGTGACCGGCTGGTGGGTCCATATTTTTTATCTGATAATTTGACTGGCGAAATGTATTTGCAATTACTGGAAGATGCTATAGTCCCTACCCTGACCGATATTATTGAAAAGACCAACAGTATAGTGAAGATTATTTGACTGATGAAATAAAACAAATTAATTTGTTTAAATCTTCATTATTTATTTTGAACTGACGTTCAAATTAAAATTAGTGACGCGTTTCGCTACACAGTAGCTTTTTCAAACTAGTAAGTTCAAGTAAAAGCCTCATCTATTCAATTTTTGAAGATTATTTAATATTTCAACAGGACGGTGCTGAAAAGATAGACTAAAACTTGTCAAATAAAAAATATGCAGAATTTGTCAAGAAATCTGATTATAATATTTAATATGCCCCTTAATCGAGGAGATTTTAAAAAAAATTGCATTTTAAAAGTTTAACTGTCCCTCTAGCGGTGGATCTACAATTCTGAAAATAATTTCCAGGCATTTCACGAGGCCACTTTGGTTATAAAATTTTTTTTCCCCAAACTTTGCTATAATCCACTCATGAGATATGGCCGACGGCCGTTCTTAGTTGGCCACCCGGTACTTAGAGCCTCATAGAATAGTTTTTCCAAGTCTTACGGTTTTTGCCATGTTATCCAAAACACATTTTGAATATTGTGATCTAGGTTTTGTGATAGCTAGAACTTCCTTCATTTCGCGTTATCCATGACTAAATCTGATCCCTCTGGAATGAGTTCAATCACATGTTCGAAATATTCTTCGAAGACATCGACTTTCATGTTCCCGGTTGGATATGAAAGGAGGAAGAAATCCACCAACAATAAAAAATAATATAAGTACCTCAGAAAAGTGTGAATAGTGTTCGGAAGTATGTATATAGAAAAATCACAATTAAGATGATGGGGGGGGGGGCATTTAAACAGGCTTAATCAAAATAATAAGGTAAGAGAATATGGACTGCAACAAAAACAAGCAAAAAAGAGATGATGTGAAATACCGAAGTAGCAAAATCAGTTAAATATAAATGGATGACCAGAATATAATAGAGGATGTTTCTTTTATCATCTGGTAACATTACTATATTCTAAACCGATATAAATATGAAAACTATCATGGAGAATATTATAATTGTAAAAAAAATTACAGAGACTCTCCATTCTCTCGTTATACAGGGAAAACTAAATATGCTGCTTTTGGTTTTTTAAACACAAACAGAATTTTTAAATAAAAAAATTGAAAAGGAAAATTATTTGATACAAATTTACTATAGCCATGTACCAATGAATCTTCTACGTTTCGTGACTTCACGAGGCCAATATTAATCTTTTTTTAAATACGAACCTGCCTCTTTTTAAAATTAAAATTATTATAATTATTTTTTAGACTACTAAAAGATCCAGGCAAAGCATAATTTATATAGGGAAGGTTTAAAAGAATAATTTAGCAACTCATTAACTAATGACATATAATGAGTAGGGTAAAAGCCGGATAGCCTAACAGCTCTTTGGTTAATCCCCTTAATAACTACCTACATCCAAAATTTCCAAATTATTGTAATTTCTTGGTAAAATGCAGGTACAATTGAAAAATATTGCAATGTTAAAGTTACTTCATGTCATGATTTTACCCTTTTGAAGCTGCCCTGCATAATTTGGTCTCAGGTCTCGAAAGGAGCCTGAATCATAAGGAAGTAGCCCTTGTAGCATTTCTAGACATCGAAGGTGCTTTTGACAACACATCGATGTCATCAATTAACAGATCCCTTAAAAACAGAGGGATTAACAGTACCACATGCAAATGGATAGGATCCATGCTTGAGCATAGGAGAATAACAGCACATATGCATGTTAAAACATACACTGTTAGGACAACTAAAGGATGTCCTCAAGGTGGAGTACTTTCACCACTTTTGTGGAACCTAGTTGTGGATGACTTGATCTGTAGCTTGAATGATCAAGGCATATGGACGCAGGGCTTTGCGGACGACATAGTGATTGTCACCAATGGGAAATTCCCGGAGGTGGTTATGAATGTCCTACAGGAAGCACTGTGAATTGTGGAGGAATGGTGCCTTACAGAGGACCTTTCAGTTAATCCAAAAAAAACCAAACTAGTTGCTTTTACGAATAGAAGGGTTCTCCCGCAGGGTAGAGTACTGTTGTTCGGAGAAGAACTAGAAATATCCAAAGAAGTCAAATATCTGGGAGTGACCCTTGATTCCAAACTGAATTGGAAGGCACACCTGGAAAAAATTACTACCAGGGCGACTAGGCTTTTCTGGCAATGCAGAAGAGTTATGGGCAAAACCTGGGGAATACGACCTGAGGTGGTTCACTGGCTCTACACAACTGTGATAAGGCCAACGATCACCTATGGAACAATAGTCTGGTGGAGGAGGACAGAAGTGTCCTCTGCAGTTAATATGTTAACTGCAATCCAAAGACAAGCGCTTCTTGGTATTACCGGGGCAATCAACAGCACCGGGACGGCATCAATGAAAGCCCTTATTGAACTTCCTCCTCTAGAACTTTTTATAAGGGCGGAGGCAAAGATGGCAATTCTTAGGCTGAAATCGGGAAACTTATGGTCCCCGAACAATGTTCGAGAAGGACACACTGATACAACTGGGACATTACTAGACGAACCCATATTTCACATGAGTTTTGATAGCATGACACCAGAGAATATATTCACTGAGCGAGTGAATATCATCATCCCATCTAGGGAACAGGTGATGCACCCAGGTAATTCTGGAGAAATCATCTGGTTCACCGATGGCTCCAAAACAAACCATGGCACTGGGGCTGGTATAAAAGGACCTAGAAAGAGAATGTTCTTTAGCCTTGGTCGATATACGACTGTGTTTCAAGCAGAGACGATTGCCGCTATAGCCTGTATTGATGAAAACATCAGAAGAGGATATACCGGACAAAAAATTGAAATATTCACTGACAGCCAGGCTCTGCTTAAGGCTATCAGTAATCCTACAACTAGGTCTAGACTGGTGAAAAACTGCAAAGAATCCCCCAACTGGCTGGCAAGAGACAACAAAGTGTCTCTAATATGGGTGCCGGCACATGAGGGTATTGCAGGTAATGAAATGGCGGACCAGTTAGCTAAAGAAGGCTCTAAAGGAGACTTCATAGGTCCGGAACCGTTTTGTGGAATCACAAAAGATTGCATAAGAGGGGAAATCGGGAACTGGCTAGATAGGGAACACCAATTCAAATGGAGGGTGACACGAGGGCACCTTCATACAAAGAGTTTACTGAACAAGGTAGACAAGGAACTCTCAACCAGGCTACTGAAACTGGGTAAGAGACATTTGAAGACAGTTACCGACCTGGTGACTGCACACTGCACCTTGAGGAAACATCTGTACAATATGGGCAAAGTTAGTGAACCTATGTGCAGAAAATGTGAACTTGATGATGAAACACCTACTCACATACTCTGCTTCTGCGAGGACTTACAAGAACTTAGACGGAAGCACTTTGGAGAGGAAGTTATACAACCATCACAACTACTGAAAATCCCTCCAGTCAAACTAGTGACCTTTATAGAAGACACGAAGCTACTGGAATGGAAGTAGATAACATGGGAAATGGTACAAAGATTCAGATCAAGTGCCTGGGCTGATGAGCACAACCCAATTTATGAATGAATGACCCTTTTCATCGGATTCATGACATTGTCAGTTATGTTACAAAGTTGTCAATAATTTTATGTCAGTTGTTTTCTGTAGAATAAAGCCTTGTTCTAAAGGTAATCCTTCGTAATTTACTACACTTCAGTTTAAAATGACAATGACATTTTGCATATAATCCAAGTTCAACATAACTTAGAGTTACTACCTAATATTTGTAACCGGCGGCGACATGGGGCCTAAAGTAAATATTTACAGACTATCATTATAAATATAATTCTATAAATGTACGCCCATGGTTTACTGGTTTCCGATAATTTTAATACTCTCTCCTGTTGGCGAAACAACTATAGTCAATCCAAATTCAAAGATATATCACACTTGAGATTTTTATGACGTTTTACCTCAAATAACGACTGTTTCGATTTTGTAGAAATGTGCAGCCTTACTTTGGATCTTACATAGCGTTTCGATTAAAATATTACATTATCAGTTTTACACATTTTACACTATACAACTTTTGAAATAAGGAAACATTTTGTTGAGGCAAATTTTTTATTGATATCAATAGGTAATGTCCGAAGTAAAGATATCGTTATTAAATCAATAGTTTACAAAAGAACTACGGTAGGACCGTATCTAAAAACTGTTTTAATGGATGATATGTTATTTGAAATAAAACAACATGAAAACCTCGAGTGTAATATATCACTGAATTTGGATTCTAAAAATTGCAATAAAAGAGGCAGGTCCGTATATAAAAAAAATATTGATATTGATACATAGCTACAGTGAATTTATAATGAAATAAAACTCTCCCTTTCCATTTTTTGATATTTTTTTATTTAAACATTTTATGCTCAAAAACTATAGTCTATTTCAGAAAGGTATAGAGTAATAAAATGGGGAATTCCGTCCAGTTCGGCTCAATTTCGGTGTCGGCCATAGGCGTAGGTCTTGAAATCTCAGATGACGAAGAATATTATGATTTTTTATAATTTAATTTCTGTATACTTAGTGTATTTTTTGTATAATGTTCAATAAAAAATAAGTGTACCTAATACTATGTACATAATGCCTAATTTTTATTCTGTTAAAATAAAATTCTTCCTTTTTTACGAGTATCCTACCGGCACGCCTTGGCACACTATTTTCAGTGTTTGTGAATGGATAACAATAGGCTAAACCCATATTTTGACCCCTACCTGCAGTTGATAAAAAGAAAGAATTTTACAATGAAATCAATGCCAAACTATGAAAGTGGCTCAAATATTCGTTGGGTCACTCTGTGCTCCCTTTGCATACCTAATGAGGTTTTATTACTCTATACCTTTCTGAAATAAACTTATAAAAGCAGCATTTTTAGTTTTCCCTGTATAACTCGAGAATGAACAGTGTCCCTTTAATTTTGTTAAGAAATATATTGTTCTCTATAAAAGTTACCATTTTATCCATCTTCGCATTTATTACGGTTTAGAATATAGTACCTATCATAAAGAAACAGCCTATATAGTGTATATATCTAAAGTTGGAATTTCTTTTCTTCTGAGGATTTTCAAAAAAAAAATGATATTTGTTAATCTTCAAGACAAAAATTAATTTCCTATTCCAACAATTATTTTGCACGTACGTCCATGAACCAACCCCAATATACGCAATTTGACAGTTCCATTATAAAAAATAGATAAGAAAGTGTACCCAGTTCAATATTGATAAAGGATATTGAAGGTAAAGGATTATCATAATGTCGGATAGTCAAGCAGCCATTAAAGCACTGAGCTGTTGTGTAATCAGTTCCAAAATGGTGTGGGAATGCCTAGGCAAACTCAATGAACAATATATTCCAGGACCCACTGGAATAGAAGGGAATGAAATACCAGATGAACTAGCAAAGAGGGGGACTGAAACACCCTTTTGGGGGCCGGAATCCTTTTGCGGTATCAGCTCCAATGTAATATTGGAAGAAATAGGCAAAGCTGAAAAAACGAAGATCTGACCATTGGAAACATCTAGTATGGCTTAGACAATCAAACATTCCTTTGGATTGGGATCAAATGAATGCATAAGTCAAAGTAAAACTGCACTAACAGTTTTAACAGGGATCCTTAAGGGACATTGTCGCCTGAATGGGCACCTGAAAAAGCTCAAAATAGTGGAAGAACAAGAATATAGATTCTGTGGCATGGAAGAAGAAACCTCCATCCACATACCAACAACTAGGAGATTACTGGATAAAAGTGGGACATTTACCTAAGTTAAAGCCTGCAGATATCCTAAAATTCCTCCGGGAAATAGGACTAAAAGAGCTACTAGTCTCTGAGAATTTCCTCAGGAACTAAGTAGAAGTAATGGGGCACCATAGATCTATTAGGTTTCAGTGAATATCACCCCAATGTACATACAAACAAATATTCACAATCGTATGTATTTTACGGATTCTTATCGAATCTGTTTATTTTCACTGGGACTGGTAAAGCAACAAATGGTTACTATTAGTTTCATTTTGCTGACCCCTCTAAACTTATTAATTTTAGATTGTATTAATCAGATAGTTATCGTTTTTTTTTAAATACTGCAACGCTGTTGATTGAAATTTGATTTTTGGGTCTAATAAAAGAACATTGTTCTCGGATTATTTAAAAGTAAATTGATAACCTCGCAAAATACAAACACATCCGCATCAATGACGTACACAGTATATGGGAGGGATTTAGCTGATGTCGAATAAGTTTTCTTAATAAGTATTATTACTTTTGGTTTGTTTTTATGGGAATTGAACCACAATGTTTTTTAATATTTTAATTTTTAATGTTTTGGAAGCATTCAAGAATTACTTATATTTTTTAATTCTCCCAACTGAAATATCTAACTTGTCGAATTTCTTAGAAGTGCCAAATTTTGTGCAGTCTTGAACTTTAAAATATTATTCATTGTCTAGTTGTCGAATTTTTTCGTTGGTGTCACATAGGGACCAAAATTTAAAAGCTTAATTTTTTAGTTTTCTAAGAAAATCACATAATTGATTGCAAGAAAACTGATGCGGTGACATGGAGAGAAAAGGAGGCAAGCTGGAAGAGAATCACGTCGTCTTTACATTCCATATTCCCGAATCAAAATCTTCGAAATATGGATTCTCTAAAGAAACTGTGTGAGAATCAGAAGAAACAAGTAGGAATGGATGTTGCGAAAGAAAAAGCTTCGTTTGTCCGAACAGGAGGTGGTGAGGGGTATGATGTGAAAGTGATAAAACGGTACTTGGGTTGGAAAACAATTTTGACTGTGGGATTGATTTTTTGTGGGATGAATCCAACTGACTGATTATCTTTAGGATCGCAGTGATAGATCATGGGCAACTAACACACCATCGAAAAGCTGAAGAGGCCAGTACATTCAAAGTTGCGAGTGGTAAATCCAGCCTCACCTCATGCAGAAACATCTGGAACTAGATTTACTTTGAATACAAAAAATGACGTGACATCACCAAACGCTGCGTTTAGAAAGTGGACTTCTCGAAGAAGACCCACATCAAGTGCTCTCCCAAGTAGCACAATTATACAACATTGAAAAAGACGACCAACATAAAGGAGGAGAGAGAAGAGGTCAAGGTTTTACTCCCAAAACGTTCTTTGGAACTAGATGTACAAATTAAAGAAGAAATTTTGGAAAAAAATTAAAGCATTGCCTCCAAAGGATATATTTAAATATTTAGGTTGTGAAATTTTGAATAAAAATAATTATGTAGGATTTTTTTTTCAATTTAAATGCATACATACATATCACTAATGCCCTGGTTTATTCTGTTAGGTTCTCTATTTCTCTTCATACAAAAATTGGAATAAAAATACTTTTTACTCAGATCTATAAGTACAGAGTGGCCCATTAAGCGAGGTAAGCGGCAGTATCTCGGAAAGTATTTGCCCCAGGTTGTGGGGACCAGAATTTAAAAACTTAATTTTTCTTAATGACGGTAGGTAGCGTTCCAGCTACGCTACAGATACGTTGAATTAAAAAATATAAAAAAGATTATGGTTTAATATCCCAAAATAATTGACAAAAAGAATAAAGAAAAAGGCACTTAGAACGCTACCGAAACGTTGAAAATAAAAATATTCAAAAACATTGTAGCTTAATTCCCATAAAAACAAACCAAATAATAAATAACCACGAGAAACGTACAGATTTAAGTGCTCAGCAATTGAAGTGGATAATTATAACTTTTGTAAATATTTTATTTAGAAACGTTGACAAAGCTATCACACTGTATGCTGTGTATGACCATTTATCTATAGTCAATATTTTCATCAAAGCTGATATCGTCTGTATTACTGTTGTTTTTACCAATAAGTCTTCTCATTGCGTTAAAGTTGTACCTCTACGACGATTACAGGCAGTGCAACTGGAGCAATTAGTGCGTTGGAATCTTGAAGGTGTATCCCAGATAAAAGTCGCTACGCGTTTAAATGTGTCTCAAAGCGTCGTCAATCGAGCATGGAATCGACATGTTGCAACTGGGAATGCAGAGAATACACATGGAGGAGGACGAGAACGACACAACACAAGCTCAAGACCGTTTAATAGTCCTGACTGCTAGGAGAAATCCAACATTCACTGCTTCAAGAATCAACAGCTTCTTTAGACAAGCTACTGGACTAGTTATTTCGGGCCATCAGAAGAAGGTTGCAAATACGTAATTTGAGGGCAAAAAGACCCACGGTTAACATGCAGACATCGGTGGGCTATAGAGCACAGCCATTAGAATCTTGAAAATTTGAGGCATTGTTTTTTTCTCCGACGAATCATGATTTCGGTTGTCTACGTCTGATGGTCGAATTTTAGTCTGAAGAGAAAGAGGACAGCGGTATAATGCTGCTGTTCTTGATTCAGCAAACAATGTCTGCGTAAGATAACGCGACATGGTTATTGAACCTACAGTCGTACCATTTGCTGGCTCCAGATTTTTTTTATTGATGATAATGCTCGTCCTCACCGAGCAAGACTGGGCAGAACATCATGGGTTTACTAGGATGGAGTGGCCACCCTGCTCACCAGATATGAATTGCATCGAGCATGTTTGGACTGAAATGTCCAGGCAATTAAATCGACTTGAACAACCTCCACGAACATTACACCAATTAGCTAAACGTATTGCAACTCATCTGGGAAGGCATTCCACAGCAGTTCATCAATAATTTCAAAGATAGTTACCCAAATCGAGTAACAGCATTAAGGCGAGCCCGAGGTGGTCCTACGCGGTATTAATTTTCACAAACAGCCATTGTAAGTAAATAGCATAATGAAGGTACTTTGTATGATTTTATTTGACTTAATTTGGCATTTTTTCTTAAACAACCATTTTTCTTTCATTCCGCGTAAATACCGTTTTGTTTTCCAAAAATTTACAAAGAAAAATCAGAAATTTTTAAATTATCCACTTCAATTGTTAAGCAGTGAATTATTACATTAAATTCGCCGTGGAAGAATATATTGCAACGCGTCAATCGCTTGGTTACGTGCCAGTTACCTCTAGGTAGGTATTACAGGCCAAAAATCTTTTCTAATTTCGAATCACTCGGTTATTTTTAACATAAATTTGGGAACTTGAAAATCTCCTTGGAAATAAGGTACCTACTCTTGATCTTCGCACTTCACGTTGGTATCGCACTTTTCTTATGCAAAGTGGATAAGCATTCGTAATGATGGTTATAGGGGAGTCAAGTAATATTTAAAATGAGGTACTTACTCGGTTAATTTTTCTGAAATTTGGATATGTTGTAGATTTTGATCTCCTGAACAAAAATGTTTATGACCACATTTCAGTCCTACGACTAGTTTTTGAGATACAGCACGTTAAAGTTGGAAAGTAGCAATTTTTCAAAACGTTTAGGAAAACCATTTTTAGATTGAGTTTTTTTTTAAAGAACAGTTGTGTTCTATCAGGGCTAGCAATACAATAGTTTTATTTAAGATCAAACAACATTATTACTGTTAACATTATATTTTATTTTGTAGCTCCTGTCTGTAAAAAGAAATGGCGTCATCTGAGAGATCATTTTCTTCGAGGTCATTTAAGAAGAGGAAATAGTGTACATTCTTGGACCTACTACGAACCATTAAGATTTTTGGAAATTCTCAGACCTACAAGGTGAGTTTTTTTCCATCTGATTTTAAGCTACTTTATATTTCTCTTTACCTCTAAACATATATCGGTAATGCAGTTTTCGCAAAAAGCTTTCCCTTTTCTTTCATTTTTTGACATATTAACCGACATAATTTATTTTTTCCTGATTTCAAATTATCTTCAGTTTCTCTCAGTTAATTTTTGTATTATCTGAATCTGCTTACCAGATTCGTTTGATTATTTTATCGATAATTCTCACTGGACGATCAATTTTGAGAATAATATTGATAATATCTATAATTTTAACATTTTAGTTTAAGGTAGTTGTTTTCTGTCAGAAAATCCTCAATCATCGTATATTTATCAAGGATAATTCAAACTGACAGATAGTAAGCACGAATGACGTAACCGGATTGTAACTTGTGGAAACTGTCGATAGTTTGTACCGGGTGTCTGATTCAAAGAGGTAACTCGCTGTATCTCAGAAACTATCATGCAGCTTAGAGGAAAAAAATCTGTATTACAAACTCACATACGAGAAACTGTTGGAAATTATTTTCAAGTTTCCTACTCCGCCGCTAGAGGGCGAGGTTCACAATTATATAACAAAAACATAATTTTTCTATAATAAATGTACCGTTCTAGTACCACAAAATTTAAATATTCGTAATGATTGGATCATTATACGTAAGTTAGCTCCAGTACTTTTTCCTCTATCTTGTAAAATAACTGGTAGGGATGAGTGGGAAAGCTGACTCAATAAAACTGTTATAACTTTTGTTTAGCTTTATGGATTTTGATAGACTTGGTATAATTTGAAAGGGAATTCAATGGCTAATAAAATATTATAACATCGTTCCATTCCAGCGGCTTCAACGGTCGCTAGGTGGCGGTGATTAAACAATTGTTTTGTTTTCAACTTTTTTGGGAATCTTCAAATGCGATGCTATATTTTTAATCATTTACTTGAAAGAGGATGGAATTTTAAAAAAATGGTAAAAATCGCATCTCAATATCTATTTTCTAAGCGAAGATACGAGAAAAAATAGGTATACGAGTTCTAGGGGATCCAGTATTAATCCTAAGTAAATTGAAAACAATTAGAGTCAATTCATGTCAAAAACTCTAAAACGGCTGAACACAGCGAAACTCTAAATATATATACAGTATTGTCAATGGTGATGAATCCTGGATTAACTCTTATGAACTCGAAAATGAACGTCAGTCTGGTGTTTGGGTGTTCCATGATAAACCAAAACCGACGAAAAATAACCATGTTTCCAAAAAGATGGTGGCGACATTTGTCTTAAAAGCGGTACATGTAGCAACAATTCCTCTGCAAGATCTAACAACTGTTACTGCCGGAAGTAATTGCTGAGTTGCGAGAAACCAACCCCCAACGACGAATGATTCTCCACCAAGACAATAATGCAAGTTCCCGCACAGTTTGAAAAACAATTGAGTTTCTAAAGCAAGAAAACGGAATTGTTGGACCATCCTTCATAGAATCCCGACTTAAGTCCTTCTGCTTCTGCTTTTTTTACTTTTCCAAAAATTAAAAACGAACTGCGTGGTCAAAGGTTCTAGTCCCCAGAAGATGCAGTCTACGCCTACAAAAACTCTATTTCGAACGTTCCAAAAAGCTAGTAGAATAACTGCTTCCAGAATTCGTTCCAAAGGATGCAAAAATTCATTTCTCTTCGCGGAAAAACGATAGTGTTTAAAAGTTATCTACTGTTTTTTTCTAGCTCTATATGCAAAATATAAAAGGAAATCCTCATATGTGTACCCTTTCTTTACTAATACAACTGTACATGTCAGAATATGTGTAGTATTTCTCTACTGTTGCCATGGATATGTACCACTACAACTACCTCAAGTATTTGAATTATAAATAGATATCGAATCCCATACTAAATACGATGCATATAGCCCAAGAAGTAGTTGTTTCTTCAAAGTGAACGGTCACGTTTTCGAAAATATTTTCAAACCTATGTAAGGTGGTAATAGTATAAAACTATTCTTCGATACCTATTGGTAACGACAATATTACAGGAAACTATAAGAAATCTATTTGAATTATCTAAAAAAAGAATTGTTATTGTAGTAACCGACTCTGCCAACCCATTACACCTCCTATCCAAAATATATGTTCAACAACCAATAGTCAAGTTAATTAAAAATCAAATGCACCAATTAATCGATAAACATGCCCGGAGAGCAGCATCTGAATCAATCTTAAAGCCACTTGCGAATGATTTAAAAATTCATTATAAGCAAGAGTTTATTAAAAAATGGACCTCAGATTGGAAGCAGAAGCCTTCAAAATTGAAAGAAGTTAAACCAAATTATAACAGCCCTTCTAGTCGCTTCTCTCAATTAATCCTAACAAGAATTAGACTAGGCCACACTAGCTTACCCACGGACATCTGATCTCCAAGGATCCACCACCAGAATGTGACTTATGTGAAGAACCGATAACCATTAAACACATAATAGCTGAGTGCAGAACGAACATTGTTCAAAATACCTAATAATCTAAATGAAGTGTTTCGTTTGTGTACAACTGAAAATATTTGAAGTGTTTAAAATGTCTGCATCAATTGTAATTATTGTAAATGTTAATTAAGGTGTTGATAATAATACTGGCCGCTAATAGCTTACATGGCTGATGCGGTTTCTCTTTAAATAAAAAAATATAATTTGTATGTTTTATTCGTTTCAGACCTCCAGACGGAAAGACAGAAAATGGGGAAGAGGAAGATGACGTTTTCTCAGAAACCGAAGAAGTGCAATCAAAAAGGTCGAAAACCGACGACACTGAAACTTACACATACGAAGAACACGATGACATCGGGCTCATACCCGTAAACGTTCTAACCGAGGACAGTTGTTCGACAGACGATGTTAATATAGAAGATGTACAGAACGACAGAGACACCGATATGTTTATGGTTGAAATATCTAATAGAATCAAGAGGCT
Organism: Lochmaea crataegi; assembly: GCA_947563755.1. Taxonomy (NCBI): domain Eukaryota; kingdom Metazoa; phylum Arthropoda; class Insecta; order Coleoptera; family Chrysomelidae; genus Lochmaea; species Lochmaea crataegi. Next base: position 1,951,115 of record OX387423.1, on the reverse strand, counting down.
ACCTCATCAACTTCAAGATATCGCCAAAGTTAATATATTAGCACATATTACCGAATTAGAATTACAAAACGAGCAATCGTGATTGTTGCGGCCTGTTTTTTGCAATAATAAAATAGTTTCTGATGTATGGAACGGACAAGTGTGCGACGACACGGAGTGTAATGGATACAATTTACTGATAAATGTTTATTTTCAACAGACATACTGTTCTGTAACATCCGAGTCCCGAATATAGTTACCAACGTAACAGAATTCGTAATTTAAATAGTACCTTGTAGTTTATTATCTAGAATTATCTTTATACATACAGTGCGGTCGTAAATTGTGCCCGGAGCACCGTCTTGTTTATATATTACGTCAATATCAAGCTCTCCTGGGTGTAGTTGTACTATTTGATTTATTTCGTTAGTTATCTGGTGTCGTAATAGATTTAAATAACTGTTGCCGACTAAATTTCCGTCCAAAAAGAAGGGGCCTAAAATTCCAGCCAAGACAAAGAGTTTTTGCCGGTATTGCGTGTGCAGGTTACGGCGAAAGTGAGGATTAGTCTCACTCCAGTATCGCACATTCTGTCTAGTAACCTCACCATTGAGTGTGAATGTGCATTCGTCACTAAAACAAATATTTCTGCAATAATTGGGCAAGAGTCGAATTTTTTCCGATATTATTTCACAAAATTATATTCTTCTGTCTGCGTCGTCTTACCAATAACTCTTGTGTCATAATTAATTTGTGCTTTTTGAGATGTTTTTTTACTGTTGTGGATTATTGACCACGGAAGAAACTACATCAGTTTGTGTGTCTTCAGATATTGGCTCCTTTTGCTTATAGTACACTGTCAGTGACGACAAATTGGATGTTCAGGAAATCTCTCATCAAAAGTTCTTTCGGCTGCATGATAATTTTCACCAGCACTGTAGAAAATTGTTATTGCCGCAACTTTTTCTTCTAAAGAACGAAAGCGTACCATTGTTGTAATGCACAGGACAATGCAATAGCTTTAAATGTAAAATAAATTAGCAATAATTAATTTGACGTTTCTTTAATAATGGTTGACAAGCGTTGCGAAGTAACAAGGAATGACCAGAACTTATTCTGTACTATTAGATACCTAGTGTCATTTTAGTTGTTATTGTTTTGTTTTTTTCAAAGTTTCTTGTTGTGATTGTCATTAAAGTAACTACTAATAAGAACTTAGTAAATAAATTATTTATTTTGATGCACTTTCTTTTTAAAATACGTATCATAAAGCAACAAAATAAACACGACTATTATTGGCATTGTAGTGTGCTATTTCATTTACTTCACGATACATTAAAAAATCCTAAATTGTTATTATTGACGTAAACATAATTAAAATATATTCCAAATGAAGTATTTTGTGACCTTAGATTCTATTACAAATTGTAAATATATTAACGCCTTCTATCACACAATTGAAGTCAGGGGCATGTCACTATAAGTAGCGATAATATAATTTCCTCTAGATTTTATTTAATTATTATATCTCATTGCTTTCAGAAGTAATGAGGGGGGCACAATTTACGACCGCACTGTATAATTTGTAAGTTGTAGAGGGGGTTATTACAAACAAGGAAAAAATAAATGCAACAGCTGAAAATTGGGAGGGGTGATTTAGGGGGTGGAAAAGGGGTGTACAAAGACATTATTGCGATTTCCGGCCTTAGTTGACATCCTAGAAACAAAGTTTAATATAAAAGTTGTAGATCTCAAAAAGATCAGTGACTTTTTCACATAACCTTAAAATTAGCTCGAAAAACGCAAAAAACTGCATTTTCCGATTTTTATTTTTAGTTTCGGCAAAAATTGTTCGATTTTAATGAAAGTTTGGTAGAAGGTAGTTTTTATAGTCACAAACTAGGTGGTGTAATTGCTTTAGTAATATCAATTGCTATCTTTTTTTATTTTACCTTTCATTAATAAAATTTTTTTTAAACTTTTTTACCCATTAAATACATTTTTATTTTGATCATTAGTTTCTATTATTATTTTATTAACTTGAATTGGAGCACGCCCAGTTGAAGATCCTTATATTCTAACAGGACAAATTTTAACTGTTGCTTATTTTATTTATTATATTATAAACCCATTACTTTCTCATATTTTAGATTTTATTATCTTTAAATAAGTTAATGAACTTGTATAAGTTTATATTTTTAAAATATAAAAAAGAAGCTTTAATCTTCTATTAACTTATACTAAAAATAATTAATTAAATTATGAGAATAAATATTGAAAATTTTTAGAGCTATGACGTTTTTTCGAGGGTAATACCACGAGTGCTTAAAAATGACCGATAATTTCCATGAAAGCTTGTTGTTAATAATTCCACGAGTTCGAAAAACGAGTGGAATTAGACAACAAGCTTGAATGGAAATTATCCGGTTAATTTTTAAGCACAAGCGGTATTTAGGAAGAATATTTCTCGAATCAAAATAAAAAATGACTGTATATCTCCACTATATTCAGATAGATAATGTAACGTCTCTCACTTAAAAATCTCAATAAAAACAAATTATTTATTTATTGAAACAGTAACGTAATACATTTTTGTCAATTTCCCGTTCTGTTATATTTCCGAATCGATTCATTACCTCTAAGAAACTCCTCTTTGACGTTTCACGTTTATTATTTTAACGTTGTTTGGCAACGTGGAATTTCCGCTGAATTTCCATTTAATAATTTAGCATTCGTTGCATTGATACAACATGTATGAGTAAAATATTCTATAAAAAACACTTTTTCAAACGAAAATTCTCCTTTGGAAAATTCGCGAAATAAGTTCCGCAAGTGCTCATTTTTTTCGTTTTTACATCTACTTTCAATTGAAATAAAAAAATAGTAGTTACAATAGAAGAGCATGCTCAAAAATGCAAAAAAAGGAAAAGGTACTCATTTTTGCTTAACAGTCATTAATTTGATAAAATTCTTGAAAAAATCAAAAAACAAATTCACCATTGAATTCTACAGGAAAAAATACAAAGGAAACTGTATAACTTATTTCCAGGGTTGGCAAATATCATGATATTTATATAAATATCATAATATCGGATATGGTATATATCCGATATATATCAGAAATTTTGATTGTTCCGAGATAAACGAAGATAAAACAAAACTTGTCGCTTGGTAAATTTTTAAGTAACGCAAAATCGTGAAAGAGGAATATCATCAATCATCATCTTCACTTAAGGCAACTAGCCAACAACTTCATCATTTAAGGAGATCCAGTCCAAGCTTTTAGCTTTTATATCGGTATTTTGATTTAAACATTTGAAAATAAATAGTAGTTTACTCGCTTTTTCATTGCCTAGACGATTTCTTAATTTGGATTAAATTATTCCAAAGCACGAAAAAATTCTTTCTAAACCAGCTGTTGCCGCTACTGCACTAAATAACTGCTCACATAGTTGTAAGAATTCGTTTTTTGGCCATGCGGAGTCAGGAATTGCAACCGATTACCACCAAATCAATGGATTTGTTGTTTGAAATTCTGCAGAAAATAAATACTTTGGAAATGGACAAGACTTTGTAGTAAGAGCCATAACATGCGGAACAAATTCTGGGTTTGTTGAATTTAGATGATCGAAAGCCTGTTGTTTTTGAAACTGTGTTAAATTTTGTCCTAAGAATCTGTGATCAAGCATATTCGCATGACTAGTTTTTTCCCTTCTTTCCTTATAAAAAGCTGCAGGCAAATGCTCGTTTCTGAAGTATTTTATAACTTTCAAAATGTGCTCTGTCTCCTGAAATGTTGAGGTCTTCAGCAAGTAAATTAAGGATGTGAGCAGAACATATCCATAGTTAATTACATCAACATGTGCTAATACCAATTTGATTTCACGAATTGTGAATTGTCTGCCTGATGTACCTAACAAACATTTTCGACATTTATTTTGTATCTTTGTTAATCCAAGAATTTCGGGATTCCTTATCATGAACAGGTCAATTTTTTCTCGACATAGTCAATTGCACTAGTGATTTCGTGTGTGCAGTAATTTCTCTTTTTTGTAATGGAGTTTATCCATTTAAAATTCAAATTAACTTTAAAAACGAAACTTTTCTAATGTCAACTGTCAACTAAAGCCCAATTCGAAAAACTCACTTCAAAACAACAATGGTTGATAATCGAGTCGATAGAAAAGTGATTCATGATGGCTTTTGGTTTATGGTTTCTCTAAATATTGTTTAGGTTTTAGACACTTATTGTTAGTATTTAGTGATAATATAAGTAATTTATCTTGCAATCAAGTATACTATATTGTTTTATAATATTTCATGAAACCATACATTTGTTATCTTAATTAATATTTAATTAAATGTTATTATGAACAATTTTAATTTTTGAACTGTATATTTTTCTTGTGAAAGCGAGGAATAAAAGTTTATCAAATGTAAATGTTATTGTTTTATAATCAGAAATGATTTATTTCTAGTTGTATAGTTTTCAAGAATATTGTTTAGTTTTGCAAGCTAATGAAAATCAAGCACATTTTATAATATAAACTGAAACAAAATTTGAAACAATCACCATAGCATCTTGAAACGTAGGTATATATTGGTAAAATATTTGGTTGTTTCTTTGATGTTACATTCCACATATGCATCACTTGTTAGAAATTTTTTTAAATTATTTTCATAAATAAATAAAAATCCGTTAATTTTTAGTTTTAATTATGCACACTTGACCCCCCCGACCAATTTTTTTTGAAATATAATAAATTAACGATCTCCGTTAAAACATACTGATCGATAACGTTTCGCTTACTAATTTTAATTTATCTACCCTCATTATTAACTATTTTTAGTGCCATTTAAATTTACAGAACAAACCAAAGGTGATTTATCCAAACAGTCGAATTCGATTTAATTAGTTTTTTTTTTGCATTACAGGGTGTCCCTCTATAAAGTAACACATTTTTACGGCTTATTACTCGAGAATGGGAAAAGATATCGACGTGCAGTTTTCGCTAAACATTCTTATATTTCCTTCAAGTTTTTGTTGACATAGTTGCCAAATGTATATTTTTTCCCAAAATCGCCGAAAAAAAACCTTTTTTAAAGCGAAATTATCGGTTCATTTTAAATACAACACCCTATATTTTTTAATACCTTCTGAAAGCACCTTTCTTCCCCTTTTCAATAATGTATACATAAACGGCATATATACTCAAGTTACTCTTTTTACAGGATGAACTCGCAGTGTCTTTATTCGATAAAACACAAATTACAGAAGATTACATCTTACAAAACGATATTAACGTCTAGATTAGTTCAGAAAGATGGAAAAACTTTGTTTTGAATTTACGGTTAAAGCTGCTGAAGATGTGAAGACCAATTTAATATGCCTAATCTCAATTACTACTCCTGCAGGCAAAACTTACAGCTTGCCAGAGCAATAACAGCCAGTCCGACTTCATCCAGAATTGAAAAATACTCCAATTTTCACAAAAATTAGGAATTCATTACAAAAAAGATACCAAACAAGGAAAGTATGGATACCTCTAACAGAAGAATTGAAAAATATATATATCTATGAGGAAAATATCCAATTTCAAGATTACCTTTTGGAGGAAATAACAGAAACTACAGATTTTGGTGATATCAAAACTGGTTTTACAAACGAAGCACTAACAAAAATACTGAATGCAATCGCGAAGGAAGATAATGGAATGAAGAAACCACAAAACTCAAAGAAATTGGCAGAAAAGTTTGTTATAGAAAATTTTAGTGGCAAAAGTGCGAATGTTATCCAGTGGATAAGCCATTTTGAAAAAGAATGTGAAAGATTGGAAATTTTCAAATTATTTTTAGGAAACTCCTGCTTAGATTGGTATAGTTCAATGCTTATAAAATTTACAATAGACTCTATAATTGGACAACCTGGAAAGAAAACTTCTGTGAAACATATGCAGATAAAGGATGGTCGCCAGTCAAATATGCAATTACATTTAAGTACATGAATGGTGCATTATTATTAGATTATGCACTGAAAAAAGAGAGAGTTTTATTGGAATACAATAAATCAATGGATAATCGCACCTTGATAGATCTAATTGCAGTGGGTTTACCAGACTTTATAATAGACAGGATCGATAGAAGAAGTCTAATTAATACAGAAGATCTTTTCAATGAATTGGGAAGTCTAGAACATTTGACGAAGAGAAAAACAGTGAAAGAAAAGAATAATAATAGTAGCATGAACGTAAAAGAAAAAAAAACCTTGTGAGATTTGCGAAAAACTTAACAAAAAAACCGATTCCACCTTGAATCAGTATGTTGGTTCAAAACAAAAAATAATGAAGACAAGAAGAATGATAAAATAAGATGTATAAATAATTCAGAATTGGAATGTGAATTGATAAAAGAAAATCCAAAAAACTAGATCTGCCACCATTGATTAAACAAAGTAATTCTTAACGATACTATAAACGTAAATGGAATTTATGATTCGGGTTCAAACGTATCTTTGATAAATTCTAAGTTAATAAAAATGGAAAAAGATAAACTAGGTAATAATAAAAATATGAATCTCAAAACGATCAATGGTGTAAAACAAACAGATGGACTAATTTGTATAAAAGCAAAAATTTTTTGTGATGTCTGTTGCCTGTTAAGGTCTACGGTTGTTTAAGTAAGTAGTTGACGTTGACGTTTTCTAATGACTTTTATGCTTTGGTATGTACGAACATGTATCGAATAGAATACTGTAATAAATACAATAAAGATATTCTTTACATATCCAGTGGTTGATTACTGACAAACATTACAGTGGCGACGAGGATTAAAAATTCCAGCTACAAAGCTCAAGGTGAGTTTTAGGCCGACAAATCAAAACAATACAGGAAAATGGAAAACGTTATATATAGAGCACAAATTGGATCCATTTCGGAGTTTAGACCGGAAGATGACTGGCAAATGTGGCAAGAAAGATTGGAACAATATTTTAGCGCTAATTTTGTAGAGGACAATAGGAAAGTACCAGTACTCTTGACCTTAATGGGTGAATCAGTATACAAAATATTAAGGGATTTTTGTGATCCAGCTTTACCCAAAGACAAGACATATGAAGAGCTATGCAGCATCTTAAAGGGTCAATTTTCAAAACGCATTTCAGTTTTCAAGGAAAGAATTGAATTTTACCAATTAAGACAAATGGAGCAAGAAAGTGTTCGTCAATGGTATGCCAGAATAAAAAATAAAGCAAGCACTTGCAAATTTGGAGCAATTCTACCAGAAGCGCTAAAAGATAGATTTGTTTCGGGGTTAAAAAGGGGTCCGATTTTAGAAAGAGTATGTGAAGAAGACAGCACCAGGCCAGTTGAGGTTATTTTAGAGACTGCATTAAATAAAGAAGCAGCTATGTTAAATGCCATGGATTTTATCATATAAGAATAAAAGAATGTTAGATTTACCATTGAAACCCAAGGAGGAAGAGAGGAAAGAAGACTGGAAGCAAGCTACTTCAGGTAGAGCTACTACTAAATGTAAGTGTTGTGGTAATGACAATCACTTAGCAAGAAATTGTAAGTATCTGAATTACAAATGTAAAGTTTGTCATAAACAAGGACATTTGGCTAGGGTTTGTAGGCAAACAAATTATTTAGAAGCAGATGATATCGGTATGGTCGAAAATAATTCAGAAGTTTTTGAATTTATGGGAATGAATTATTTTAATAATTCTCATTCGGCTATAGCTCCTAAAATTTCTTTGCTTGTAAACGATAAACCTTTACAAATGGAGTTAGACTCCGGAGCAGGTATTTCTGTACTACCTGAAAATTGTTATCAAAAGAACTTTAGTGATTGTATATTAAGTAGGACATCAGTTAGGTTGAGATGGAAATATTATTGTGCCTGAGGGAGAAATTAGTGTTACAATCAAATATTTAGATAAGACCTTTGATAAATGCAGGTTAATTATTGTTAAAAAGGGTTCAGTACCTTTGCTAGGTCGAGATCTAATTAGACTCTTACAGCTTAATATTGATTTTTCACAAAATAATGAGAGTAACTTAAATTCTTTAACAGGTAGTCATGATTCAGATTTAAATGAGTTATTAAAAGAGTTTAAGGATTTATTCAAGGATGAACTAGGATTGTATAAATATGAGAAAATTCATTTAGATGTTAAACCTGTAAGGGTACTATTAACTTTATGGATGACATAGTGGTCACGGGAAAAAACAGACAGGAGCATTTAAAGAATTTAAGGGTGGTTTTCGAGAAACTACATAAAGCAGGGTTTAAATTGAACATAAAAAAATGTAAATTTTTCGAGTCGGAAAAAAAATACTTGGGGCATATTATTGATAAGCATGGCCTTCAAAAAGATCCTGAAAAGATAAAAGCAATGGTTGAGAGTAAGAGTCCAAAAAATCAAACGGAAGTTAAAGCTTTTATTGGGATGATAAACTACTATGGTAAATTCATTCCCAACCTTTCTACTATATTAGATCCCTTGTATAAATTACTAAGAAAGAATGTTGAGTTTGAGTGGTCAAAAGAGTGTGAAAGTGCCTATTTGAAAGCAAAAGATATGATTTTATCGGATCAGTGTCTAGCATATTTCGATCCCAAAATACCGATTAAATTAGTTTGCGATAGTTCCAAAACCGGGTTAGGGGCTGTACTATTGCATATCTATTCCGATGGAACAGAACGTCCAATTAGTTTTGCTTCAAGAACTTTAAGTAAGGCGGAAGCAAATTATTCGGTAATTCATAAAGAAGCGTTAGCTATATTTTGGGGCGTAAAAAGATTCTATCAATACTTAATGGGTAATACGTTTATTCTTTGTTCTGACCACAAACCTTTGTTAGCATTATTTGGAGGGAATAAAGAATTCCACAGATGGCGGCCGGAAGACTTCAGCGCTGGGCTTTCTTTTTAAGTGGCTTTGATTACCATTTTCAACATATCAAAGGAACTGAAAATGGGGGAGCAGACGGGCTTTCGAGGTTACCAATCGAGCGGAAGGAAGTAGAGGGTCTGGATGCTGGTGACTATTTTAATTTTTTAATAGAGGACAACATTCCGGTGACGGCAGACCAAATTCGGAGAGAAACAAGAGTTGATCCGATATTAAGTAAGGTTTATCTTTATACTAGGGACGGTTGGCCAGAGGAAACCTCTGGGGTATTTAAGCCATTTCGGCGAAGGAGTTTGGAGGTGAGCATCGAAAATGGACTTTTGATGTGGGGGTTCCGTGTGGTAATTCCAAAAAAATTGCAAAAGCAGCTACTGATGGAGGTTCATGGAGCTCATAATGGCGTTGTTAGGATGAAGGCTCTGTCAAGGCAATATTTTTGGTGGGCAGGTCTGGATGAAGATATTGAAAAGTTTGTAAAATAATGTAATGCATGTATGGTAAATAGTAGGAATCCAAATAAAGGGCCGTTGATAAAGTTTCCTGAAGGAAAGCATGTTTTTGATAGGATTCATATAGACTTATTAGGTCCGGTGAAAGGTAGAGTATTTTTAATTATTGTTGATTCGTATTCAAAGTGGCCCGAGTTGTATGAAATGAAAAGAACTGATACGAATTGCAAAATTGCGAGATGTAATGGCACGTTTTGGTTTACCAAATACAATTATATCAGATAATGGTCCGCAATTTGCAAGTTCAGAGTTTGAAGAATTTTGTAGGGTAAACGGAATCAAACACATTACTTCACCAACTTATCATCCATCTACGAATGGTGCCGCAGAAAATAGGTTAAAAACCTTTAAAATTGCGTTAAATAAATTCTTGTTGAATAATAATTCACCAAATTTCGAGACCATTATGCATAAATACCTATTTTCATATAGAAATACGCCTCATTGTGTTACGGGTGAAACACCTTCCAAGTTAGTATTTAATCATAGAGTTAAGACTCGTCTCGATTTTTTACACTCGTCAAATGCTCAAAAGGCTAGGGAAAATCAAATTAAGTTCCATCATGGCAGTAGAAATATATCATTGGAAGAAGGTGAGCTAGTTTATGCTGAAGATTATAGGAATATAAATAAACCTTGTTGGTGTAATGCCATAATTGTTCATAAACTAGGACATCTTACCTATAATTGTAGACCTGTGGATAATGATAAGCTTTTATGGAAAAGACATTCAGATCAAATTATTAAGCTAGGTACATTTTTTGCTAAAGTTGGAATATCTCGAGATTGTCTGAATAAAGATTTCGATGCAAATGATGATGTAGCTACACGTTAGGAAAAGGAATTTATTCCTAATAATGAGCCCGATAAGGCTTTTGACAAAATTGTTACCGAAAGGAACTATACTAGAGATGTAGCGGATGTAGAGTTTACATGTGAACAAAAGGAACCTGATCAAACTAATGTTAAAATGGACGATTTAAATGTTAAAGATCAGGATATCCCAATAGAGAGTAATAAGATTGCTTTAAGTAGCCCATTAATATGTAACAGACCTCGACGTCAAATTAAACCTCCAAATCGCTTAAATTTATGATTATTTTCTTACTTAGGGAGAAGGAAGTGTGATGTCTGTTGCCTGTTAAGGTCTACGGTTGTTTAAGTAAGTAGTTGACGTTGACGTTTTCTAATGACTTTTATGCTTTGGTATGTACGAACATGTATCGAATAGAATACTGTAATAAATACAATAAAGATATTCTTTACATATCCAGTAGAAAAAATGATACATGTCTTTGTAATAAATAGTGAAAATTTCAATTATGATTTCCTAGTAGGCTTAGACTGTATAAGAAGTTTCAAATTAAGTCAAAATGATAAATTAGAAATAAATCAAAACATTACATCGAATTTAATAGGTGAAGATTTAACAAATATGTAAATGCATTAAATTTTAAGGCCGGTTTATTTTTAAAATGGTTAATTGATTTGTGAGTTCTCTGGATTCTTTATCGTATTTCTTGCAATTGAAGAAAATATGGTCCAGGTCGCTGGTTTGTTGACATGTTGGACAGAGATCGTTATCAAAGATTTTTATTTTATAAAGGTGAGCAGGATAACAAGCGTGGCCAAATTTTAATCTACTGATTGTTACACTATTTCTAGGGTAGTTGTAATGTTCAAACCAAAAGGTTTGTTACGCAAGTGTGGTTCTAATATCTATGTATCCATTTGCTTTTCATGTCTTTTTTTAAGACGCTCATACGTTCGTCCAGCGTTATATAAATTTCTGTGTTAATGCCATCCAATAAAAACTATATTTTGCTAATTTGTCAGCCAGTTCATTATTTACTATCCCTGAGTGCGCTTTAAGCCAAAATAAATTAATTATTATGCCATTTTGCTGTAAATAATATATAAGTACTCTTTTTTAATATTCATAATGTATTGATTTTGGTCATTTGAATTGGTTTTTGTATAGTAGGTATTTTAAACTAGTTAAGACTGAGAATGAATCAGAGAATATTATACTTTTAGAAATATTGTTATCTTGGATATATTCAAGTGCATTATATATTCAGAATAGCAAAAGCTTCTGCTGTGTAAATAGAAGTCGATTTGTTTAGTTTGTATTTGGCTGCAGTGTGGTACTAGATACGCACTTCCAGTTTCATATTGGTTTTTTGACGCATCTGTATAGATGAAGGTAAAATAATTATGTATATTTCAAATTTGACTGATGATTGCGTTTATGAGTACGAGGGTACAATCACGTCAATTTTGACAGAGATTGAAAAAAATTATATCTGTGGTAGCTGCATTGTAGTCAGTTAGTGTTTCTCAGACCTTCACATAATGGTGGGGACTTTTTATGTTGCCAGTATTGCATGGTTCTGATGATTTAAGGATGATAGTTTGTTGAGCAGTGGTGACCTTTTCGCTTTACATTTTAGTATCATTTTTGCAGCCAAAAATTGTCATCTGAATTCCAAAGGTGGTTTTATGGCTTCGGCTCTTAGTGTTTCATTAGGAGTAAATTTCATTGCTCCCAGGCATATTCTTAATGTTTTGGTTTGTAGAATATCCAATTTTTGAAGAGTAGTCTTCGCGGCTGATCCATATAAAAAACTTCCATAATCTATAATAGATCTGATGTATGCTCGGTAGAAAGTTGAAGCTGTCTGGGGGTGAGCCCCCCACCAGGTTTTCATTATGGATTTTAAGAAATTCACACCTTTGCTGCATTTTACTATATCGTTTGTTCAATGTGTGCAGTCCAATTAAGTTTTTTATCCAAGACCATTCCTAGATATTTGACAGTATTATTAACGGGAAAAGAAATATTGTCCACTTGGTCTTCGTTAATTTGCGGTAGATTATGTCTAGTGAAAAAAACTATTTGAGATTTGTCTGGAGAGATTTGGAGTCCTAGCTCGTCTATGCATCTTATGATGGGAGTTTTCGCTGTGTCTATATGCGTGAGGCACCGTTGGAAAACTTTATCGTATATATATATATATACAGTGTGGAAACCACTTATGGAATAAAATTCTTTATGTCATTATTTTAGAAAATTATAAAAAATGCCGGGACACGTCAACTTTTGAATTGAGGGGGACACTTTTTGGCGCTAATGTCATAAACGTCAGATTCACCCCCTTCCTACTGGAGACACCCCTTACATTTTTTCAAATGGCATTAGGTATCAAGTCACACCTCATTTTAAAGGTCTGGTAAATCTCTATTCAATCATTTTGTTTTGCTTTTGATACTAGCCTTCCATTGTTATTTAATCGTTGTTTAAAATTGGCTCTTTTTCAACTTTTCGTATGCTCCCACATTTTGTTATGATAGAAAGACTCTTTAAAGAATGAAAAATTTACAAATAGTAAAAAGACAACTGTTAACAAGGAAAAACTGCTATTTAATCATGCCGTCAAAGTGACCACCGTTAACATTCAGGCAATAAAAGTTGAAAAAGAGCCAATTTTAAACAACGATTAAATAACAATGGAAGGCTCGTATCAAAGGCAAAACAAAATGATTGAATAGAGATTTACCAGACCTTTAAAATGAGGTGTGACTTGATACCTAATGCCATTTGAAAAAATGTAAGGGGTGTCTCCAGTAGGGAGGGGGTGATCAGACGTTTATGACATTAGCGCCAAAAAGTGTCCCCCTCAATTCAAAAGTTGACGTGTCTCGGCATTTTTTATAATTTTCTGAAATAATGACATAAAGAATTTTATTCCATAAGTGGTTTCCACACTGTACATATATGTCTAACTATTATTGTGGGGGATGCGGCAATGTGAATAAGTGAACTCTTTTTAGTTTGTTCTGAGCTTTCGGTAATTTTATTATCACCATTATCAAAGAACTACAAAAGATACATTTATAGATATTTCAAACAGGTATAAATAAATTCAGTTTAAAAGTAAAACATTAATTACTTACAACTAAGCGAGGTTAATCACAATATCTATATATAATATGTATAATATGGAGAAAAAACATGGTATAAGATATAATTTTCTTTTTCAAGAAATTAAATTAAAAATAAAACTATCAAAATTGACATTACGACATCGATGTTAATTTTTAGTAGTCATAGAAATGTCTTTAAATATGTTTAGTATATTAGCAAGTGAAATAATAGTTGGTAAGTTAATATAAAGGAACAGAATTCTCATCTTCAATATTTGAATTTTTTGTTTTTTTGTCAAAAGATAATAAATAGCTATAAATTGTACTAAGTTTTTGAATATCAGTTCTTTTATTTAAGCAATTATCTTCTTGAGATATGAACGCCATTTCCAGGAAAATCCTTTTAGAGTAGTTGTTTTCTTTATGTAAAATTTCAAAGTTTTTATAATCTATTATATGATTTGTAGAAAAAACATGTTCAGCTAATGCTGATCTTTCTGGATATAATCTTGCATCGCTCTTATGTAGAGCTATACGTTTAGTTATTTTTTGTGATGTTTCACCTACATATGCAGATTTACATGTAGAGCAAGTCAATCTATATATTACATTAGAAAGATCAGTAAGAGGATCAATTTCTTTCAACTTACTATAAACACAATTAAGTGAGAGAACATTTTTATTTGCAAGTTTTATATTAGTTACTTCTTTTAATATTTTGGAAATTCTAGGTGTAAGCTCTCTAAAGTAAGGTAAAGATGCAAAAAATATGTTAGTTGTAGTTGTATTCGTTACATTTTCTGAGTTCGTAATAACTAAATTTGGTTCAATTGCAGTATGTATGGGATGAGGGGTGTTAAACAGAATTTTTCTTACTAATGTTTTAGGATAACCATTATTAATAAATAGGTTAGATAATATATGTAAGTTTTTATCATGCATCGTACTATCTGAGATAATAAGTACCCTATTTTTCATTTGTTTTATCAAATTTATTTTTGTTGAAAATTTATGGTTTGAAAAATAGTTGATATATCTACCAGAACTACAGGGTTTTCGATACCAATCAACTGTAATAGTATCATTTTTCCTTATAAGTCTGGTATCTAAGAAAGGAACAGATTGTTCTGTATCTTCAGTTTCAATTGTAAACTGAATGTGAGGGTCATAACTATTAAATGTTTCTAATATCTCATTGATGTTTATGATAGGTAGTGCTACGATAATATCGTCTACATATTTTTTTATAAAATGAAGATTGAAAGAAAGTACTGGAACAACAATGTCTAACAAGTCATCCATAACGTATGCAGCTAATATGGGAGATATATTTGCTCCCATTGGGGTACCAAAAGTTTGTTTATAAAAGTTTTTATTAAATGTGAAAAAAGTATTATTAAACAAATAAGTGATAATTTCTAAAAAAGTATTTTTGTTTATATTACAATGTAAACGAATACAATCCCAATGTTTATCAATAGATCTTAAGCAGGTTTCTAAGTATACATTACTAAATAAAGATACTACATCTAGACTTGCTAAAACATAATTTGGAGGAAGTTTCATATTATTGAATGTTACTGAAATTTGGAAAGAATCTTTTACAAAATATTCATTATTGCAATCATATGCATTAGTAAGTATATTAGTTATAAATGCAGATAAATGTTCTGTAGGAATTCCAATTGAAGCTACAATAGGTCTTACTGATAAATTTGGTTTATGTATTTTAGGTAAACCGTAATATTTAGCTATAGTACCATTATAAGTGGTTAATTGTTTTTTCGTATTTTTATCGATCTGATGTGAATCAAATAACTTTTTAATAAGTTTATTACAAGATGTTTGTAATGATGCAGTAGGATTAGAATTTATTCTTTTATATGAATTATTATTTTCAATTAGATCTAATGATAATCTTGTATATTCTTCTTTATACATTACTACGGTAGTATTACCTTTATCCGACCTTGTTACTACTATTTCGGGATGTTCTTTTAAAAATTTTTTTGTTTTGAATAATAAGTAGCGAAAGAAAGAGGGTTGTGTTTTCTCTAATGTTGAATGTACATAAGTAGTTATTACATTAGTTATTCTTGCTGTAGTGACAGAGCGAGTATTAGTATTTTCAATAGTATTTATTGTATTTTCAACATCTGCTAAAAATGATTTCACTGGAATGTCTAAACCTAAATGTGGTTCTATAGAAAATTTTGGTCCAAGTGATAGAAATTTATTGATATCATAAGGAATGTCTACATTAGTAAGATTTTTTATCCAATTAGGTTGTGTTATTAGACATTCTTGGATCATATTATTACTTAGTGCAGTTAATTTTTTTATGTTTTTATATTTAATGTTATGGAATATTTTATTATAATTAATATTTTGTCTGTGATTGAATTCATTGAAAATCAATCCAGAAGTTGAATTAATAATGGTTGATTTTAATTTAATTATATCATTCTCAAGAGTCTGAATAATTGCATAAGAATTGTTAATTTCTATATTTAAAAGTTTAAAACCTAACCTGTTATTGTATTTTTCATTCTTATTAACATTGATGTCTTGTCTCATAAGTAATTTATCTATTGGTTTAATAGCGTTTTTTATGTGGTTAGGAATAATGCCTAATTTTCTACATTTTAAGAGGAAAATTCTTCTATTAATTTCCCTTGCTAATTTATTTTTAGTTCTTGTCCAGTTTTTAAAATTTTGTACAGAATTTTCTCCATATCTTCTTCTGATGTCATCATAGAACCCCATTTCTGGATCTGTATAGGAAATAGTTCGTTACCGATACTAGTTAGGTCTAACTATTATTGTGGGGGATGCGGCAATGTGAATAAGTGAACTCTTTTTAATTTGTTCTGAGCTTTCGGTAATTTATTATCACCATTATCAAAGAACTACAAAAATGTTTATGAATTACTTGTTTGCTGGTTACTGAAGAATAAACTTGAAACTGTGGACTGTATTTACTCGATGAACACAATAATATATTTTACATGGTGTAATATAAAATAAAAAAGCTTTACTTGAAAATCTCATGAAATTTTACTTGTCACTGTCACTTATTTTTTTTTTGGCTCGACACACAAATATATATTGTTTCCGTGGTGTTGCCACTTTTTGAAAAAAGTACTTGAAAAGTAAATAAAGTTCTAACATAGCCCCCACTTTGAAGGGCACCCTCAAACTCATTAAATTAGATTAATATTCAAAAAAAAAAAGAAAACGAGAGTAGCACTACCCATTACATTTAATTATAAGTGTCTTTTTGTAATGGTAACGGACATAAGTGTCTAACAGACCGTACAACTGTTCCTTTGGAGGTGTTAACTTCGGCTATCCTCGATACTCCGTCTCTGCCTGGAAATAGTCGGATTATTCTGCCAATAGGCCACCTACAAGGTGGTTGTGCATCATTTTTGATAAGTAAGAGTGTGTCAGGTTTTATTTCACATGGCGCATCTTTCCATTTATACAACTGATGCAACTGTGAAATGTACTGCTTCGAAAACTGCCGCCAAAATTGTTGATATAACTGTTGAATATGCTGGAGTCGTGATAGGCGATTTGCAGGTAGACTGTTTAGGTAGGGATCAGGTAGAGATGTGATATTACGTCCAATCAGGAAATGGGAGGGAGTAATTGGCGATGGATCATTGGACGCATCAAATAAAGGTCGCGAATTGAGAATCCCTTCAATTTGTATGACGAGAGTATTAAATTCCTCAAATGTGACATTTTTATTGATCAAAACTCTTTTCAAGTGATGTTTTGCCATTTTTACCGCTGCTTCCCATAAACCTCCATGATTTGGGGTATATGGGGGGATAAAAACCCATTTAATGTTAAACTGATTTATTAACTCGTTATTAATAGAATTACAATTGCTGGACATAAATTGTCCGAACTCCTTTAATTTATTACTTGCTCCGACAAACGTACTTCCGTTGTCGGAATAGATAACAGACGGAACACCCCTTCGTGAAACGAACCTTTTAAAACTTGCCAAAAAGTTGTTTGTGGTGAGGTCGGAAACAACTTCAAGGTGGATTGCCTTTGTGCAAAAACAAACAAATACAGCTAAATAACATTTTATTAGCCTTGATCCTCTCCCCTTTTTGTTAAGAATTGAGAAAGGACCAGCATAGTCAATCCCCATTACTTGAAATGGAAGCTGCGGCGCAATTCTTTCATTTGGCAAATTATACATTGGGGCTGAAAATGGAACTGGGTTAAATTTAACGCATGTGAGACAATTTTTCACTGTTCGTTTAGCTAAAATACGCCCTCCTATAGGCCAATAAAATTGTCTAACGGATGCCAATAGCAACTGAGGACCTGGGTGTAATAATTATTTATGTATGATAGAAGCGTCAGTTGTGGTTTTGTGGATGGAAGTAGTATAGACGTTAAATAATAGCGGAGCCAGTATACTGACCCTTGTCCGATAATTCAAGATGGTGCCATTATCTTGTCGGAGAGTTACCTTCCTGATTATATAGAATTTGCATATAGTGTTTGCTCCTTCTTCTGGTATTTGGAAAAACGCTATAAGTTTTTCTTTGAGTAAGTATACATAAGTAAACACTCTCATATGCCCCTTTAATATCGATAAAAGCCGCACATAAATAATTGTTTTCTGAAAGGTTAGCTTGTCTGTCTGTTACTAAATGTGCTAATGCGTCGTTAGTACCATAGTTTTTCTTGCAACCATATTGAGTCGATGGGAGTAGATTATTGGTATTAATCCATAACATTCTAGGCGTGTTTTTATTATCCTTTCCAGTATTTTAAGTGTGCACGGGAGTAATGATATGGGCCTGTATGAAGCGCAGTCGTTTGGATTTTTACCAACTTTATACTTATTGGTACAACAATGACACTATTCCAATCTTCTATATGTTCGCCATTTATCCAAATTTCATTAAGTATATTTGAAAGTTACATTTTTTGCATTATACGGTAAATTTAGGATCATTGGGTATCTAATGTCGTCATATCAAGGTGGGGTATTTTTTCTATTGTTTAGTGCATAATCTATTTCATTTAAAGAGATTGGCCTTTAGAAAATTTTTGGATTTGTGTTTTTATGTTTTACTACAATATTAGAAAAATCGTTTGTTGTTATGGGAGGTGCAATCTTATCAAGAAAGGGTTCAATCCAGTCATCTGAATCTGATCTCGTTTTTTTCTGAGTATCGTCTTCGCATTTTTCTAGCCTGGGCCCATAAGTTATTTATAGGTGTATTTTTGTTCAAGTTTTAGCACCATTGTTACCAGTGTAATTTAGCTTTAACTTTTAGGAAACTCTTTGTTTTTGCGATTTCTTTTTTGGGCCATTTAGTACTATTCAAATAGATAGGTACCTCTTCCTCTTCACATTCGGCTTCACTGGAAATGGACTAATTAATAACGTTGATGATGATCTTGCCATTTCATGGCCTTTATCGGGAGTGACATCCATTGGTTTAGTGTTTGTATCGTAATTAGTACTGGTGGATGTGCCCCAGGGCTCGGTTCTGGGACCGACGCTCTGGTGGGATAGTATGTGAAAAGGAATGCGAGATTACGGTGTATGCGGACGATGTGTGTCTGGTAAAGGGAGAGGCGGAGATAGAAAGAAAGGCGGAGAGGATGTTTAAGAAGATTGTGGAGAAGATAGAGCGGTGCGGAATGGAAGTGGCGGAAGATAAGAAGGTGGGGTTGCTAGTGAATGGAAGTGGGGATGATGGTGAAGGGAAGGATAATTCGTTTGGAGGAGTTTGTGAAATACCTAGAGATGTGGTTGGATAGTAAATTATCCTTCAGTACGCACGTGTTGAAGGCGGCAGAGAATGTGAATGTGAGGGCAGCATGGCTGGGGAGATTGATGTGTAATGTGAAAGGGCCGGGAGAGTGGAAGAAGAGGGTAATTGGTAGGACGGTAGAACAGAGTATGCTGTACGATGCGGAGGTGTGGGGTGAAAGAGCGGGAGTGAATGCGAGGGTTAGGCCACTCCTGCGGGTGCAGAGAGGTATATTGCTGAGGGTGGTGCAGGGGTACAGGACAGTGGGTGAATTGGCAGCAGCGGTGGTGTCAAGGTCCTACCCATTTGACGCGATGGCTACAGCCAAGAACAAACACTGGTGGGGTGCGACCAGAGGGGAAGTACAGGAATGGATGGAGGAGGAAATGGATAGAACGTGGGAGAAGTATGAGTTTGCGCTAAAAGGAGCGATTGGGAGTAGGAGAGATTGGATGGACCAAAAATTCGGGGAGGTGAACTACTTGACACAGGTGCTCACTGGACATGGATCGAGAGTAGGGTACCTCCACAAGATTGAGAAAAGAGAGACTGTAGTGTACGAGAGGTGTGAGTTGGAGGATGATGTGGGGCATGTGTTTAGATGCTGGAAGAACGAGGAAGTGCTGAAGAAGTTGGAGAGGAAACTAGAAGAGGTAGTATATTGGGAGAACATGGTGGAGGGTGGAGGGGAGGAGGAATGGATGAGAGTAAGTGGCGTAGTGGAGAGCATGATTAGGGGGAGAGATGGACTCGATAAGGCATGAGAGGTAGGAATGATAGGTAGAAAGAAGACGACGGTGTGAGCGGAGAGTGTGCGAGGAACCGCCGCTTGTCTCAAAGTATGCTAGGGTAGTGATTCCAAGGCGATGGTGACGGTGAGTTTGAGGTGGGTTTGGTTGGTAGGTGTCCCCTTAGGGATGAGTTCTATCCTGGATAGGACCCATTCGAACATGAGTTTCCCATCGTGACCCGAAAAAAAAAGTACCTACTGGTGGATGTGGATAGCCTCATTTTGATTCAAACCTTTTTGTTACAGTACTTTTTTCCAGTGATCTCAAATACTTTTTCAATGCTCCTGCTTGTTTGGAGATTTCTTTTATTCTTCTCTTTTTTATATAAGGCTCTTGACTCTCTTTTAGTCTTTCTGTTTTTGGAAGACATCTAGAAGAAGCCTCCAGCGTTATTGAAGAAATATACCATTCTTTTTTTGGCTTAGAAAAAGTTAAAGAATATGGGTTATTCATAAGAAATGCCCCTTCTTGTTAAAAAGTCAAGGTATTTTATAAAATAAAAAACGATTCGTAGCAATCTTTAAGGTATATGGATAAAAATGAAAACCTTAGAAACCACCTGGTCACAATTTTGCTATCAAATAAAGTTTAAAAAAATATAGCGCGAAGATCTTTTTAAAAACTTCATGATCAAGTAGGTACCTATAAGAACACAAGAAAAATGTTTTGAAATGAACATGATCTAAATTGAGGAATACTTTGTAAAATATCCAATTATATTTTGTAAGTTATAGATTCTGCCATCCAGCGAAAAACTATGGACTCAAAAACATATTTAATCATTTTTTTAGGGTCGATTTTCTTATAAGAATTTTTTCCCCCAAATTCTAGGACATACGGTCTCCGATATATGGTACTTCGTTACCCTTATTGAATCACCCGGTATAATTCCATTTGCATTTTAGTATACGCCACAATACAGTAAGTCAAGGTGTAAAAAGGGGATAAAATCGCCAATTGCGTCTTAGAATATTAAAATAATACCTACACACGACCGTAAAACTTTCCATACAAGAATTTAATTCATCACGTGCTTCGAGTTGTGTGCGTATTTTGTAGTAGATTTTATTTTCTTACGTCTTAGTACGGGTCCCTCTTTTATTCGCAGATGTTCCTTTCTTTCAAGGAGCAGCTGCTGACCCCTGGCATAAAACAGGAACGTCTTTGTGTGTGCCCCATATTTCATGCGCGTGGCTTCTTTTCTCGTTCTTTTGTTGTCGGTTACCCAAGACACCTTTCACTTTCTTATTTGACAAGCAGTGGTGTACCTACCTACAGGTTTTGTAAATTTATATTGCATAAAAATGCAAAAATTTTCAAATATAATGTGTACGCGACTTTTTTATAGAATGCGCCAGGTTTTTTTACCATTTTGCGTTTTGTCATCTTTTTATTGTGTACTAATTGCGAATGATAGTTGAAGTCACAAAGTTGAACCAATTGAGAAATAGGATGCTTTGAACGTTTAAGAATCCGGCAAATGAAGATATCGTAATCGTAATGTCATATTTTTTGACATTTTGCTCGTTGTTGTGCAGTTCGCATGTCCACTCAACATTTTCTTGAGTTTACCCAGTAGATTAGGCGCATAGGAGATTGTGTGAGCTCTCGCTTGGGTTTAGTGAATACGGTAGGTATTTGCAATTTTGAGAGAGTTTACTATTCTAGGAGCTCTGGAGCTATCACTTCTTAGTGAATAGACACACTGGCAACATTTACCTTTATCGCAATTACTCGTTATGTGAAGAAAAGTACGTTTTTTTTCGTTTTAAATGTTTTTAAAAAATTATTGAAAGACATTTGTGTGTCCAAAACATATCAAAATTATATACTATGTAATGTCTTTCACATGAAGGCGCCATCCGCTTTCTACTAGGACTTTTTTCAAAAATATTTACCTATTGTTTTCCCTACAAAGCCTTTGCTGTCCAAATCGTAGGCTTGACGCACTTTTGATAATTTTTTTGTTGATAGAAATCCTGCCCCCCCCTCAAAAAAAAATTGAAAAATACGGGGACATTAAAAAATACTTTAAATTAAAGCAATGAAAAAAATTACTGAGAACACACTTTACCTACTATACTGTATTTGAGTACGCTATTGACTTTCGAAATGTAAATTTTTTCTTTCCTTTATGTTGTTTGTGTACAGTTAATATTGTAAATTCAATAATGCTTTATTTATTCAGAATTTATAATAAGTTAAAAAATTCATATGTATAATTTCATAGAAAATTTTTTGCTCTAGTAGATATCCAATGAAATCAGTTAATTTGAGGTCATTTGATTGAACACAACCAATCAGAACAACATTACACTGATAACGGCCCATGGTCTGTTTAGCTTAAAAAGAATGTAGGATTTAGTTCTCTGCCTTTAGTTAGTTCGATAAACTTGTGCTTGCTTAATTATTGTGTGGAAGTTTTAAAAAATCCGTTATTAAAAAAGCATCTGGCTCATATTCAAACCAATTTTGTAAATATTGCAGATTCAATTACGAAATTAGAATAGCGAAACATTTCGTTGGACGAAAGCATTGAAATTATCAACTCAATAAATAAGAAAATTAAACACCTTGGGGAAACTAACAAAGTGTATCAAAAATTCTGCACGGTGTTAGAAAAACATAAGGGCTTTCAAAAAATAATTCAAATAAATAATATTAAAATGGGAAATTGCGAAGATAATAATTTAATTTTCCAGGTAGAACCCTCAATTATACAATATTTTAAGTTTGCTCCCTTAACTTCATGTGAAGTAGAAAGAAGTTTTTCCGCGTACAAACAATTATTATCAGATAGACGGCACAGTTTTTCTCTAGAAAATTTAGAAAAACATTTAATAATCTATAGTTTTAACTGTAATAATAGTGTATATAATGATGATGTATTATAATGATTAATGAATAATAATAATAAAAGTGTAATAATGAGTAGGTACCTAATTTTAATAAATATTTTTTGTGACATTAGCATATTATAATATAATAAATTACATTAAATACAAAGATTATTGCGTTTTTTTATAAATGCATATTTAAATGCAAAAAAGCATATTTTAGTGCATATTTCAACGGTTTTTTGTGCATATTTTCGTGCATATTTTAAGGTTTTTTTAAGTGCATATTTCCCGAGCTCTAGCCATAACTCTCATTATAGGTCAGTGGAAAATCCGCGCTTTCAAACCAGATGGGGGAGTTAATGTTTGGTGTGGATTATTCAATGGTCGGTTAGTAGACCCATATTTTGAAGGCTATCTCAATGGTCAGAGATATTTAAATTTTCTAGAAAATGACCTACCCTAGATTTTTTTGTATGGGGATACTTAAAAGAGCTTGTTTATAATGAAAAACCTGTAGACACGAACGATTTAAAAAATAAAATTAGACAAGCTTGTAATAACCTTACGCAAGAGATGATGCATGCGGCATGTACACGTGAACTACTTAGACGGTTCGATGCTTGTGTTGTTGCAGACGGAGGCCATTTTGAACATGTTTTATAAAATCATTGTAAAGTCGAAATGTTCTGGTTATTGTTGCAAATAAACATTAAACTGAAAATTTGGTGTAATTATCCACTGTGATAGGTACACTGTTGAATTTGAAATAAAAACCTCTTTCATTTGAGCTAAGTTTGATCCCCCCCTCCCATTGAATTTTTTTCATTGCGATGACGTCCCTGCTTCTATGATGACGTCACAGATACCCTGTATACCTCGGATGAAATTACTACAGGTCCCAAAAAGATTACCCAATTTTCAAATACACCTATTCATTAATTCCTGAGTTACAGCCTGTAAAAAAAAGCTTGGGACACCCTGTATTGGACGTTTTATTCATCAAACATTATTGACCCTACCTTGTTACTTTTTAAAATTATACTAATTGTTTATAATGAATTCCACTATTTAATGAAAAACCAATGAAAATCAATAATTATAAAAGATATTTTGAAGTTTTCATTGGTTTTTTATTAAATAGTAGAATTCATTATAAACAGTTTAATTTAAATAAGTAATATAAGTAGATTCCACAAGGTAAGGGTCTAAACAGTAAATTCCTATACCTTGTTGTCTTTCCTAAACACCAAATAGAGAAAAAGGAATTATGAAAAAATCATCATCTACTGTTGTTTTTGTTAAGATAATTAAAATTTTCACTTACCGTAAAACTCTCACCACCATTCACTAACATTTAATAAAACACTAAAAATAGTAATAAGAAATAAAAGTAAGTATTTATATCTAAAAAAATAATTAAATTATACAATACGCCCATTTTCAGGCTTATATCCACTTGCCTAGGTCATTCAATATGCACGTGATTTCATTTACGTACGGTTTTTCTAGAGAACGAACCGACTGTAATTACTATTTTGCATAGAAAAATGAAAATATCTCAAAAAATAGTAACTTTAGATATGAGCAATGCTGTGGTGATAGTACTTTTCGACAATTATATAAAATACAGGGTGATCAATTTAAAATTACTGAGAAAATAATTTACTTGATTTTTGACTCACCATGTATTTGATTTAAGGGATACCTGTAAAATAATTCGTGTTTGGAAATTTTGATATTCATAAAAATCTTTGGCTTCAATAGATTTGTATTCTTTCACTCCCATCCAATTATACAGAGCGTTGGAGTTGTTACGATTTTGACGGAAATTTAGTTATAACTTTTAAAATACCCTGTATAACAGATTACAATCTTATATTTTTGTAATGAGGAAGTGAAACAGATTTCAGTTTTAAAGTAAAATATTTAAAAATTCATAATTTTGATCTGGCACCGAGTAGCATTGTAACTAATTTTGAAATATGAAGCTTAAAGCTTCCTACAATTTTTATTATTACATTTTTTTGGTATCTTTCATGATAACAGACCTTTATCACACTAATCAATCACCCTGTATATAAAGTCCATTCAAAATTTAAAAAAAAAACGAAAATATATAAGTAGATTACATTATAATCAATTTGTTCGAATATATTTACTGTAAATAGTTTTTGTTGATAAAATGTTCTTGCCGTTCCAATGATACTAAAATTAATATATAAATAAAAATCACTTACCCTATTTGTTGTTCATACGCCGAAAAACCTGCAATGATAAAAATATTAAATAAATTAAAACAAAAAACAATACATCAAACATTTAAAACATCTGTCACGCTTTTGACATATAGGTATAGTCAAGGATGGAAAAACTATACATAGTTTGGCCAAATTAATCTATTAGTATGAGGACCCGGTATTATAAAACTTAACAAATAAGCCAGTCATTGGGGATCAAAAATAGGGCTTACCTGGAAATAAGTCCGGAAGTTTTGAAACTTTGCAGGTTTGTTGGTTTGGATGTCCAGAACTAAAATTCACAAAATGCACAATCCGAGACATGCCGCCGGCACCGCCAACTTGCCAAGATGACGCCTAAAAATAGTTTTTTCCATTTATCTCCAAAACTGCGCGTTTTTCGAAAAAATATGTTGAGAGCAAAATTGAATAGGAAATTTCCTACAAGAAATGTTCTTAGCATATTTTTGCTAAAGTGAGCCGTTTAGGCTCACGAGCTGATTGAATGACAACATATTCTGTTAATTTCTATAAACTGTCCCTAACTATCTCCATATATGCGTATAAATTTATCTTTTATAATAAAACGGGCTATTCAATTGGATTCTCGTTATATTTATAACTTGATGACTAATCGGCACATTCCTAGCATAGGTGCAGCTGTCAAATGATGTCAACAAAGATCGCATTATATCCATCTTGAAACGGAAATTTGAAGAAGCGCAGTTCACCTAGGCTACAGAAGATGCAGATACACTGATAATAAATACAGTTATCAAGATGTCATCTTCATATGAATACGCCATTGTTGTTGGGGTGGATGTTGACCTCATTGTTCTGTTGACAGCACTGAGCAAGACTCGTGATAATGTTTACCTCCTAAAGCCTGGGAGAGGAAAAACGGTCCAAAATATTTATTCGTCGCAAAGTTTCAAAGGAAGGATAGTGGAGGATAACATCTTGTTCCTTCACGCAATAAGTGGGTGTGATACGACGTCGGCCTTATTTAACCAAGGAAAGATGAAGTTTTTAACAACATTAGAAAAACATAAAGAGTTACAAGATCATATTCAAGTTTTTAAAAATAAACATGTCACCGCTGATCAAGTTGCCTTTGACGGTAAGAAAATTCTCCTTGCACTCTATGGATCTAAAGACACAAATATCAATCTTGATAAATATCGATACCAGTGTTTTGTGAAGTCGGTAGAAAAAATGTAAATTTAATTTGGCATCCTTACCACCGACAAACGCAGCTGCACGACAGCATTCATTGAGAACATACTATCAGGTTCAACTATGTCGTGGCTGTCCGAAAGTAGTTGAAGAATGGGGTTGGAATAAAACACAAACTGGCTTCACTCCAGTAACTACTTTAAAACTTCCTGCTTCCAAAGCACTACTTGCTTTTTTATCTTGTAAGTGCAAGGCGGCTTGTGATAGAGCCTGCGGATGCAGGAAAGCAGGATTGAGATGTTCAATGATTTGCGGTGTCTGCAATGGGAAGACTTGTGAAAATATCAGCCAAGTGACACTGGACGAGTCCGATGAAGAAGACCTCCATTCGCTGCTTGATGATTCTTTATCGACTGCAGAAGGAGAATCCGACGAGTTGAAGGAAATTGATATCGATTCTGAAGCTGAGGTAACCATTTTCCCCGTTGAAGATATGGAAATCAACGAGCCAGGTCCCTCTGGCCTTTGCCAAAGATACTTTTAGTACCTAAGTGGATTAGGCCTACAGGGGAAACCACGTTAAAAAAACCGCGCCGTGTACTTCATCTCTTGGGTGGTGTGGAAACAAGTACAGCATTTTAAATCGAAATTAATTGATCATAAATTGTTAACATGGATTAATTAATGAATTAATCGATTAATTGAATAAAGGATATGCCACTGTTTCGTGATAAATATTTAGTCCTGAAAAATTAGATTTGGGGGAAATAATATGTGTAGTAGACATATTATTTCCGAAATTCGCCTCTACAGAAAACTTACGCAAACTTTTTAATTTGACGAGGGTATTTGTGTCTTAACGGTTTACTTTGGCAAAAATATGCTAAGATCATTTCTTGTAGGAAATTTTTTCCTCTTAAATTTTGCTCTCAACATATTTTTTCGAAAAACGCACAGTTTTGAAAAAAACTCTTTTTGGGCGTCATCTTGACAAGATGGTAGCGCCGGCGGCATGTCTGGGATTGTGCATTTTGTGAATTTTAGTTCTGGACATCCAAACCTACAAACCTGCAAAGTTTCAAAACTTCCGGACTTATTTCCAGGTAAAAATCCCCAATGACTGGATTATAATCGTACTTTTTTTTCGGGTCAAGATGAGAAACTCATGTTCAAGGGGATCTCTTCCAACCAAATCCTCCTCAAACTCGCCGTTACCACCGCCTTGGAATCACTACCCTAGCATACTTCGAGACGGGCGGCGGTTCCTCGCACACTCTCCGCTCACACCGTCGTCTTCTCCCTACCTTTCATGCCATATCGAGTCCTTTTCTCCCCCTAATCATGCTCTCCACTACGCCACTTACCCTCATCCATTCCTCCTCCCCCCTCAATATTATCTCCACCATTATCTCCCAATACACTACCTCTTCTAGTTTCCTCTCCAACTTCTTCAGCACTTCCTCGTTCCACCAACATCTAAACACATACCCCTCATCATCCTCCACTTAACACCTCTCGCACACTCCAGTCTCTCTTTTCCCAATCTTGTAGAGGTACCCTACTCTCGACCCATGTCCATTGAACACCTGTGTCAAAAAGTAGTTCACCTCCCCGAATTTCCGGTCCATCCAATCTCTCCTACTCCCAATCGCTCTGTTTGGCGCGCCCTCATACTCCTCCCACCTTCTTTCCATATCCTCCTCCATCCATTCCTGTACTTCCTCTCTGATCGCACCCCTCCAGCATTTGTTCTTGGCTCTAGCAATCGCGTCCTATGGGTAGGACCTTGACAGCACCGCTGCTACCCACTGTTATGTACCCCTGCACCACCCTCAGGAGTATCCCTCTCTGCATCCGCAGGAGTAGCCTAACCCACGCATTCACCCCACACCTCCGCACCGTACAGCTTACTCTGCTCTATACCGTCCTACCAATAAACTGGAAATTATTTACAGACTTGTAGGTCTGCCGCTAGAGGGCGTAATTGAATTTAAAAAATTTAAAAAGCCACTCAGAGAAAATTAGTTTTTTTTATGTAAAACATCTATTGGCGCGCTTTGGCAGTAAAATCGGCTGGTTTGCCGTCATGGCAAACGGCACGACCATCTGATGACATCAGATTTTTAACGACGCGCGCGCACAGCGAAATTTTTTTTACATGTTTTCGACATTTTTAAAGGGAAATATAAAAGATCACTAAGGAATCGAGAAGCCTACCCCCAAAAACTACCCACACCCAAAGAGTGGTTTAGTACACGAAATTGGCCATTTTGAGGTGTTTTGGGGGAGACCATTCAGTTGGGCCAAAATACCTGCTATAATCCGTTGCTGAAAATGGATCAATATAATCCTATAGGTCTATTGGTCCAATTTCTGAATAGGTAAAAAATAATACAAATCCACTAAATATTAATTTATTCCAAAGAAGTAGGTAGATATTTATTCGACAAACATTTAATAAAATTAAAACGAGACAAACAGTTACTCTTAATCATTTGCGTTAACCTAACCTAACCTTTTTTTTGGTGGGGTGGTTGAAATGCATTTACGCACGTTTAGTGGAACCAAATGCCCGAAGCCATTTGCGACCACAACACAGTGTGGGACTCGCCTTACAGCCCTACCCACTAAACAAACATTCCACCTCCTTGCCAAACAGTGCCCCTGGTACCACTATTGCTAGTTTTCATCAGGTACACTGTTGGTAGCCTAGTTTCCTCTACCCTCTTCCTCTTTGGTTCTTACAATGTCAGTAATGTACTTTAAAATCTTATGATAGTTTTCCTTGCTCTCCATCATTTTCCCTATTACATTCTCTTCTGTGAGAGTGTTCCCGATTTCTACTTCCAAGTATACTTTCTTCTGGTTAAGTCTACCACATTCGAAAATAGAGTGTCTTGCATTATCCTCCCTGTTACAATCGCTGCAATCATTACTGTCTCTTTTCCCTATTCTTTGTAGATATGAGTTGAATTAAAAATTGGGAAAACCAATAATTTATCTGCCTGTGCTTGCAGTTCACCCATTCTTTGACTGACGGGATCAGCACTTTTGTCCATTGTGCTTTTGTTGTGTTGCTTTCCCATTCCCTCTGCCACTCTTCTATGGTCCTCTCTCTCTGCTCTTTTTTCTGTTGGTCCGTGGTGGTTCCCATTTCATGCAGGACCTTTTCGTTCCCATTTCATGCAGGACCTTTTCGTTCCCTTGCTAACAGGTATAGATAGATTGGTGGCACACCAGTGATCACTTGGACCGCTTCAGCCGAGACAATGCGATACGCACTAGCCACTCTAACCTAACCTAACCCATTTGCGGTTCACACATCTCCAACGTATCTTACCGCACTTTAATGTATTCGCTTTAGAAAATTTAAATTTGTCCATAACCAATAACTTACAACCTTTCTCACTACACATTAAATACACTGGGAATGATTCCATCTTAATTAAAGACTGAATTAATAAAAATTGACTCTTAAACTGGAAATATTTATTGTTATCAAATTGTTGAAACAGGTACCTACCCTACCAAACATTGCATTAAAATATTATTAAGGGTGCAGGTATAGTTAATCTCTTGATTTCATATTCTAGGTCCAACTGATTGGTAGGATTAGGAACTACCTGAGATTTTGGCCCAACTGACATATCCCTATTTTGGGATTTAACTCCAAAAAAACCACCCAAACCGTTTTTGGGCGTTTCTGGACATTTGGAGGGCCCACAAAAATATTTTTCCTTGTAAAATTATCCTACCCCAAAGACATCGACATTATTTTTGACAGATGAATTAAATTGTCGGTAATACTTAATTATTTTTATTATCGATATTATTGGTTTGTTATTAATGATTTAAAATATTTACCTGATACCGACGCCTCATCTTCACTAACATCTGCTTCTGCTTCAGATACATCAGTTTGTTGAGTCACTTGTTCGAACTGTTGAACTTTATTTTCTACCGTTTTCTTCGGTAATAATGGATACGATCCAAATTCATCGGAATTTGGAATAATAACTCTATTTTGTAAAATAAATGCAACCGAGTCGTACATATTTACATCTTCAGAATTTAACTTTGATGTCGAAGGAATGATTTCGACGGATTGTTGATCCCCTAAAATAATGCAAATCATGATCTATTACGAAACAACTTAGATCTTGAGTTTTAGTTTTCCGAGCTTTTATTTAATTAATTAACAAAAGTATAAATTTATTTATACTATTAACGCCTTACAAAGTTAACAATGACCGTTCAACTAAGAAGAAACAACTACTTCTCGGGCTTTTTCCCCCGACAGACATTGAATTACGCTTCTAAGTTAACAATGTAATACCGATATTTGAATTCAATTAACTGTTTTTAAAAGCCGTTTACGTTATATTTATAAACAACACGAGTAGATATACTAAGCCGGTTCTGTTGTTATTTATGAACTTATAAACAATTCTGTGATCTATGTCAAATAGAGATGTCACTGGTTCCTTGTTCAATGTCATGTATATGCATAAAAAAGGTAATAAAGATTTCAGGATAAACGGCTGTATAATTATTATAAAGTAAATAGCGATACTGCGGATTCTATAGGTTATGGGCCCAGTATCCAAGTACCAACTGATTTGCTAATTACTATTATAAATATTTACCGTTATCGAAGCACGCTAGAATTTGGTGAAAGAGTTTTGAAAGGAAAATGGAAAAACAGGGAATGCTTTCTCAAACTGGGAGTTTCGTGTCAAGTTGCTTTTAGAACAACAAGGTGTCTTAAGAATTATTACGGAAACACCACCACCAACAACTGAAGAAAGTTACGAGAAAATTAAATGTAAAGACAAAAATGATTATCATACAGTGTGTCGCTGACAACATACTGGAAATGTTGAAAAGTAAAAATACGGCAAAGGAAATAATGGACACGCTAAGTAGTACCTATGCCAAAAAGGGAATATCGACACAAGTTATTTTACAGAAAAAGTGAAGAAGTTTAAAATATACAGAAAAAGAAAAATTAAATGATTTTCTAACGGAATATGAACAAACAATATGTGAAATAAAAGGTGCTGGAGGAAATGTTGATGAAAATGAGATGATTTTACAGATACTCTCAGCTATGCCAGAAACCTTTCAAGCTGTAACAACAGCTATTGATATTATGTTTTGCCAAAACCAATCCTCAGTTACGTTTGAATTTGTGAAAAATAAGCTTTTAATGGAAAAAACTCGACAAAGTAAATTGAAGGAAGACATCGATGACAGTGTAGCTTTTATAAGTAATAAACCTAAGAAAGGAAATAGAGGGACTTTCAATAATGGAACAACTAGCCATAGTAGAACAAGCATTCAAAATAGCAATTTTAATTGTCGGTGTCATTTTTATAATAAAGTTGGACACAAAAGAGCAGATTGCTTTCATAGAAGAAATAATCACAGGGCCAATTATTCAGGTTAACGTGGAAATTATTCTGGTCCTAGAGGTGGTTATAATCGAGGTACTTTTAATAATCCTAGAAGTGGAAATAATGCCCAGCATACACAGAAAACAATATATCTTTTATTAGTACTGTTCAAAGAGAGTTTGCAAACATATCCAATTTGAATAATAATACTGTAAAATTTATTATTGATAGTGGATGTACCAATCATTTGGTGGGAAAAGTAATGGAAGGTGTTTTACGAAATAAAAAGGAAGTATGTCATAAAATAAATGTTGCAAAACAAGGAGAATCAATTTTAGCGAAGAATGAAGGGGATTTATATATTAAGTCAGAAGCAGGTGTGCCCATGACAATGAAGAATGTTTGGCTTTGTGAAAATGTACAATGTAATCTATTAAGTGTCAAGAAACTGGAAGAAAGTGGATTTGAAGTTGTGTTTAAAAACAGAAAGGTACATGTCCCAAAGAATAATGACATCATTTTTGAAGGGATTTTAGAAGGTAATTTATATGTTGTTTCATTTTATCTAAATAATAATGAACCCACTATAGTACTCGCAAATGATGATCAAATGTTAACCCATCGAAAAATGGGACATTCTTCAAGTTATCCTAGCCCTGGACTGTGCGAAGTATGCTTGCAAGGAAAACAGACTAGGTTAAAACTTTATGAAACAAGTGAAGGGCGGAAAGCTAAAAGAATACTGGAAATTATTTCTACTGATATATGTGGGCCAATAAATCCTGAGACACATGATTGTAAGCGTTATTAGATTAGTTTTATTTAGAGATGCATCAAGTCAAACTAGTTTGATTTTACTCAACAAACTTGACTTGACTTGAAAATCAAACTTTTTAGGCAAAAAAGTTTGACTTGACTTGATTTCTGTATCTTTAGGTTTGACTTGAAATCAAACTTCTTCAAACAGTTTGAAGTTTGAATATCATATTGCCCAACGTGACTCTGATACTAGTGATAACGAAAGTACAATATCTGAAAATACTGCAACAATTGCAAAGGTTAAGATAATTTGTAAAAAAAATTAAAAACTCCGAAATGTTAAGATTAAACTTCGCAAAATTTTGCGACTCATTACATTTACACATGACCATTCCCAAACTGGAGGTAAAAACTAGATGGAACTCTACATTGGAAATGCTGTCCTGAGCGTTACAATTCAAACGTTCGATTAATATTCTTTGTGACAATACCGATACTCTTAAATTTTCGAATACATGCTACAGAATGGGATGTTATTGAAAGAACATGTGAGTATTTTCAAAGTTTCAAGGAGAAGGAGAGAAATATTCTACCCTTCCTGTGGTGGTTATTGGGATCAATATGATACTCGATGCGCATGAACTAGATAATAAAGAAAATATAGACGAACTTGATGCAAAAATAATTCTTGCCCTTCAGGCAGCTCGCGATAAAATTGTTAAGCATTACAGTAGGACTAACTGGATGTATTGTATCGTTTTGATTTTGGAGCCTCGTCATAAAATTGAAACGTTTCCTTTAACGACATGGGGACAATCTTTAAAAGATGAAGCCATCAAGAAATTTGAAGAAATTTATAAAGAAAATTATTATTCACCTTACACTGTCAAAGAGTCACCCCAAACCCAAACTGAATGTACAGTAAGTGTGTTCGAAAAAAAGTCTGATGAAGTTACCGATTTTGATTTAGACTTGTTTGGACTTTTCCAATCATCTCCAAAAATAAATATAGACGAAAATTCATGGAGATACGAAATCGACAAATACGCAGCTGAATCACGAGCTGACAGTACCGATGACATAATAAAGTGGTGGAAACGTCACGAAACTGTATTTCCAACTTTATCAAAAATGGCGAGAGACTTTCTTGCCACCCCAGCAACATCAGCCTGCATAGAACGCTATTTTTCGAGAGCTTCTTTGGCAGTAACAAAAAAACGAAACCGATTAAATCATTAAATGATTAATTAATGTGTTTAAATTCGTGGCTTCAACAAGAATCCATAACAAATATCACACAAGGATCGCAGGAATAGGTCACTATCTATATATATCTATATATATTTATTGTTGCTTTCAATTAATTTGTAAGAACTTCACTTTTCACGAAGAATTTTGAGGTGACAAGTTGGAGTTCATTAAAAAGAATGTTTAAAATAATGTATTTTCTTTTTGTTTCAAATAAATGTATTTGTTGTACCTACTTTCTATATTTAACATAAATATTTCACCCATTTAAGGTATATCTACTAAATAAATTATTTTTCAAACTCTTTCAAACTAGTTTGACAAACAGTTTGAATTTTCAAACCTGTAACCATTGCCCAGTTTGATTTGACTTGAATTATTTGTCAGAGAGATTGACTTGAGTTTGATTTAATTTCAAGTCAAACTCAAGTCAATCTCAAACATTCAAGTCAAACTTGTGCAACTCTAGTTTTATTGATAATTTCTCTCATTTTTGTGTCTGTTACCTGTTGAAAAATAAAGATGAAGCTCTAGAAAAATTCAAAATATATGTTTCTATGGTTGAGGCTAAATTCAGTACCAGAATTCAGAAATTATCTAATTCAAATGGAAAGTGTGATGGAAATTTACCATATAGAGAATTATTAGGGTCTTTAATGTACATTATGCTAGGCTCAAGACCTGACTTAAGTTTTTGTGTAAATTACTACAGTCAATTCCAAAACTGTTATGATACAGAACAATGGAATCACCTTAAACATGTCTTGAGGTATCTTAAACTTACTAACAATTAAGGCTTGAAATTTGTAAAGGGAGATAATTAAGGTATTCAGCTTAATGCATAATATGTAGATGCAGATTTTGCGAACAATACCAATGCCCGTAAAAGTATTACTGGATATGTTATAAAAATAAATAATAATTTAGTTTAATGGAAAACCAAAAAGCAAAATATTGTGGCACTATCAAGTGCAGAATCAAAATACATAGCTCTTTCATCTTAGTATTAGTTTATTTTTTAGTCAGTTATGTTTGGAGATTTTAAACAAAAATGTATGTCCTGTTTATGTATATGAGGACAATCAGGCGTGTATTAAGACGGCTTCAACGTTAGAAAATAAGCGCACAAATCATATTGATACACGACATTAGCTTATACGAGACTGTGTTGACCAGAGAAAATTGCATAACAGTATGTGTCAACTGAAAACCAAATTGCAGATATGTTAACAAAGGCCTTGCCAACTACTAAATTTAAATTATTCAGAGATTCCTTAAATGTTGTTGACACACTTGTCGGGTTTTTGGTGAGCTATTCAGGAGAGTATGCGCATTTTCGCTGGGCTAGAACCGGCTTAGTATATCTACGAACCCATTCATGACAAATTCGTAATGAAATTTCCCAACCCCTGTGGGGTGGGGTTGATGAATTGGCCTTGGTAGATATACACTCCCGAATTTATTACAGTGACAATTCTTATCTTAGGCACCGCATACATGTATTGTTTTCCTACTTATTTATATACTTACTTTTCTCTAAACTGCTTGCAGATACAGTACTTTCTTGTAAATTTAATTCTATTTGGCAATCCGACCTTTTTACATTAATAACACTTTCATTTGAGTGCATTCCTTTGTTATTGCGAAATTTGGCAATTTCTGTTTTAAGTTCGGCGAGGTGCCTTCTTTTATTTTTCGCACGCTCATTTTTTACTTCTTCATTCAATTTTGAAATATGTTGAAGATCTTGATCGGACATTTTTGCCGATTTTGTTGTTGTCTCAAGTGCATTTTTCTCATCAGAACCTTCGAGTACAGATTTACTTCTGCATGCACGAACACATCTAGAAGTTCCAGAACGTTTCGGTGCTATTTCGATTTCCTGTGTTCGAGCTTCATAATTATCTAAAATTTATTAATCTAATAATCGATTTTATCTAAAATCAATGAGCAAAAATGGGGTGTAAATTTTAAAGAAAGAGTCAAAACTGTTGATTGACTTCCGAAATACTTAATAGTGATTTTATATGAGCATGATAAAACCTATATATTATTTAAGCTATAGAGTAGGCTTACATTGAAAATTATACAAAAGTAATTTATTTAAATGGACAGAAAGTCTTATGGTTTTACCAAGGGGCAGTATATCCTGGCGCGATCTAGCGGTGAGTGTAGAAAGTAGGTAGAAAAGTAGGCAACATAAAAAAGTTAATAGAAGTCCACCGACCTCTAAGCCTACTTATTGTCATAACACACACACACACATGCGAGATGATTCCGTCTCTCCCAGAATGTATCGCTCTAAGCGCAATGCATCTCGGAGAGAACTTCCACCAACCTCTCATCTCATCCGATGGGTCCTCATCGTCGACGTTCGCGTTTTTCGCGTACAGCCCGTCCTCAGCCAAATGGCTGCTGGCTGGGGTCTTCTTGGCTGTGTAACCACGGTGATTATTTCTTCAGCGATCTTCTAACTTCCTATTGTCTTCCGTTGTGTGTTTATGCGCTGCTTCTATAAGGGCCGAATCCTTAGCCGCTGAAGACGACCTTATAGTGTGGATCCACTTGTTTTTGCTGTCCTAGTTGAAATCCCGACTCATCTTTTTATGGATGTGCCGGGACTTCTCGTAGGTGGGTCTTTCTCTTCTTACAAGTGACTTTAGGTCGTTAGCTGAGCAAATAGCTTTGTCACCTGCTCAGCATGCACGCAAACGAATTTCATGATCAATTTGCTTTTAAATCTAAATAGTCTTGTCATTTTGAATTTTTAGATTAGAATAATCAGAAACTGATACTTGTTTTTGGTTCTAACAAGTTTCATAATTTTTTATGGTTAAAACAGATCATTGGTTAATTTTTGAAGAAGGGGAAGGAAAAATAACATTTCCATTCACCCTTTCCCTTCTGAATAGCTTCTTCAATGATTTTCCTTGTCCTTCTCGATAAATTAGGAAGAGGCAAAAACTGATCATGTCATGTCATCATGCGTGCCTGCCGATTCCAAAATTAAACGCTCCGGCTAGACGCAAGTACTTATATTGCTCTTCGTGGAAACACGGTCCCCAAAGAGTTGAGTTGACAGTCATTTACTGTCATAGAACATGTATCATGCGTTTTGTGCATCTTTGACCCCCTGTAGCTAGAAAACTAAGCATTTTTCTAGCTTTTTGATATCAAAAACTACATTATACCAAATTTTTAGCCAAATCGACTGGAACTCAATTTCCGCTAAAATAATAATAAAAACTTTTTTGTTTTAGAAGTTATAAAAAAATTTATATCAACTTTTTCTCTAATTTAAGTACATAGGCTATAAGAAAACCTCACCACAATGTTTGTATAACGTTTCGGTTTCACAGGTCCACCATTAGCTAAATTTTTTAAATACAGACCTGCATTTTTTATTTTTATTACTAGTTGTAGTGCCCTAACAACAAAAATACTATTATTCAATCAAATCAACATTTATCAAAAGTTATAGCATATAGAAAATCGACAAATTTGGATATTGACCCATTTTTTGTATGCTGACTATGCGATTTTCATGCCCCCTAAAATAGGCAACTTTTATCCCATTTAATTGGCTTTGTAAAATATATCTAATTGTTTCCGAGATCTCAATAATGGGACCATTTGAAATGGCCATCTTTTGATGTGAATAGACTTTTAGTTACCCTTTTTTGGGATATGCTGATGTATGTATGTGTGTAAATTGGGGTGACATTCACTGAGACCTAAAAGATCTATTCTTCTTAGTTCTTGAGGAAAGTCTCAGAGATTAGTAGCTCCTTTAGTCCTATTTCCCGGAGGAATTTTAGGATATCTGCAGGCTTTAACTTAAGTAAATGTCCCTTTTCTATCCTGTAATCTCCAAGGTATGTTGTGCCCTAGGATTCTGAATTGCTGTGCAATTCGCAAGTATGTGAATGGAGGTTTCTTTCTTCCATGCCACAGAATCTACATTCTTCTTCCTCCACTATTTTGAGCTTTTTCGGGTGACCATTCAGGCGACAATGTCCCGTTAAGATCCCTGTTAAAACTCTTACTTTGACTTATGCATTCATTTGATCTCAACAGGTTGTAGTCACCCCGAAGAATCTTTGATTGTCTAAGTCCTACCAGATCTTTCCAATGGTCAGATCTTCTCTTTTTTTCGACTTTGCCTATTTCTTCCAATATTACATTGGAGCTGATACCGCAAAAGGGTTCCGACCCCCAAAAGTGTCTTTCAGTCCCCCACTTTGCTAGTTCATCTGCAATTTCCTTTCCTTCTATCCCAGTGTGTCCTGGAATCCACAGAGTAAGGTGACTATATATATATTGTTCTCGCCTAGTGCATTGAGTTTGCGTAGGAATTCTCACACCATTTTCGGAACTGCTGATTATACAAAGAGGATATGATGATAGATTGAATGTCCGATTTTGAAAACAGAGGCCTAATCAACCAATAAAATGACTAGGTAGGTTGTGAGTAAAAAGAAATGGTAGTACCCAAGTATCAGTTTGTACCTACAAAATATTTTAATTATATATTGAAGTAATGGATCTGTACCTAAAACGTTTAAAGTTTTAACAACATCATTTGTATAAGTACTTAATATTAAACATTTGAAATAAAAGGTATATATGTAACTATAGCAACCAATAGGAATCATAGATTTTTTTGATATGACATGACATATCTTGTTTTTCACACCAACTTCATAAACAAGGTTATAAGTATGATAGCAATTCTAGGTATATTATTTATAATAATTTAGTCAAGTAGGTATATACTTATATATTTGTATCTTTTGCTAAGAAAAATTATTGCTGGTTTTTATTAATGTTATATTTAATTTTGTCATTGGAACAACTATAAACCCAGTTAGTACTAGGACATAAATTAATAATCCACTATTTTTTAAATAACGCATCTATATGCAATTTTAATTTATACAAATCGATTAGAGTATACGATTAGTAGAGTTTATTATATTTAAGTTACCTGCTTTTGTTGTAGAGTGCCAATTAGTTGAATGACTATCTTTGTTTTTCACTTGACCATCCACAATGACTGAAAATGCTGAACGAGTAGTAAGTGCATTCGACTCACTTGGAGATTTCATATAATTATAACTGGTTGTAAGAGTATTCATGTCAAGTTCTCGAGAAGATTTGCTAGTAAAATTATCACTTCCTTCCTTTTTAGGATTTTGTGCTTGATTAAATTTTGGTGGTAGAGATGGATATCTTTTTCTTAATGAAGCCTTAGTTGCTGGTAAACAAGTACCTACTAAGTCAGTATTTAATTGTTGAATACATTGTATATTTCTTGAAGTTTCTCCAACAGTCTTAGATGCACTTGAAAACTTGATAATTCTTTTTTTAGGACCAGCCACATGCTGATTTTTTGACATACAGTTAAGATCTTTATTAATGTCAAACTTTCGCTCTGGAAGCTCACAATTTTGTGATTTACCAACAGGTACATTGGATTCAAAATGTTTTATGACACTTACATATTCACTAGTACTTCCTATATTCTTTCCCGTTTTTGAAAGACCAATTTTTCTTTTTTGTTTATTTGCCATATTTTACAAAAGTGGCTTTGGTTATGTTTTGTGTTTGTATTGATACAAACATGTGTATCTGGTACCCCCACTGACGAAAACGTAATGAAAATTCACTGTTCATGCTTTAGAAAAACGAAGACGCATTTATTAAATTCGCAAACATTGCATATTTTCACGAAAATTAAAACCGCGGGCAACTAAAATTTTGAATTTGAATAGTAAATCAAAAACAACTATCACGCATGTCACAATTTAACTGAAGTATGACCACAGATGACAAACAGCTGTATGATCCAACCAACGGCAATTTAAAAAACAGGTGTGTATTTTTCAAACAGGTGTAACGTGCAACAATATAAAATTAAATTCTTATTTGGCAGTTAATACCTACGAGAAAACTAAAATAATTAACATGTTTTTGAGAATCAGATTAATTAGTTTGAAGTATAATAGCTTATCGGAGCAAAACCACTGCATAACAGAACAATTTAGTGACAATACACCAGAACCGTAGACAAATACTTTATCAGAACCTATTAAATATTTTCATATGTAACGAACAGAAATGAGAAGGTTTCATGTCATAATCAGATGTATACATAAAGAGGTTATGGTTTTTGATATTTTATAAGAATTATGAAAACCATTGCCTATTATAACTATGAAGATCGCTTTTTACAACTATAAGCAACTAGGAGGTATGCAACTAAGCGTGCATTAGTGCATGTTTGGTTGCATACCTATTAGAGAGGTCCCTTTCTATAATAGTAGATGGCAGTATCGAATAATATTTGTATTGAGTGACCTTTCTATCTTATTGTAATATTCTATGATTGACAATTGACATTTCTGAAAATTTTAAATGGAGTGGCCTGTCACTTTACTGTCAAATGTCAAATCATGTAGCAGTGTGTCCAGCAGATTTTCGCTACCGCTCTCTATCGGTAGCAACAACTGTTCTCTCTGCTGAATGCGCCCATTGTCTATACTTTTTTTTGGATAGTGAGCGTTGCTGTTGGTAACATAATAGGCATGATGACTGATTTTGAAAAACTGCTCCACGATGTTTTTACGCATATACTTTATCTACAATACATGCTATTTCTGTAAGAAAACACGTTTTTAAAGGAGAAATTTACCTTTTAAAAACACATTTTAAATTCCACGCCAAAACGCTAGAATAGTAATGGCGTCTCTCTATGACATCATCAATTCGTAAATACCACAGATCTGTGTTCAAGGTCCTTAAATATACTTTAGGGACCTTGATCTGTGTCATCTGTGGTAAAAACACTAAAAACGTCAAACTTCAAACACTTGTCAGCTGTCAGCTTGCATGTTAAAAGTTTATTTTGATACATAATTTGAATCATTTTGTGGTTGTGCAATTAGTTATCATAGTCATGAATTCTAATGTGTATCGATGGTGTGCGGTTCCAAAATGTAAGAATACATCAATAAAAACTCCGAAAAAGATATTTGTTAACGATCCAATGAAAAAAATAGTTAGAGATAGGTGGCTAAATCTTGCGAGGAGAGATCCAGCAACTGTATCTTCAAATTCGGTCATATATTTTTGCGAAGACCATTTTGACGTAAGTATTTACTTTAATCAGTATATAATTATTGAGTGGTGAATGAAATATCAAGATTAATCAATAAAATTGTCAATCACTTGTTAGAGGTTATATTTCATTTATTTATTGTCTACATTAATACCTATCTAAAAACTTTATTCTGGTTTCAGTTACCAAACTATATGGAAAATTATATTCAGTATCATGTAATGGGTACAATTTCAAAAGTGTGCATGAAGTCAGGGTGTGTCCCTACAAGATTTGAATGGCAACCAGAAAAAAAGAATACGAACTTCTAATACAACAGAACAACCATGTGTTCCGATAAAACAAAGGAAGATGTTGATTGAAGAAAGTGAAAAATATTTAGCAGAAGAAAGTACATCTACAACACATGTAGAACCTGTAGGCACTTCATCGGAAAGTCCAGGTACCTACATATTAATTTATTTTTTCACTACATACCCATATCAACAAATAAATTCCTTTTTTTAAGTCCGAGTAACATTTTTGATGTATTTTTCACTTTATATAATATTATACTGAGTGCTAATTTTGCTTCATCATAAAATTATACTTTGTTATACTAACATAACAAAGTATG
The DNA here is from genome assembly GCA_947563755.1 of Lochmaea crataegi. NCBI lineage: Eukaryota > Metazoa > Arthropoda > Insecta > Coleoptera > Chrysomelidae > Lochmaea > Lochmaea crataegi. The sequence continues at coordinate 1,909,805 of OX387423.1, read as the reverse complement.
TATGTATTAGAACTTGTTCATATTTTATTCTTGAGAAAGGATTCAAATAAATCCGAAAGCTTGGAAGTAGTTTAATTTCTTAACCTGCTCAAATTGTAACGGAATCCCTAATAATATAGTAGATTGTTATATATATATACATAGCTAATGGAATACTTTATTATATATTTTGTATACTATCCAGTCAGTCTATAAACTAACCATATAAACACTTCAACATAATATCTTTTATTTTTATTTTGTAGTATTACAAACAATAGAAGAAAATGACAATGGACCTACTACCTACCCAAAAACGTGATAAATCAATACAAGTATATATAAGCTACAAATTTAGAAGTAAAGCTGTCCAGACAGAATTTAAATTAGTAAACCAGTCAACATCACCTATGAAACCTGATTGCTGTTCAGTATCAACATCTCCTTTTACAATAAAAAGTTGTGGTTCTACTAAACCAGGCACATCAAGCCTATTAAAGTTTTCAAAAAGACTAGAAGAACAATCCGACAGTGATACTTCATATTCACCATCTGTATCTCAAAGAGAAACATCACCTACAAAATCTCTTCAAATGAAATCCACTTCAGACTGCAGTGAATTAAGTGAAGAAACAAAAAAAGAAGAGGCATTTAAGATTCTGAAGTACACATTAATTAAAATCATGAAGAACCCACGTTCTTATTTAGGTCTTCCTAAATGCTGTACATATTTATTAGACATAATTGAAGAACAGACAAGAATTCCTACTAACCATATACTGCTTTGTTTGAAAAAAATTAGATTAAATAGTACATTTAGAGAGCTTGCCGATGATTTTTCTATCAGTACAAAGTATGCAAGCTTTCAGACATAAATTTCACAACACAAGTTGCATAATAGACTGTCTAGAAATTGAGGTGCAAAAGCCTTCTACAAGTGTTAATCAAGCAGTATCATGGTCAGAATACAAAAAATGCAACACCATTAAATATCTAGTGTCTTGTACACCAAATGGTTTGGTAAATTATATTTCACCAGGCTATGGAGGTAGAATCACCGATACATGTTTAGTCGAATCATGTGACTTCATTAAGTGCTTACAGCCTGGTATGTGTGTGATGGCGGACAGAGGGTTCAAACATGTACAACAATACTTATTTACTGCTGGTGTGCATCTTGTACGACCCCCAAGTGTTATCACTGGAGCCAAATTATCAAAACATGAAGTGAAGGAAACAAAGCAGATAGCTAGTTTAAGGATACATGTTGAGAGAGTAATTAGACGTTTGAGAGAATTTAACATGTTGAAGCCCCATGCATGTTTAAATACAAATTTTGTAAAAGTACTTGATGATATTATTGTAATTGCATGTGCTTTAATAAATTTACAAGATTCTCTAATTAAATAAAACTACAAAATTACCATTTGTGCATTTTATTTACATAATAGTATATGCAATGATCATGTAATGATAGTTATTAAGAATTAACTGGGATACGAAACGAGCCAGAAGTCGAGTTTCGTTTGGTTAATGCGAGTATATTAATAACCATTACATGACAGTTGCATACATTATTTTTTCTATGAACAAGAAATTTTATTTGAAATCAACATTTCTTTCTTTTAATTTTTCATACAAACAATAAGAAATAAAATATGAATGAAAAATAAATTCTTCAACTTAATTTTTATTCTTACAAAATAACCACTATAAAAACTATAAACTTAATTTAACTATTAACAATAATCATAAGCGAATTCATATGTAACATTAAACAAGATAAATTATAAAATACATTTTAAACATTTCTTTTAAAAAGTGGAAGGTATCTACCTTTTTGACTAACGCAAAAGATTAAAACTGTCATAAAACACGAATCTCTGAGAAACTGTCAAAAATTCTACAAAAAATATTCGGTCTGCCTACTTGGTTATTTAAAAATCTAGATTTTCTATTGGTCAATTTTTCAGTTTCATAATGAAAATCAGTGTTATAATGAGTATCATTATGAAACTGAAAATTGGCATTTAATTAACAACTTACAGTATAGGAGTAGAAAAAATTACAATATACTTCTATGCAACACTGGGTACACATTTTCTCTCCACAAACCCACTACAAGCTTAAGGAAATCAGACATGTATGTTTCATCAAATGATACACTCACAATTTTTACTTTTTTATCCGTAGTGTAATCACTATCTGCCACACAAAAGTATCCCTTTTTCAATCCGGTCAAATACATTTGGACCTGCATCTGTGTATTGAACTTTGCAGTAGGTTTGCCATTGTTAATATAATGCTGATATGTCTTTGCACTTGTGGGGCATTTGATCTCAATAATCTCATCGCCACAGATTCCATCTAGTGATCCAGCTATCAGAGGGTACTCTTTGGACAGCATGAGACCACATTTTTTAATTTTTTTTCCAAGTATATCGCTGACAGTTTTTCTCACTTCATCTTCTAAAACTCTACCACGTTTCATTGCTGATGTGTCTGGTATACTCCCTCCCATTATTAATGCCATAAGAGTACCATCATACTTTTTACACTGACTAAATTCAAAAGCTCGGGATGCTGTTATTCTGCCATAACGCAGTTCAAACCAAAGACTGTTTTGGTGCTGTTGTCTGGTCTCTACTTCTACTTCAGCAATAGCTTTGTTAGATATCACCACTTTTTCTAAGAATATCTCACAGGACTTCTCCTTATACTTGAGTACAAGTTGATGCATAGATAAACTATGATTACTATTAAGAATACAGTCTGGTTGGTATTTTAATAATTCACAATTATTTAGTTTTCGTTTTTTTCCTATATCTAAAAACTTTTCAAGAACTGTAGGATTTGATGGCAAGCTAGGTTTCCCTTTTGACAAGTCCTTCGCTGTCATGCCCTTCAGGCTAGTTCCAACACAGGACAGTTTTGATTTTTTCCAGTAGCATGCTACAGCTGTACAGGATGGTTCTTCACTCCTACGGTGGATCCACAAGAGAAATGCTATGGAGTGCTTGCAGCCCCCACTAGAAGCGACACAATCGTGACATTGCATAGATTCAACAACTTCTTCTTCCTCATCCACTACTAATGTGACAGCATACAATTTTGCATGTATTTCATGCTCTGGGCAAATTTTGCCCTTCACTATGCACATTTTTCCATCACGGTTGAGCTGTACGTAGCTCACAGCGTCATCACCATATGATGGTCGCGAGGATCTGAAATAAAAAAAAATGATATTAGTTTTAGTGATATTTTCATAACATAACCTATAAGTACTAAATTTTGATATACAATATGTTTACACTTAATCTTATGATTTGAGTTCTAGATTATGTCATAACTACTAATATAATATGCAAAATACTTACATGGAAGTTTTAACATTTCGAAATTCAGCTGAACAAAAGTCATTGTTAGATGAAAAAAATGCTCCCATCATGAACAAATCAATTCTTGGCAAATTTGAGCTATTTGCCTTGATGAAACCTTGTTCCATAACTAATGTTTCTTTGACGTTTTTTTTGGTAATAAAAAACGGAGATTATTAATAGTTTATAACGAGAAAATATCACATGAACCAATCAAAGCCAGCACACAAATCATAGGTAACATAAATAAGAAATAAAAACTGCTTACAATTTGAAGTTGTTATTTGCAAACACAACACGAGGCGACGAGGATGGGATATGGAAAAGCAGCCTCTGAACATCCACAATAAACAAGAATATCTCTCGACCATTTCAAGTGACTATCAACAGAATCACATGATAACGCAATTATTTAATTATTTTTGTATTTCTTTTTGCGAACTCTGGAATTAGTCTCACTAATGTCGCGAGCTCTGTTGTGCATACTGGTGTAAAATCTGCTGAGTGCGAAAATAATATAACCCAAGAATCTTCAAGCCATTCATGAAAGGGTAGAAATACAAAAATAATTGCGTTATCATGTGATTCTGTTGATAGTCACTTGAAATGGTCAAGAGATATTCTTGTTTATTGTGGATGTTCTTCAGAGGCTGCTTTTCCATATCCCATCCTCGTCGCCAATCTGTTGTGTTTGCAAATAAAATAACAACCACAACACAACCCCACTTAGCATTGCAACTTCCATGGTAAGAAGTAGGGATACAGTTACTAGCGCCACTCGTGACTGGCCGCATAACCATTTGAAGGTTAGCGGTAAAATTTAAAGAATTCAATTAATTATATAGCGGTTTGAGATATTTGAGGTTAAAAACACGAGGTGGTTTCAAAGATATTCTTTATTATTACATTAAAAAATCAACTGTTTAATATGTCCCTTATCCACCCTCAAGACTAGTCTTTTAATGTTTGTACACCAAATTTAAAATTAATTTGTAGTTTTAATCAACATTGAATTTTACAAAATTGCATATAGGATAAAAGTTGGGTGAAAGTGATAACTTGAGGTTAGCTTACTGGGAATTGATATTTTAATGTCAGAAAAAATACTTAAAATGAAACCAGCACCTGTTGTCAACCTCAAAATCTAAACCATTTCGGAGTTATTGGATCATAAATACTTTATAGTAAGGGGCATTAAAACAAAGGTAATATATCCAATCTATATTTTATTAAATTGTTCATAGGTAAAAGAAAAATTAATATCAATTAAATAAAAATACAATTATTATATATTTGTTTAGTGGTTTTACCATTTTCATACAAAATTAGAGTAAAATTGTATGGATATAAAATACAATAATAAAAAATACACTAAATATTATATAGGTATAATAATATATTTATTGCTTCTAAGAACTTGCTTACAGCAACAAGTGGTTACAAACACATAAAATTACATAAATATTTTGATACAACTAGTCAGCTAGACTGAGAATAATAAAAGAATAAAAGCTTGGTCATTTAATATAAAGGATCTTAATTTGAGTATATTCCAGATGTATTGGCTTATCACCATAGCTTTCTCATTTGTAATATTTTGCAAAGCATTAATTAAAGCATCTACATTCTGTAAACAAGATATATTGCGCTTCATCACAGTATTTATGGGACACTCAAAAACAACATGTAGGTGTGTTTCCTTTTATTGATTGTTACATATAGAGCAAACTAATTTCAGGTCAATATAATAGACAATACCGTTAAACGTAAATTTAATTTTATAATCATTAACCATACGTAGTTGAACCAGGGTGCGGGTGACTTGTATAGGTAACTTTTTTTGCTTCAGAAATATCAAAAATTCTATATAAAGAAATATGAGAATACCTAGACACAAGATTGACATCCACTTTGTGAAAATGTGTGTAATATTTAGCTAAAACGTCTTTCTTTAAAACAGAAAAGTTGAATGATGAAAAATTATTCCAGTAATCGAATACATTCAAATCAATGGAAAACTGTCTTACTTGCCTTGGCCAATTGTAGTTGATATCGCAAGACTCAATTAGTTTTAATTGTTGGTTTTAACACAGCTTTGGATAACGGACGTTTTCCATTTGAGACAATTTATGCAATATTATATATAAAACAAACAGAAAACAAATAACATATGATATAAAGTCAAAATATTACAATTTAATTAGCTAATTATATAGACATATATTATTATTGAGAAATTCTAATTTTATAAGCTATTTTTGGAGTTATTTTTTAATTTTCTTGCTCTTCTACCAATTGTGGGTTTTCAACTTGATCGGATCTTTTTTGTTGTAATTGTTTAGCTATATATGCTATTAATAAAGTTATTATTATTATTATTTTTACACCAGAAGTACAAACAAAATCTAACTATAAATTTACATAATTTTTCACCAGTATCCGATTGTATTTTGCAATTAACAGGTACAAAATTTAAATATGTCAAAAGTTGTCTAACTAAAGTAGCATGTATATTGGTTAAATGGCACACTCACGGGATTGTATAAAATAGCATTGCCAGTGATTCTGATACTAAATATGTCATATATGTTCCGGGTACAGTCATTTGCGAGTTCTGATAAGTTCTAGCTGTAATAAAATCTAAATTGCCATCATTTTCTCTAAACAAAAAATTGGCTTCGCTATCATTCCAATAGAGACTTTTCAAAATTTTCTTAGCCACATATCCCGCAATGTATGTAACTGTACATTTTCCCACTGGAGTTCTCTTAAAATTTGAGATTCTTGAAGGTAAATCCAAATTTATATGTGGTTCAAGAAGAGTAGTACATCCAGAAACATACTCACCACTTAGAAAAAACCGAGAAACCGAAGATTGTCCAAAGCCCCCTCACTCACATTCTCTTCACAATTAGAGTATGGTGAATGTGATGACAGAAAGTTGTTAATTAGAAGAGCTTTAAAAGTTGTAGCAATATTTGACACACTAGGAGAGGTATCTCTTTTTTTTCTGTAACTTCTAATAATCTAATAAAAATAAAGCCGGAATCCGCTGTTCTCTTCACACCTCTTTTTCCTATTTTAACTTTAACTTCATCACTGAAATGTCTTTCGCAAACACGCACATTTTTGTAAATAGCTTCTGCAGTCATGTTACTTAGTCTTTCACTTTGTATTACATTTAACCTTGTTTGTAACATATTCAATTCGTTTTTGGGATTCAAGAAACGATACTGACTACTGGTGGTGTCAGTACATCCTAGGACGCTGCATTTTTTTTGTTCTTGTAGGTGATGGTTTCCATCTTTATACACAAAGAAGGAATTAAAAAATGTATTAAAAATAATAAATTTTAAAAGCAAGGAACAGAACACAACATGCAAACAATAAACAATGGCCGAACCAAAACACCAGACAAAACACAAACAGCAGTAACAGCACCAAAAAAGTCAACTTCATATGCAGCGTTCGCGCATCAGAAGAGTTTATCTGATTGGTGTTATTGCCTTAAAAATTTACATGACAGTTGGTAGCGCCAATAACATGCTGCGATATGCATCACTGTAGCCGTAGCTTATTCGATTGCAGCGCCGCTCGTGACTGGCCGCATCGTAACTTCATCCCAATTTATCATATCCCAGTTGCAATTGGTTGCAATGCTAAGTGGGGTTGTGTTGTGATAACAACTTCAAATTGTAAGCAGTTTTTATTTCTTCATTTATCTGACAATCTATCAAAATTGAAGATTCATAATAATTAAATTGGCGTCTTTCCAGAGGAAAAACGGCATGTTGTTTTAGTATTTTTTTGCATACGTATTCATATTTAAGAATTTTTCCGTGAATGAAACTTTTGGTAACAATTTTAATATTATCGTTCGGGAATTGCACTTGGTCCAAAGGCGATAGAAAAACAAATACATAGGTATGTTAAATAGACATTACTTAATATATATTAATTTAATACCTTTTTATTCATCTAAAAAAACTACAATAGGTATATGATATTCACACACAATCATTCACATCATTTGTTCATCTTGATGTTATAATAGATAGATAGATAGCATCAAAGAAAGAAAGAAATAAGGTCTGCAAATTGGCAATTTTGCCCTTCCAACATGATTTCTTTGTAGTAATTGTAAATTTTTTCTATTTTAGATATACCTATGATTGCCAGCAAGGTGTCGTCGATACAGTTGCTTCAATAACTAGTAGAATAGATGGATGAAGCTTATATATGCGGGTGTACAATTAGCAATAAATAGGAGTTTCTCCAGGTTTACCTATCATCTGATTCAGCCCTAGAACTTGGTAAGTCTTATTTTTAAATTCAAGTGTTGGAATGAACATACTACTGCTAGTTGAAATCATTTTAATATTTGTTTGTTTTTTCAGGAAAAGAAAACAACATATACATTTTTCAACGTTTATTATTAGTATATGGAAATTTAAAAACGTCAGTGGAGGAACTGCATGTTTTAATAATGTTCAACTGTACGTACCTATATGCAATTATTATGTATCATCTAATATTACCCCATCCTAACTTGAGCAAATAGAGATTGTTTATTGAATAATACACATCTGTATGTAGCTTCAAACTGCAAAGTCACTTTTGTAGCCTAAAAAAATCCTTTCCTAATAGGAATTCTAAAACAAAAAACAAAATTAATAATAAAAATTTTAATGTAAACCCTAGGATTTAAAAAACAAGTAAAATTATAAAGATAGGCCTATCAGCAAGTTTAAATATATGCATAGGTATATTCCAGATAAATCCATCCCTAAAAATATTCCTGGAACAGAAAATCAAACAAAATTAAAAAAATGTACAAAAAATTTGATGACATCTCTCTGAAGCCTGTAAGAGAAGTGTTAGTAATGCTGAAAAGGAAGCGCTGAAAAAAATTGTTAGTAATAAATGGCCAAGTATAGCCGTTTTGCATATACCAACTTAGAAATCTACGATATTTTGATAACCCATGCTGGGCAATTATTCCCCCTTCTTGTCAACCCATACCCATTCGACAAAGCGTACTCGCACATCTGGATGACTGCTCGTTTTGCAAGCGAGGCTTACCGACAACCTAGGTAACGAGTACTTTCCCACAGTGTGGTAATACGTGCATCCGTGCGGGAAATAGTCAATCGTAAACAAAAAAAGTCGGTACATGTGGCGTACTTAACAATTGCAATAAAAAATAATTCACAATTTCAAACCGAATGACACCAACAGGGGAGAAAGGACAGAAAAGAAAATACGAGGAACGACATAGCTTACCTATGTCTTTTGAAAAAAGTACCTGCTTGTTGACGAAAGACTGGATAATATTTAGGAAATATGAGGAATGACATAGCTTACCTGTCTTTTGAAAAGTACCAACTAGTTAACGAAAGGCATAGTATTTAGAAAATTTTCGGATTGACATAGCTTACCTGTCTTTTGAAAAAAGTACTACTTGTAAAAAAAGGGCTAGATAGTATTTAGAAAATATGAGGAACGACATAGATTACCTATGTCTTTTGAAAAAAGTTCAAATTTGTTAAAGAAAGGCAGGATTATACTGAGATATGATGTCGTTTGATAGAAATTGATAATTACTGTATACTCACACTCCTTTGGAGTAGACCGATACTTTACGAAACCTAAAACAAAGAATAAAACAATTATTAAAGAATGATTCTCAATATAATTTAACTAAACTAATAATTTTAAAATATCACGTTTTCTAAAAAACAAAACATTAGTGAGTAAAAAAACAAAGGTATGCTAGGGTTATTTTATAAAGAATCACCCAGTATAATAATTTGTTTTGCTTATTATTTCAGCTAAAGGAATATTGGGCATTGAATTAAAATATGCGGTTTGTAACATTATTTTAAGTTGGTATGTTTAAAATCAGCATTAAAAAATTATTTATGTATACAGGGTGTTTCTAAATTCAGGCGAGAAAATTCAGAAGGTGATTTCCCGTATAAAATTATGATGTCTTTCCTATGACAAAATCGCCTAATCCCTTCCAAGATATCACCCTGAATAAAATTTAGTTTTTATTTTTTTTTTCTCAAATTTCCCTCTGCCTCCTTTTAGGGGTGATATCTCGGAAGGGAGTGGAGTGAGGAAATTTTTTTCGTATGAAAGACCTATTATAATTTTATATGAGCAATCACACCACCTGAATTTTTTCGCATAAATTGTATGTAGTATAAAATGTTATAGAAACTTCTGTTATATACTGAGTGAGTCATGAGGAACTGAACATACTACTATCTCTTATTGATTCTCCTACGGGGTATGTCAAATAAAAAAATTTCAACTTGTATTTTATGAAAGTATACAAATAGATAATAAATAATAAGTTTTCCTTTAGATAATAAAGTTGGACATGTGGTACTAAATAAGCATCGTACAATTCCAAAAGTTTATGTTCCAAATTGCATAGTAGGTATTGTCAATGAATCGAGTTTTCAGAATATTGTTTCGACAAAAAAATACACTGATCTTTTTTAAATAAAATACTAGAAGACCCGACAGACGTTGTCTTGTCCAAACATTGTCTTGTAAATAAGACATTATGCAAGCGGTCGTTTTCTGCCCGCTGAGTGGAGTGTCAGCTAGAGTAGCTTTTGTTTATTTCAGATTTCTATAAATACCATCCTTACAATTAGCTAATCTCCATTAGCTCTTATATCGTACTACAATTATTATATTCGATTGCCATCTTGCAAAAATAAAAATCGCGATGGAAAAATAGGGGTTGATCGTATGAGGGTGAAAATTTAGGGTTGTATATATTTTTGAATGCTGTATCATAAAAAAATAAAAACAAAAAAATTTTGTCTAAAAAATAAAAACAAAATTAAGGGGTGGACCACCCTTCGCATTTAGGGGGATGAAAAATAGATGTTGACCGATTCGCAGGTCTACCCGATATGCACACAAAATTTCATGAGAATCGGTCTAGCCATTTCGGATAATTAACAAATAAAAAATAGGGGTTGATCGTAGAAGGGTGAAAATTTAGGGCTGTATATAGTTTTGAATGCTGTATCATAAAAAAATAAAAACAAAAAATTTTGTCGGAAAAAAAATTAAGGGGTGAACCACCCTTAACATTTAGGGGGATGAAAAATAGATGTTGTCCGATTCGCAGACCTACCCGATATGCACACAAAATTTCATGAGAATCGGTCGAGCCATTTCGGAGGAGTTTAATTACAAACACCGTGACACGAGAATTTTATATATTAGATTAGAAGAATCAGATATGTAAATTAAGAAAATTTGAGAATACACAAGAGCTTATCTCCGTTTTTTTGAAAAAAGTATCTGTAGTACTGTAGGTTTTTATTTTGAGTAAAAGTCTGAGAATTCGATAAAATGCAAATACCTATGAATTACTAAATACATATTGATACAGGGCGATGTTTCAATATTATTCAAAACAGCTTATTTTTTCTCTTGAAAATCGGTTTTAAAAATTAAGTTGTAAACCAGTTGTATTATTAAAAATATAACACTAATTAAGATTATTAGTTATTAAAAAATTAACATTTGTACAAAAATCAAGATATTTTTCTGAATCTATTTTGCTAAACTTTTATATAAATAAAATTATCTAATTTTTAAAGACCCTGTATGTTAATAAACAAAATGAAAGCAGGACACATTTTAATTGTCATAGGGGCCCCAATAGGGGGAAGAAGTATTATGAACAGTTTATCAGAACTAACCGGCCGGCTTTTTAGTATTTTAAATATTTTGTTATAAAAAAAATAGTAAAAGAAAGCAAAAATGGATTATAAATAAACAATATCTATGCTCTAATTCTAATTACAAAATTAATTTTTTAAGATTAAGCAAATTTAAAACCTACTAATCATTTATAAAAGTTGTAAGCAAATTTAAAATCTAATAAACAATTGTAAAATACTTCCGTTTATAGATTAAAAACCAATTGTTTATTGTAATGAAATTGTTCGTTTGTAAATAAAATGAAAACATACCACCGTAAATGTATCAGATCATAATCCAAGTAATCCATAGAGGCACTATTCACTACACGATACAGACTAACACGTTACCGAAAATAAATTTCGTACACACGCACACCGACCTTCCCTATTCGAAAGTCAACTCGCTACTGAATATAAATCGACAAAATTTATTCGTTAGTCACCCCGTCGTTAAATAAGTAAAGTTGTTTATCATATCTACGATTAAAGTTCGTCTATACAAATGACCAAAAAGTACCCATTTATCAAAAAAAGTTCTAAGCAAATTTAAAATCTAATAAACAATTGTAAAATACTTGGTTTATATATTAAAAATCAATTGTTCATTGTAATAAAATTGTTCGTATATAAATAAAATGAAAACTTACCGTAAATGTATCAGATTGTAATCCAAGTATTCCATAGAGGCACTATTCACTACCCGATACACTAACACATCATGTTACCAAAACGAAATTTCGAACGCACGCCGATGTTTCATATTCGAAAGGCTACTGAATATAAATCGACAAAAATTTAGCGTTAGTCACCCCGTCGTTAAATAAGTAAAGTTGTTTATCATATCTACGGTGAATATTTATATATACCGGCCGTCCTAGAATAAGTGAATATAAATATAAGTATATTATTTTGAAAAACTTATTTTTTAGAAAAATTAAAATGTATTCATGTTTTTCAGGTTGTTGGAAGAATTTTCAAGAACATTTTTAATGTTAATTCATTGTTCAGGATACTTTTTGCGAACAGTATAGGTTGGATTCTATTCGAAATATCCTAAACGAAAAGCCATCTATGTGATCAACCGAAAATTAATGACGACAACGACAGGAACAATTCTTTTGTTCTGCAGGTGAACTTAGAGATACTAGTATATTTTGTTTTGGATACTTAGTATTCCAACTATAAGCAACTAGGAGGTATGCAATCGAACGTGCATTGATGCATGTTTGGTTGCATACCTATTAAAGATGTAACTTTCTGGTAGATAGCAGCATCGAACAATATTTGTATTTAGTGACCTCTCTATCTTCTTGTACTATTCTATGATTGTACGCTCCAGGGAGATAAGCAACCAGACAGACGTTGTAAATAATATATGGATGCATACCTAATAGGGAATAACATTTCGATAGATGGCAGCATGTAACAATATTTTATTATAGATAGAGTGTCCTCTCTATTAGTGATGGTAAGACCCGGCTCATTTTGGTGACCCGGGTCTTCCAGATCAATCATTAAAATGACCCGTTCTTGAAGATTCGTTCATATGACCTTGTTTATTTGTTCCATCGTTTCATGATGTGAATGAAATGAACGGCATAAATTATTATGCAGATTTTCATATTCATTTATTTATTAAACTTCACGTCTGCTTATGAACCTTCATTAGAGTGGATGAATGATGAATGACTTAATTTGTAAATAACAATCCAAAAATTGAAATAGTTTGTATTTTTTGTCAAATTAAAACATAAACGTATAAATGAACAAAATATAACACAAATAAAAAATATTTACTCTTGAAAATTTTATCAAACATTAAAATAAATTTTATTTCCTATAAATGTGTGAACGAGAGAGACTCTATGATCAACCTTAGAACGCGTATTTATACTACAGCTACAACAGCTGGTTCTGGTTCAGTTCATTCGAACGACAGGGTCACAGAACGTGATTGAACCAATCACGGGTCTTGGAACTGATTCGGTCTTTGAGAACGGGTCGTTCGTGACCTTCCCATCCCTACTCTCTATTTTATTGTACTATTCTGTAATTGACAATTGACATTTCTGAAAATGTGTAATTTTGTTACATATTTGAAAAGAAAAACGCTTATTTTTTATCATTTTTGTGCATACGCATTACGGTATTAACTTAAATTATCGTCTGGAAATTACACCTGGTCAAAATAAGGATATGAGCAACCCTTTGTTGGTTTCGAAAATGGGGCGCATTAAAGTCGAAAAAAAAGAGGTAGATGTTAATATATTAATTCGATAGCTCATTATTCATTTATAAAAATGACAATATAAAATATTATATCAGTTATAACAATCATTCACTATGTTTCATCCTTATGTTATGATTGTTGAAATATTATCATTTTCTAGGTTTTTCCTTCTAGTTTACTAGTTGTTATGTACTTGTTTATAATATACAAATTGATACTTGTCATATATAATTTTAATAGTTGTCATTATTATAATTTTTCTTTAAACATAAAAGTCTTTTAATAGAGTATTTCTGTGTTATTGGGTTTGCTTCAACAGGTTATGGGCCCAGGAACGCAATAAATAAATATTCCCCAATTTTTGTCGTCACAGATTTAGTTGACAAAATGGATTATACAAAAGTACAAATTGGACTTTTAGAAGGTAAATCAAATTGGTCTACGTGGAAATTTAAAATTTGCATATTACTAAGAGGTATTATTGGAGCTCTAGAAATTGTAGAAGGTACACTAAAAGAACCTACAACTTTAGCAGAAAATGCTACGGAGGCAGAAGGTATCAAGTACAAAAAAGAGTTGAAAGAGTACAGAAAAGTAGAAAGCAGTGCAATGATTATCCTAACAACCAATATGACCAAAGATACTTTAAAGAAAATTATGAGATTTTCAACAGCAAAAGAAATATGGCAAGAATTAAATAGACTATTTGATGGTGCAACAGAAGAAAAAGTTTATGATCTCTGTTTAGAATTCTTTAGCTTTGAAAAAGAACCAAATGACGATGTAGCTACACATATGTCTAAGCTTAAAAATCTTTGGAATGAAATGAAATTAGCAGTTCAAAAAGAAAATGCAATTGAACTACCAGAAGTGTTGCTAATTTGTAAAATTTTAGGAACATTACCAGACAATTATTTCTCATTTAGATCTAGTTGGATGTTAATATCCAAAAATAATAGAACAATAGACAACCTTACGAATCAATTGTGTGTTTATGAGAAAGCCTTGAATGAAAAAGATAAAAATAAGGCGAATCAAGAAGTTCTTTTTACTGGTACGTCTTCATATCCAAATAAAAATAAGTTCAAGAATTGGTATTGCAAATATTGTAAAGAAAAAGGTCATAAAGTTAAAATGTGTCCCAAATGGCGTGCTGATGGCAAACCCCCTAAGCCAAGTACTACAAATTCAAAAGCTAACGTCATTCTAGTCTGTTCAAATGAATGTTTTAATTCAGAAGAAGTGGTTCGTAACTGGTATGTAGATAATGGTGCTACAAATCACATTACATTTTGTCCAGAATTATTTGATACTTATGAACCTTTCACAACAGCTCATCAAGTGATAACTGCAAGTGGTGAATCAATTGAAGCCCTAGGAAGAGGAACAATAATTTTTGAAACATTGGTCAATAATAAAAAAAACACACTAATTCTTAGTGATGTTTGGCTTGTACCAAAAATCAAGAAAAATTTGTTTTCCGTTCTCGCTGCTCAAGATAAAAAACCAAATAGTCAATTTATCTCCAGAGCCACAAAATGTTTTCTAAAAATTGATAATATAGTTGTTCTTGAAGGTTACAGAAGCCAAAATTCCGGATTATTTAAACTAAATATAAACACTATTACGAAATTACCTGAATTGAATAACATATCAAATCAATCACAACTACAGTTATTTCACGAAAGACTAGGTCATCAAAACAAAAGACATGTGAAAAACTTAATAGAAAGAGAATTTGGAATCAAAGTATATCTCGATAGCGGAATATGTGAAGGATGTGTGTTTGGAAAAGCTAATCGAAGAAAATTTGGTACAAGAGAACATGCAACTCTACCTGGAGAACGTATTCATACGGATGTATGTGGTCCATTTTTAAATTCTATGTCAGGGTTTAGATACTACGTTTTATTTAAAGACGATTTTACTTGTTTTCGTGAAGTATTTTTTATCAAACATAAGTCAGAAGTTTCTTCTAAGCTGCAAGAAATGTTGCTTCAGATAAGAGCTGCAGGTCATACAGTGCAAGAACTGCTTAGTGACAATGGAGGAGAGTTTGATAATAAAGAAGTTAAGGAGATTTTAGCTAAGTATGGAGTAAAACAACGCTTTACTATGCCGTATACACCGCAACAAAATGGTTCTTCAGAAAGAGAAAATAGAACGCTGGTAGAAACAGCTAGAGCTCTTATGCACTCCCATGAAGAAATTCCTCAAGGATTGTGGGCTGAGATG
Source organism: Lochmaea crataegi (assembly GCA_947563755.1). Taxonomy (NCBI): domain Eukaryota; kingdom Metazoa; phylum Arthropoda; class Insecta; order Coleoptera; family Chrysomelidae; genus Lochmaea; species Lochmaea crataegi. The sequence continues at coordinate 1,894,245 of OX387423.1, read as the reverse complement.
ATAAATACAGCTAAATATATTCTCAATCTCAGTGGTTCTTCTAGAATAGAAGGAAAATCACCAATACAATTATGGACTGGGAAGAAACCAAGCATTAAGCATCTTAGAATTATTGGAACTACATGCTATGCTCATATACCTAAACAACAAAGAAAGAAAATGGATAAAAAGGCCATGAAAGGTATTTTAATTGGCTATGATGGTGTAGATGGGTATCGCATATGGTGTAGAGAAAATAATAAATTAATCAGGTCACGTGATGTAACTTTCCAAGAGAACATTCTCCAAATTAAAAGTAATTTCAAATTAGAATTTGTTCGACAGAAAAATGAAGAAAATCGAGATGTTAAGGATAATGATATTCAAACAGAAGAAATCTTGAAGAAAACAGAATTTATAAGTCAAGACGAAGATAATGATGATGGTGAAATAGAAAATTCAGAACCGCAAATAGATGAAACAAGAAATCTACGAAATAGAGCATTAATAAAACCTCCACAACGTTTTGAAGACTTTGTAATGACTTCTTTAGCAAATATAACTGAACCTTCAGAACCATCTTCATACAGAGAAGCTATAAACAGCTCTGAGAAGGAAGAATGGCAAAAGGCAATGCAGATAGAGATGGAATCTTTACAAGAAAACCAAACGTGGACTTTGGAAGAACTCCCGGAAGGAATTAAACCACTTCCATGTAAATGGGTTTATAAAGTAAAGACGAATCCCGACGGCTCCATTGATAAGTATAAAGCTCGACTAGTCATAAAAGGTTTTGCTCAAAAAGAAGGCGTGGATTATGATCAAACATTTAGTCCAGTTGCGAGATCTAGCACTATAAGACTTTTACTTAGTGTTGCAGCAAATGAAAAGTTGAAACTCACTCAGTTCGATGTATCAACTGCTTTTCTTTATGGAGAGCTAGATGAAACAATATACATGCGTCAACCTGAAGGATTCAATGATAACTCTCAAAAGGTTTGCAGATTACACAAGAGCCTATATGGGTTAAAACAGGCGCCTAGGTGCTGGAATCAACGTTTTGTTAAATTTCTGAAGGAATATGGATTTATAATGAGCGAAGCTGATCCTTGTCTTTTTATAAAGCTACATGGAAAAATCAAACTTTTACTTGCTCTTTATGTAGATGATGGCCTGTTAGCTTCTAATCATCCTGAGCATACTGCAGATTTTGTTGAAAAACTGAAATCTGAATTCAAAATTACCCTCAAGCCTGCTTTATATTTTCTAGGTATAGAGATATCTACCAAAGACAATGGTTCAATAAAAATACACCAAAAGTCCTATACTAAGAAAATTTTAGAAAAGTTTGGCATGGAAAATTGCAGACCAGTTTCAACACCTATTATTAAGGACTATTCTCAATCAGGGAAAGATCAAGATGAATATCTAAATTTTCCTTATAGAGAAGCTGTTGGTTCATTAATGTACCTTATGGTATCTACGAGACCAGATATATCTTATGCACTAGGAGTTGTTTCTAGATCGTTGGAACATCCCAGTAAAGAAGATGTTATTAAGGTGAAATGTATATTTAGATACCTTCAAGGAACATTGGATTATGGAATCACTTATAAACCACACCATCTGCAAGGAATCATAAGAATATACAGTGATGCTGATCATGGTGGTGATACACTCACTGGTAGATCAACATCAGGAATTGTTTGTATTTATGCTGCAGGTGCGGTATCATGGTTAAGCCAAAAACAAACTTCAGTAGCAATTTCCACAACCGAATCAGAAATAGTTGCTGCAAGTGAGGCTGCTCGCGAAATAGTTTGGATTAAACGTATCTTGACAGAAATAACTAACTTATCAGCTGTACCAGAACTTCATATTGACAATGAACCAGCATTGAGGTTAGCTCAAAATCCCGAATTCCATAGACGTACCAAACATATTCGAACAAGGCACTTTTTTGTACGGGAATTGGTATCAGAAGGAGAAATTGTCGTTAAGAAAGTACATACTGAGCATCAGTTGGCTGATATGATGACCAAAGCTCTTCCAAAACCTAGATTAGTACAGCTTTGTACAAATATAGGATTAAACTAACTTAGTGAAGAGAAAAACCACTTAATGAGGGAAAGTGTTGAAATATTATCATTTTCTAGGTTTTTCCTTCTAGTTTACTAGTTGTTATGTACTTGTTTATAATATACAAATTGATACTTGTCATATATAATTTTAATAGTTGTCATTATTATAATTTTTCTCTAAACATAAAAGTCGTTTAATAGAGTATTTCTGTGTTATTGGGTTTGCTTCAACAATGATAGCAATAGAGGAAGAAGTAGGGTTTGTAAAACTATATTCATATAAGTACTATTGAAATTACAAGTTGCTTGGCCATTTGTCCTACCAAAAGAATTTCCTTCTTATAGTAAATATTTTTTATTTTAGATACCTATATGATTGTCTGCAAGGTGTCGTCGATACACAGTTGCTTCAATAACTAGTAGAGTAGATGGAGCTTATATGCAGGTGTACAATAAGCATTAGGAGTTCCTCCAGGTTTAGCAAGAATCCTACTTGAAGTGTACACTTTTTCAAAATACAGTGCCTAGACATTCATTATACACGGCTACACTTACATTAATAAAATTTGGAGGGTGAAAATAAAGTGTTGTAAACTTCTCTACGAATGGTAACAGGTGACGTAATAGTAATAGATGACGTCACAGTGCCACTCTGGCCAATAATTTTAAATAGGACCTTATGGCAAGTGATATCTCGTTTGAAAGGCATTGACATTGGCTACATAGCCATATTAATTTTGTTTGGGTTTAAACTAATTTTGACGGATAAATTAAATAAATAGCAAAATTATTATTTCACATTTAAATATTGAAGATTTTTCAGTCCGCCTCTGGTTAGTTGTCAAAAAAATTGACGTTTTTAATTTAATAGTATTTGTTGCTTTGCAAAGTTTTTCTAAATAGCTTAAATATTTAATTTTATTATTGTTTAACGATACGTTTAAGAGTTTACATAGACAAAATGGTACGTACTCAAGCCGACAAAGTAGCAGCTATCTTAATAATTGGTGAATCTAGAAAGAATCTCCATGAAGCGGAACGTTTATTTAATGAGAGATACCCAGATCGCCCTATCTCGAGAACTTATTTGAGGGAGCTTCTTCACAAGTTTGAAGCAACAGGTAGTGTTCAAGATGCCAAACGATCTGGTCGACCAACATTTAGTGATGATAAAAAAATTGATATAGTTGCTGAAATGGTAGTAAACCCTACTTCCTCTTCAACTAAAGTTGAGTCTATCTGTGAAGTAAGTAAAAGTACAGTACAGAGAGTGTTGGCTAAAAATAAATTTCATCCATAAAAGTTAAAAATGGTGCACCACCTTTCGGATGACGACCCCGACAGAAGACTCGAATTCTGTGAATGTATGACAAATAAAATTAGTCAAAACCCACATTACACAAAAACAATTTGTTTTAGTGACGAAAGTACTTTTTGCCTCAATGGAAATGTGAATACACAAAATATAAGGTATTGGAGTGACACAAATCCTCACACCTTTTCGTGAACAACATACCCAATTTCCAGAAAAAGTCAATGTTTGGGCAGGTATTTTGGGAAACCACATAGTTGGTCCTGTTTTCCTAAATTCAAATTTAAGCGGTGAAGTGAATCTGGAGATGTTACAAAATGCAATTGAGCCGTTAATTCTTGAAATTCTGGAAGATAATCCAGATGAATTCGGCCATCTGGAAATAACATTTCAACAAGATGGTGCTCCTGCACATTATTATGGTGCAGTAAGACGTTACCTGGATGAAGAATATCGAGGTAGATGGATCGGCCGGCGAGGTCCTATAAAATGGCCACCTCGGTCACCAGATCTGACACCATTAGATTTTTTTCTATGGGGGTACTAGAAATCCAAGGTTTATACTATGGCACCAGATAGCATTGGCGTTTTGAAAGAAAGAATTATTGAAGAATGCAATGCAATTTCAGCTGACACATTCGAACGAGTATGACAAGAGTTTACTAATAGGATGTATTACTGTCAGGAAGTAGACGGAGCACATTTCGAACATTTGCTATAAGAATCCATTGTTGATATTTGATTAATTAAATTTAAAAAAATAATTTCAATAATTTTGGTATTTATTTAATTTATCCGTCAAAATTAGTTTAAACCCAAACAAAATTAATATGGCTATGTAGCCAATGTCAATGCCTTTCAAACGAGATATCACTTGCCATAAGGTCCTATTTAAAATCATTGGCCAGAGTGGCACTGTGACGTCATCTATTACTATTACGTCACCTGTTACCATTCGTAGAGAAGTTTACACTTTATTTTCACTCTCCAAATTTTATTAATGTAAGTGTAGCCGTTCAAAAGATACGAGGGGGGGAGGGGACTTTTGAATAGCACTGTATATTTTTTTAAACATTCACATATTGTTATGTGAAAAATTCATTTATCTTGGTTCTAATAAAAAACTTCAAAAATGATATTTGTTTTCTTTAAGTACCTTAATATTTTGGTGGAAAAGACGGTAATGTACATCATCTTAATGATCAACTTTTTAACTAGTGTAGCTTTTAGTTTGGCTATCAATTAATAGATAGGGCCACCTACTTTTATGATAATTATTCGGCTTCGCTTTCCAATCTTTTCCACTAAAAATAAAATCTCCCTCAAATAATTAAATCATTCACTACGAAAACAGACTGCTCCACTGGAAATAGGATGGTCTAATATAAGAAACAGAAGTTTTCAAAGTAGCAGAAGATATTTCACTTGTATCAGGAGAGCAGAAGCGCGATGAGGTGTAAAAAGTAACAAAATTTGCAAATCTAGAGAATTTAGCTACTCCTGATATTTTGTAAACCTCCTCGCGTTTCTGCTCTCCTGATACAAAGTCCACTACCAAAAGTTCATTTTCGAGAGAAGTTATTGACATTATAAGAAATTTCCTTCAATTTGGTGATTCTTCAGATGTACTAGGAGAGCAGAAACGCTATGAGGTGTAAAAAGTAACAAAATTGGCAAATCTAGAGAATTTAGCTACTCCTGATATTTTGTACACCTTCCTCGCGTTTCTGCTCTCCTGATAAAAAGTCCACTACCAGAAGTTATTGAGATTTTAAGAAATTTCGTTCAATTTGGTGATTCTTCACTTGTATCAGGAGAGCAGAAACGCGATGAGGTGTAAAAAGTAACAAAATTGGCAAATCTAGAGAATTTAGCTACTCCTGATATTTTGTACACCTCCTCGCGTTTCTGCTCTCCTGATACAAAGTCGACTAGCAAAAGTTCGTTTAGGAGAGAAGTTGTTGAGATTTTAAGAAATTTCGTTCAATTTGGTGATTCTTCACTTGTATCAGGAGAGCAGAAACGCGATGAGGTGTAAAAAGTAACAAAATTGGCAAATCTAGAGAATTTAGCTACTCCTGATATTTTGTACACCTTCCTCGCGTTTCTGCTCTCCTGATAAAAAGTCCACTACCAGAAGTTATTGAGATTTTAAGAAATTTCGTTCAATTTGGTGATTCTTCACTTGTATCAGGAGAGCAGAAGCGCGATGAGGTGTAAAAAGTAACAAAATTTGCAAATCTAGCTACTCCTGATATTTTGTACACCTCCTCGCGTTTCTGCTCTCCTGATACAAAGTCCACTACCAAAAGTTCGTTTTCGAGAGAAGTTGTTGAGATTTTAAGAAATGTCGTTCAATTTGATGATTCTTCAGTTGTATAGGAGAACAGAAACACGATAAGGTGTAAAAAGTAACAAAATTGGCAAATCTAAAGAATTTAGCTTCTCCTGATATTTCGTACACCTCCTCGCATTTCTGCTCTCCTGATACTAAGTCCACTACCAAAATTCAACTTCTATAGATAAAATCAAGTTTCGTTCAGTTTGATAATAATTCTTGACGTTGTAACAGGAGAGTTAAAATGTAGCAGATATAGTTTGAGTTTGGCTACCGATTAGCAGATGGCGCCACATATTTTGATGTAGAATAATTAGGCTACACTTTGCGGTATTTTCCACCAAAATGAATAATTATTACTGTTTTGACGAATACCTTTTTACCAACCAAAAATTGTAAATTCATGTTTAAACCGGTTTATTAAAATAGGTTAGATGGTTCAATAAAAGACATAGCTTAAATAAAATTTATATTTATTTGTTGCTTAAATCATATTTTTATAAAATGGTACATTTTTTTAAATACAAATTCTTATAAAATAAATTTTACAATAGAACTTATCTAATTTCACTTTAATGACGTTACCAATGGATAATTTTAATTAAATTAAAAAATATTTCGTTAAAGTGAAACATAAAGGTAGAATAACAGATATAATATTACACTGAATATATAAAACTGAATGAGAAATACGGTTATCTCTGTATTATAGTAGGTACTACTAACTGCCGAAAAATCAAAACTACCAAGGAAGAAAGATGATTAAAGTCCAGACATTATGTTAAGGAGGGTGAAAGAGACTACCAAGACTAAATTTTCAAAGTAAAAAACAGAAAGAATTTAAGTGAACCTGGCTTTGAATAGAGAACATTACAAAAAATAATCAACAAATAACTAAATAAAGACAATTACGTTGTGGGCGTAATGGGTAGGATGCCCGTGTTCATTGAGTTTTCGAGGACTTGCTACGGCTTGTCCAAGATTTCAACTCTCTGTGCATTGCCCTGTTACATAGGAGGGTGATGGGTTGAGCTACCTATCGGGAGCGTCCCCAGGTTGCGGATAGGGGAGGCCAGGGACGTCATGCAAATGAAAGAACTGGTCTGTTGGTGAATAAGGGAGGATGAGGGCTATAAACGCCCAACATTGCCAACCGAATACCCAATCGCTGACAAGCTCGTGACGCATACCGCAAACTACATAGCAGAGCAACTACCCCCTTACTAGGGTAGGGCCTGTGAGGGGCGTGCCGAACTATGTGGATCGGGGGGCTTGGCTTGATTGCCTGGCCTGCGTGGATGAGGACCACTATAATAACCTCCCAAATCTTAAAGTTAAGTGGTCGCTGAAGGGATGGATGGCCGTGGGTTATTCGGCCACGAGACCACTAACCTCGGGGCACCTGGCGCACCCCGTTGCATTTAGCCTTGTACTTGCATAAGGAGCTCTGCAGGTACTGACCTCCTTTCTCCTATACTCGTGGGAACAAATATGGTCCAAGAGAAACCAATACCTATTACGGAGCCTATAGAGACTCCTAGTAAAAGGGATTTGGAAGATCCGGCAGCAATGGAGACAGAAGTGTCTCCAACGCAGCCAGATACTTCTGGAGCCCAAGAGCAAACCATGCCACCAGGAGACGTTATAGCGAATCCTGTGGCAAGAAAAGCTTCGTTCGGGAAACTTTCAGGTGCCCAGCGTAATAAGCTGAAAAAAATGAGGGAACGAGGAATTGACACCAAAAATGTGGTGTTGCCGACTTCCTCAACATCAAAACAGGGTGTAAACCAGCAGACAAAGGGGGTTAAGCGAACTGTGTCAGCCAGGAGCACTCCTGAGGTGAATAAAGATAAGAGGGCCAAACGTACCACTGGTACCGGTATTAAAACTGGTGTTAAATACAGCATGGCCCACAAAGGGATCAAGGCAGCTGTGGTCCCAAAAAACTTCCCAGAGACAGTTGTCTCTGAAGATCAGGTGGGGTCTATCAAAGAGAACCTAACTGACATGATCGACGAGGTGCAGAAGGCGCCTAGGTTTGAAGCCAGTCGATACATGGACGGCTACTACGGGCTAATCTGTGACAATGAGGAGTCCTTCATTATAACGAGGGACTATTTGTCACAAAAAACCAATTGGAAGCTCATCAAGAGTGATGAACTTCCAAAGCAGCAACGAGTCCTCGCCCTACTTCCCGAGAAACAGAATCCAGGGCTGAAGGTTGATCGCTGGATGATCCTTGGCTCCAAGTCATCCGACAGGGGACTGCATGTGAGTCTCCGGATTGACGAGGAGTCCATGAAAGGACTGGTGCGGGCTCAATGGAGACCGTACTATCTATTCCAGCGGGCCAGTTTTTTAACCCTGGAAAACTCGACCGAGGAGGAAACAGGGACTGATCGAGAACCTGTACCATCAACCTCTAAGGACCTTCAAGGTGCTACAAGTTAACTTGCAGCACAAAAAGACAGCCACCGCTGTTCTACAACAAAGAGTGGTGGCTGAAAACATAGACATCGTTCTAATTCAAGAACCTTGGATAAACAAAGGTAAGATACTGGGGCTTAATATTAGGGGAATGGGACTGATAATGGGAACTGATCGTACTAAAATAAGAACTTGTATTTGCTATAGATCCGAATACAACTTGATGCCGATTATGGAACTATGCACGGGTGACATGGTGGCAGCAAAGATTATACTCGAAAAAGATGGGGTAGTACTAGAGACAATAATAGTGTCTCTGTATCTTCCCATCGATTCAGAAGAACCACTACCGGGGACTAACATGGAGAACCTGATGGAATACTCAAAGACATAATCTGGATGTCATTGTAGGGGCTGATACCAACGCACACCATAGCAGTTGGGGCAGCAAAGACAACACCAGAGGTAAGAAACTATTTGACTATCTATGTACTACTGAAATTGATATTGCGAATGTGGGTAATACGCCTACATTTAGAACATCGAGGGGGGAATCATTGATAGATGTAACTCTTTGCACTTTACGTGTCAGGGAGATGATTCGCAAGTGGCATGTATCGGATGAACCATCTTTATCTGATCATGCCCAAATATACTATGAAATTAACGTAGAAAAATCGGTTATTAGAACATACAGGGATCCTAAGAGCACTGACTGGGTATCTTATAAAGAGGACCTGCTTTCTAAAATCCGTTCACACTCAGGCAGACCAAAAACTGCTGAGGATTTAGAGGGAGCAGCCGTATGGCTGCAACAGTGTACACTGACCTCTTATCATAACAACTGTCCGATAAAGGAGAGTCGCTCTTCTAGACAAGCCGTCTGATGGAATAAAGAGCTGACATCGCTAAGGAAAGAAACAAGACGCTTTTTCAACAAAGCGAAAAATAACGGGTAACTGGGAAGCGTATAAGGCTAAACTAGGTACATACAATAAAAAAAATAAAAGAATCCAAGGAGAAGTCCTGGAGAGAATTCTGTGAGGACATGCAAGGTGTCCCTGACTTGGCTCTATTCAGTTGCCGAGCGGAAAGTTTTCAAAAACTGAGGCAGAGGCTCTAGAGCATCTCCTCAGTGTGCACTTTCCAGGTTCGGTAAAGATAGAGTCAAGCTCTGACAACAGGCCTGTTACCAAAACAAAGGCAACCAAAGAGGACTGGGAACTCACGAATAAGATATTCAGACCCCATCTTATCAGATGGGCCGTGAACTCATTTGACCCCTACAAAACTCCAGGACCAGATGGCATATTCCCCAAGCTTCTGCAAGAGGGACTAGACATCATAATGGGTCCTTTAGTTCTGATACTTCGAAGTAGCCATGCTCTAGGGTATATACCAATTGCATGGAGAGAGTCAAAGGTGGTGTTTATTCCTAAACCAGGAAAAGAAACGTACACCCAGGCTAAATCCTACCGACCAATCAGTCTGACATCATTCATGGTGAAAACCATGGGAAAAGTCTTACAAATGTATTTACAAGAAGGAGCGCTTAAGAGATCCCTTTACATAGACTACAATGGGCTTATCAAGCAGGGAAATCAGGTGAAGCTGCCCTGCATAATTTGGTCTCAGGTCTCGAAAGGAGCCTGAATCATAAGGAAGTAGCCCTTGTAGCATTTCTAGACATCGAAGGTGCTTTTGACAACACATCGATGTCATCAATTAACAGATCCCTTAAAAACAGAGGGATCAACAGTACCACATGCAAATGGATAGGATCCATGCTTGAGCATAGGAGAATAACAGCACATATGCATGATAAAACATACACTGTTAGGACAACTAAAGGATGTCCTCAAGGTGGAGTACTTTCACCACTTTTGTGGAACCTAGTTGTGGATGACTTGATCTGTAGGTTGAATGATCAAGGCATATGGACGCAGGGCTTTGCGGACGACATAGTGATTGTCACCAATGGGAAATTCCCGGAGGTGGTTATGAATGTCCTACAGGAAGCACTGCGAATTGTGGAGGAATGGTGCCTTACAGAGGACCTTTCAGTTAATCCAAAAAAAACCAAACTAGTTGCTTTTACGAATAGAAGGGTTCTCCCGCAGGGTAGAGTACTGTTGTTCGGAGAAGAACTAGAAATATCCAAAGAAGTCAAATATCTGGGAGTGACCCTTGATTCCAAACTGAATTGGAAGGCACACCTGGAAAAATTACTACCAGGGCGACTAGGCTTTTCTGGCAATGCAGAAGAGTTATGGGCAAAACCTGGGGAATACGACCTGAGGTGGTTCACTGGCTCTACACAACTGTGATAAGGCCAACGATCACCTATGGAACAATAGTCTGGTGGAGGAGGACAGAAGTGTCCTCTGCAGTTAATTTGTTAACTGCAATCCAAAGACAAGCTCTTCTTGGTATTACCGGGGCAATGAACAGCACGGGAACGGCATCAATGGAAGCCCTTAAGAACTTTTTATAAGGGCGGAGGCAATGATGGCAATTCTTAGGCTGAAATCGGGAGACTTATGGTCCCCGAACAATGTTCGAGAAGGACACACTGATACAACTGGGACATTACTAGACGAACCAGAGAATATATTCACTGAGCGAGTGAATATCATCATCCCATCTAGGGAACAGGTGATACACCCAGGTAATTCTGGAGAAATCATCTGGTTCACCGATGGCTCCAAAACAAACCATGGCACTGGGGCTGGTATAAAAGGACCTAGAAAGAGAATGTTTTTTAGCCTTGGTCGATATACGACTGTGTTTCAAGCAGAGACGATTGCCGCTATAGCCTGTATTGATGAAAACATCAGAAGAGGATATACCGGACAAAAAATTGAAATATTCACTGACAGCCAGGCTCTGCTTAAGGCTATCAGTAATCCTACAAATAGGTCTAGACTGGTGAAAAACTGCAAAGAATCCCTCAACAGGCTGGCAAGAGACAACAAAGTGTCTCTAATGTGGGTGCCGGCACATGAGGGTATGCAGGTAATGAAATGGCGGACCAGTTAGCTAAAGAAGGCTCTAAAGGAGACTTCATAGGTCCGGAACCGTTTTGTGGAATCATAAAAGATTGCATAAGAGGGGAAATCGGGAACTGGCTAGATAGGGAACACCAATTCAAATGGAGGGTGACACAAGGGCACCTTCATACAAAGAGTTTACTGAACAAGGTAGACAAGGAACTCTCAACCAGGCTATTGAAACTGGGTAAGAGACATTTGAAGACAGTTACCGACCTGGTGACTGCACACTGCACCTTGAGGAAACATCTGTACAATATGGGCAAAGTTAGTGAACCTATGTGCAGAAAATGTGAACTTGATGATGAAACACCTACTCACATACTCTGCTTCTGCGAGGACTTACAAGAACTTAGACGGAAGCAGTTTGGAGAGGAAGTTATACAACCATCACAACTACTGAAAATCCCTCCAGTCAAACTAGTGACCTTTATAGAAGACACGAAGCTACTGGAATGGAAGTAGATAACATGGGAAATGGTACAAAGATTCAGATCAAGTGCCTGGGCTGATGAGCACAACCCAATTTATGAATGAATGAATGAATGGGTAGGATGAAGATGAAATATATATTACGCTACAGTATATTGTGTCACAATGACAGAAAATGAGCTGTAGCAGCCAGATACTAATAGCTACGGGCTGCTAAGCGTTTCCTACATGTGTGACAAACAACCATTTTCGCCCACCAAATAAACAAAAAAAAATATAGTAAAATATAACAGAAAACTTCAATAGTATCGAATTTAATAGGAAAATTTAAAAATAAAAATATGCGAATTTATTTATTATGATAAATAATGTGAATTACCCATTGACATTGATTTACACGTGACGTTTAATGAAAATTTATATGAAACGTTAAAGAACTCAAGTAACTAGTGAAAAACTACAAAATAGTATTGTTATGAGTTTTTTCCCTACCTTACCGGAAAACCAATATTAGGATATGAACACCAAAAATAGGGCGGAAAGTATTGTTTATCAGCCCAAGGGCGGAAAATTCTTAACGCCTCGGGTTTTGAAGTTTTACATCATCTGTCACTTGACCACTTAAACATAAATAATGGTCACGTTCATCCCAACAAAGTTGATCAAGTAGCAATTTTTAGAGTGATCCATTGTTTTGTAATTCTGCTGAATGTGTGTTAATCATGATAAAACAACATATAACTTGACATTATTTGATATTGTATGACTTCATTATTATTAATTTATTTAAAATTTAATGTAATAGTACCTACCAGTATTTTCAAGCATAAACATATATATATTAAGTTTTTTTATATGTTTATTAACAAGACATTTCGCAAAAATTAGACTGCTCCTACCAGCACTCACATCTGATCAGTTGACGTTGTAATGAATGCGTCCAACATAAAATTACTTATATAATAAAAAAGCTTTTTCGTAAATATCACTTCCTTCTTCTCCTCCTTTTCTTTAATTAAATGGACTATTTCCAAAGACATAATCTGGGTTTCTGAAAAAAAAACATGATGTGTTAATAATAATCCAGTGTACTGACAAACTGATATTACATATTTAAATGCAGCAAAACAAGCAGCGAGTTTTTCTCAACAGCAATTTGAAACGTTTTCCAAAAAAAGAAGCAACAAGTGTTGGCGATGTCGATGTTTGTACTGTATACACAGGATTAAAAAATGAACATAATAAGCAATTTCCATTTCTAATGGTCATAACTAATTATGTTATGTTCCATTTTTGTGTAATTTAGAGACATGTCAAGTAGATATATTATTGCTCATGTAGAACCCTAAACAAGATAAGAGTGAAACTTCTTAAAAAAACAAGAGAACAAAAAGACCATCATTGACTTGCGAGAGAAAGCATATTCTATACCATACCATATGAAGAGAAATGATTAGATATAAATAACTGTTATTTGGGAAAAATTGAAGTGAAAAACTTAAAGTACAAAGCTATATTTGAATAAGAGATGTGTATTTTCCAATAAACAATCTCTACTTGCTCAAATTAGGATGGGGTACATAATAATTGCATATACTTACAGTTGAACTTTAATAAAACACGCAGTTCCTCCATTGATGTTTTGAAATTTTCATATCCCAATAATAAACTGAAAAATGTATGTGTTGTTTTCTTTTCCTGAAAAACAAACAAATATTAAAATGATTTCAACTAGCAGCAGCGGTATGTTCATTTGAACTACCTACTTGAAGAATTTAAAAATAAGACTTACCGAGTTCTAGGACTGAATCAGATGATAGGTAAACCTGGAGAGAAACTCCTATTTATTGCTAATTGTACACCCGCATATATAAGCTTCATCCATCTATTCTACTAGTTATTGAAGCAACTGTATCGACGACACCTTGCAGACAATCACATATCTATAATCGAGAAAAAATATTTACAATAACAAGGAAATTGTTTTGGTACGACAAATGGACAAGCATCTTGTAATTTCAATAGTAAATGAATATAGTTTTGCAAACAACCCTACTTCTTCCTCTATTGCTATCATAACATAAAGATGAAACATAGTGAATGATTGTTATAATTGATATAATATTTTATATTGTCATTTTTATAAATGAATAATGAGCTATCAAATTAATATATTAACATCTACCTCTTTTTTTTCAAGACTTTAGTGCGCCCCATTTTCGAAACCATACAAAGGGTTGCTCATATCGTTATTTGGACCAGGTGTAATTTCCAGACTATAATTTAAGTTAATACCGTAATTAAAAGTGTTATCCTAAGTTAAAATTCTTATAGTAATAAGTATGCACAAAAATGATAAAAAATATCATTTGCATCGTCAGGATAAAATTGTTACTTGTTTACTAGTTGAATTCACTCCAAACGATAGATACAAATTTAATTTGTGAAACTGATTATATCATAATATATGTTATATTTTTGTTGTATTTGTTGATGATTGATGATTTTATTCTATCATTATGAGAAAAAAAAGATTCCACATACGTCTAGTAAGGATTGAAACAATTAATTTTGTATACCAGTTAAATACACAATAAGTATTTCAAGACACAAATAAAATCACTGGGTAAATAAAAATTACAGAAAGAAAGACACACACCTTGATTGACTTGGAAACAAAAAAACATTCCACATATGATATGAATAAGAGCAACTGACGCGACTTCTACTTCAGATTTAATTGAAGCAGATTTGGGAAAAATTCAAGTGACAAAGTTATATTTTAATATGATAAGTAGGCATTTTTCAATAAACAACCTCTAATTTTATTGCTCAAGTTAGGTTAGAATAATATACATCATAAAATTACTTACAGTCTAACATTTTTAAAACAAGCAGATCCTATCCAGACCCTGACTGGTCCAATGGTGGTAATACTCTAGTTATTGAAGCAACTGCATCGACAACAACAATTTGGAGACAATCATAGGTATATCTAAAATAGAAAAAAATATTTGCAATTACTGTACTATACTATATGTCTATGTACTATATATTTATATGTATTATATCGTTACACCTTTTATTATTTTGTAATGTCAAGCTCTGTTCTTGCTTAATAAAGCCTATTCTTGAAGGTTTCACTTTTTTTTTACAATTCATCAAGCATTAACAATAAAATGGACAAATTACTGAGGCCAGACCGATTTGATGTAGATCCAAACTCTCCTAAAGCTGCCCTCGAATGGTCACACTGGAAAACTACTTTTAAAAATTTTATTTCATCTGTTGGAATAAATGAGGAACAAAAACTCAAGCAACTCGTAAATTATGTAAGTCACATCAACTTTGTACTTGAAAAATGCTGATGAAGTCCTTGAATCTGCTTTTGTAAAACCTAAGAATAAAATATTTATTTGCAAGACATAGTTTCATGAGTAGAAAACAACAATTTGGAGAAAATGTGGATCAGTATATATTACTCTTAAAGCAACTAGCTAACGACTGCAATTCGAAAAATTTCAAAACTGATCAATGGAAAGAAGTACTTGACGTCGCTGTCCATTCTATTCGTTCACTCTTGTGCACATCTACAAATACTACACCGCATGAAAGAATGTTTATTTATCCCAGAAAATCACCAAATGGCACTGCTCTACCTTCATGGCCAATGAATCATTACAAAGTATTTATGAAGAAGCATGTGAGGCACTCAAAGTACGATCCTTTAGTTGAAGAGGTTGATTTGATAGAAGCTAATCCTAAGTATGCTGTTGTAAGACATGACGATAGTCATGAAGCAACTGTTTCTCTAAGACATCTTGCACGGTGTGGAGATAAGACTACATTGGACCAATCAATCCAAAATAGCGGCTTGGAAACCGAAACTTCCTAAACGACAACTGAAACAAGTAGTTCTCAACTTGATTATAATAAATTGGAAAACATTTACAATTCGACTCAAGACCTTGAAGGAAGTGACTATTTCGAAACTGAAATTCCTCAAAGTACGAGATGTAGTATTGGAAAAAGAAAAAACTCCTGCCTACCTTAAAGATTTTGTCGTGAAAAAAGCTGGGGAGAATTTACTATACTATTTGTCTATGCACTATATATTTATATGTATTTGATGATTATACCTTTTATTATTTTGTAATGTCAATGTTCACTGTTTAATGTCAAGCTCTGTTCTTGCTTAATAAAGCCTATTCTCGAAGGTTTCGGGTTATTTATTACAATTACTACAAAGAAATCGTGATGAAGGGCAAAATTGCCCCAATTTGCAGACCTTATTTCTTTCTTTCTGCAATGCTATCTATCTATCTATTATAACATCAAGATGAACAATTTAAACGATGTGAATGATTGTTAACTATAGTATAGTATTATCACATACCTATTGTAGTTTATATAGATGAATAAAAAGGTACCAAATTAATATATTAAGTAATGTCTATTTCAACATACCTATTCTAATCCTATTCTCTTTAGTTCATTGTCTAATTTTGTATACCATTGTCTTCCTGCTTGTTTTAGCCCGTAGAGAGCCTTTTTGAGGTGACATACTTTTTCTTGTTCGATACTTCTCATATCTTCTAGCTTCTTCTTTGCTTTATCATACAAAATAAAATCATCTTTATCGCATGCGTCTACCATAATTTCGGCAATATATTGCTCGATATATTCTGGAAACTTCATGAATATGTTTTCTACTAGATCGCCATTCAGATATGCTGTCGTGACATCCATTTGGTTAAGTTTCAAATCTTCTTCGACAGCTAGTCCAATTACAGTTCGAATGCTACTTAATTTGGCAACTGGTGCGTATGTCTCATTGAAATCAATCCCAGGTATTTGTCCATATCCGCGCGCAACGAGTCTGGCTTTCTTTATCTCTCCTTTTTCTGGAGTCCATTTATTTTTCAAAACCATTTTGTGATCAATAATTTTCATATCCTTTTCTTTCTTGACAATTTTCCAAGTTCCATTCTTAATGTGAGCTTTTACTTCTGCTTTAATAGCGTCATGCCATTCCTCATTTTCGAAATTCTTATTACATATAAATGTGAGTTCATCTACATTTAATGGTTCTTGATTCTCACCACAACATGAAACTGTATTTGTCATTTCATAATCATGATGCCAATTCGGAATTTTACTTTCTCTACGGGGTCTTGGCTCTTCGTTTATACAACTTCTTATGTTCAATGGTTCATGACTTATACCTTCTCGGATTTCAGGCTCTTCGTTGACTTCAAGCTCATTATTTTCAGATTCTCGCTCAGGAGGTATAACTTCATTTTCATGGGTAGGTTTTGATGAGAACTCGACTTCTATGATAGGTAAGTCTTTGTTCTTCTTTCTTTGTTGTTTCTTCCCCTTTATGTCGGTATTTTTATTAACCTTATTTTCTTTGTCAGCTCCTTTAAAAACTCTTCATAGTTTTCTTCGGTACGGTCTTCACCCTTATAATACATTTTATTAATAAATTTTACGTCTCTGCTTATTACAATACTTTGTTTTTCAGGAATATAAATGCGATAACCTTTTGCTAGCTGTGCATAGCCCATGAAAACTCCTTCTACAGATTTTGGTGTAAATTTGCCTTTTCTATTTTTGTTTAGGACGAAAGCTTTACACCCAAAAATCTGTAGGTGATTTCCAGATGGAGTACGACCGGTCCATTTTTCAAATGGTGTACAACCTTTCAGGGCTTTAGCTGGGCTTCTGTTAATGAGATAATTCGCTGTGTATACCGCCTCGGCCCACATTTTTTGAGGTATGTTACCTTCTATCATCAAACACCGTGCTCTATCAAGAAGAGACCTATTTTTGCGTTCGCTTTGGCCGTTCTGTTGAGGTGTGTAAGGTGATGTGAGCCTTCTCTTGATTCCATTTTGTTTCAGGAAGTTATCAAATTCTATATTGCAGTACTCCTTTCCGTTATCAGATTGTAAGCTTTTTATCGGTTTGTTGTGAAATTTTTCAACTTTGCTTTTGTATTCTTTGAATTTCTCAAAAACTTCGCTTTTGTGCGATATGAAGTAGACATAACAATATTTAGTGTAGTCGTCCAGAAATGTCAGGAAATATTTTGATCCGGCTAGAGTCTCAGTGTTGACTGGTCCGCAGACGTCACTATGCACAATTTCCAGAGCTTGTGTAGACTGTGGTCCGTCTAGGGACGAAAATGGTAGTCTAGCCATCTTTCCTTTAATGCATACTTCGCAGTCCGGTAAATTTCCTTTTTCTAGTA
Source organism: Lochmaea crataegi (assembly GCA_947563755.1). Classification (NCBI taxonomy): domain Eukaryota; kingdom Metazoa; phylum Arthropoda; class Insecta; order Coleoptera; family Chrysomelidae; genus Lochmaea; species Lochmaea crataegi. The sequence goes on along the minus strand of OX387423.1, from coordinate 1,876,370 downwards.
CCAATCCTTTAATTAGGTTCTTGTTTGCAGCTAACTTTAAGTCATTCTCATTAATATGTCCAAGTTTACGATGCCAAATTTCAATATTGTTAACAGTTTTTGCTATATTTGCTTTTTCTCCCTTTGTGTAGTACAGACCGTTTTCTTTTGTAGCAGTTAGAGTTACTTCACCTTTTTGGTTTTTAATGTATGCCTTATCTTTTGTGAACAATATGGTGTTTCCTTTTTCAGTGATCTTTGAGACTGACATCAGGTTTGTTGCCAGGGTAGGTACATATAATGTATCAATAAGGTTAATTGTTTCATTTTGGATGTTTATACGTACTTTACCTTTACCTTCAACTTTAGTAGTGTGATTTTCAGACGCTAACCACAAAGTTCCAGTTTCAGAATTCATGTTCACAAAATGTTCTTCCTGTGCACACATATGGGACGTGCAACCACTGTCAAGGCACCAGGTATCTGCAGAGGTAATTGACAAACAAGTCGGCGTTATACTGAAGTTTTTCTCTTCTCTTTTCTGGAATGTTTGATTTTGTTGACGTTTATTTTTCTTACTCCAGCATTCATTAGTATTATGTCCCTGTTTCTTACATTTCTGGCAGTATTTCAGCTTCTTTTTGGAATAGAACGCACCTTCTCTTCTTTTCTTTCTCAGATCTTGATTATCTCTAGCTTCGCTTTCGTCTATAATTTTAATTTTCAGCTCTTCGGGCTTTGGTAGTGTATCTCTAGATTCTACCGCTATTCTGAAATTTTCATATGAAGCGGGTAAGCTGTATAGCATCATGATACTCAGCAGATCTGAATTTAGAGATCGACGAGAAGCTAGCTCCCAGCTCCAAACGAGTAAAATTGATCTGGCAACACCGCTCGACCGCTCAGCCGCTGAGAGTTGAACGTATTTACGAGGGGCATACGTTATCGAACCTATGGTTTGATATTTTGCATATGAATTAATAACTTTTCTCTGCTTTATTCAAAGGGAAAATTACGAACAAAGGTAACTAGAGCAAGGGAATACAGAAAAAACTCCAGTGACTCCAAAAAATGGTATGGGTTACAAGGTACATATATCGATGTCCGTTGAAAAAAAAAATAGAAATAGATTGATAAATCAATAGTCTTTAGCGTGTCGTCTTCAAAAATCACTGACAAACGTTCCAAGGGTGAGAAGAAAAATAAAAATCAGTTTTCTTGAAAAAAATGTTTTACTTTATTTTCTCTCCTTTATCTACATATATCGATGTCCGTTGAAAAAAAAAATAGAAATAGATTGATAAATCGATAGTCTTTAGCATGTCATATTCAAAAATCACTGACAAACGTTCCAAGGGTGAGAAAAAAAATAAAAATCAGTTTTCTTGAAAAAAATTTTTTACTTTATTTTCTCTCCTGTATCTACATATATCGATGTCCGTTGAAAAAAAAAATAGAAATAGATTGATAAATCGATGGTCTTTAGCATGTCATATTCAAAAATCACTGAGAAACGTTCCAAGGGTGAGAAAAAAAATAAAAATCAGTTTTCTTGAAAAACATTTTTTACTTTATTTTCTCTCCTGTATCTACATATATCGATGTCCGTTGAAAAAAAAAATAGAAATAGATTGAAAAATCGATGGTCTTTAGCATGTCGTCTTCAAAAATCACTGACAAACGTTCCAAGGGTGAGAAAAAAAAAATCAGTTTTCTTGAAAAAATTTTTTTACTTTATTTTCTCTCCTTTATCTACATATATCGATGTCCGTTTAAAAAAAAATAGAAATAGATTGATAAATCGATAGTCTTTAGCATGTCATATTCAAAAATCACTGACAAACGTTCCAAGGGTGAGAAAAAAAATAAAAATCAGTTTTCTTGAAAAAAATTTTTTACTTTATTTTCTCTCCTGTATCTACATATATCGATGTCCGTTGAAAAAAAAAATAGAAATAGATTGAAAAATCGATGGTCTTTAGCATGTCGTCTTCAAAAATCCCTGACAAACGTTCCAAGGGTGAGAAAAAAAATAAAAATCAGTTTTCTTGAAAAACATTTTTTACTTTATTTTCTCTCCTGTATCTACATATATCGATGTCCGTTGAAAAAAAAAATAGAAATAGATTGATAAATCGATAGTCTTTAGCGTGTCGTCTTCAAAAATCACTGACAAACGTTCCAAGGGTGAGAAAAAAAATAAAATCAGTTTTCTTGAAAAAATTTTTTTACTTTATTTTCTCTCCTTTATCTACATATATCGATGTCCGTTTAAAAAAAAATAGAAATAGATTGATAAATCGATAGTCTTTAGCATGTCATATTCAAAAATCACTGACAAACGTTCCAAGGGTGAGAAAAAAAATAAAAATCAGTTTTCTTGAAAAAAATTTTTTACTTTATTTTCTCTCCTGTATCTACATATATCGATGTCCGTTGAAAAAAAAAATAGAAATAGATTGAAAAATCGATGGTCTTTAGCATGTCGTCTTCAAAAATCCCTGACAAACGTTCCAAGGGTGAGAAAAAAAATAAAAATCAGTTTTTTTGGAAAAAATTTTTTTACTTTATTTTCTCTCCTTTATCTACATATATCGATGTCCGTTGAAAAAAAAAATAGAAATAGATTGATAAATCGATGGTCTTTAGCATGTCATATTCAAAAATCACTGAGAAACGTTCCAAGGGTGACAAAAAAATAAAAATCAGTTTTCTTGAAAAAAAATTTTTACTTTATTTTCTCTCCTGTATCTACATATATCGATGTCCGTTGAAAAAAAAAATAGAAATAGATTGAAAAATCGATGGTCTTTAGCATGTCGTCTTCAAAAATCCCTGACAAACGTTCCAAGGGTGAGAAAAAAAATAAAAATCAGTTTTCTTGAAAAACATTTTTTACTTTATTTTCTCTCCTGTATCTACATATATCGATGTCCGTTGAAAAAAAAAATAGAAATAGATTGAAAAATCGATGGTCTTTAGCATGTCGTCTTCAAAAATCACTGACAAACGTTCCAAGGGTGAGAAAAAAAAAATCAGTTTTCTTGAAAAAATTTTTTTACTTTATTTTCTCTCCTTTATCTACATATATCGATGTCCGTTTAAAAAAAAATAGAAATAGATTGATAAATCGATAGTCTTTAGCATGTCATATTCAAAAATCACTGACAAACGTTCCAAGGGTGAGAAAAAAAATAAAAATCAGTTTTCTTGAAAAAAATTTTTTACTTCATTTTCTCTCCTGTATCTACATATATCGATGTCCGTTGAAAAAAAAAATAGAAATAGATTGAAAAATCGATGGTCTTTAGCATGTCGTCTTCAAAAATCCCTGACAAACGTTCCAAGGGTGAGAAAAAAAATAAAAATCAGTTTTCTTGAAAAACATTTTTTACTTTATTTTCTCTCCTGTATCTACATATATCGATGTCCGTTGAAAAAAAAAATAGAAATAGATTGATAAATCGATAGTCTTTAGCGTGTCGTCTTCAAAAATCACTGACAAACGTTCCAAGGGTGAGAAAAAAAATAAAATCAGTTTTCTTGAAAAAATTTTTTTACTTTATTTTCTCTCCTTTATCTACATATATCGATGTCCGTTTAAAAAAAAATAGAAATAGATTGATAAATCGATAGTCTTTAGCATGTCATATTCAAAAATCACTGACAAACGTTCCAAGGGTGAGAAAAAAAATAAAAATCAGTTTTCTTGAAAAAAATTTTTTACTTTATTTTCTCTCCTGTATCTACATATATCGATGTCCGTTGAAAAAAAAAATAGAAATAGATTGAAAAATCGATGGTCTTTAGCATGTCGTCTTCAAAAATCACTGACAAACGTTCCAAGGGTGAGAAGAAAAATAAAAATCAGTTTTCTTGAAAAAAATGTTTTACTTTATTTTCTCTCCTTTATCTACATATATCGATGTCCGTTGAAAAAAAAAATAGAAATAGATTGATAAATCGATAGTCTTTAGCATGTCATATTCAAAAATCACTGACAAACGTTCCAAGGGTGAGAAAAAAAATAAAAATCAGTTTTCTTGAAAAAAATTTTTTACTTTATTTTCTCTCCTGTATCTACATATATCGATGTCCGTTGAAAAAAAAAATAGAAATAGATTGATAAATCGATGGTCTTTAGCATGTCATATTCAAAAATCACTGAGAAACGTTCCAAGGGTGAGAAAAAAAATAAAAATCAGTTTTCTTGAAAAACATTTTTTACTTTATTTTCTCTCCTGTATCTACATATATCGATGTCCGTTGAAAAAAAAAATAGAAATAGATTGAAAAATCGATGGTCTTTAGCATGTCGTCTTCAAAAATCACTGACAAACGTTCCAAGGGTGAGAAAAAAAAAATCAGTTTTCTTGAAAAAATTTTTTTACTTTATTTTCTCTCCTTTATCTACATATATCGATGTCCGTTTAAAAAAAAATAGAAATAGATTGATAAATCGATAGTCTTTAGCATGTCATATTCAAAAATCACTGACAAACGTTCCAAGGGTGAGAAAAAAAATAAAAATCAGTTTTCTTGAAAAAAATTTTTTACTTTATTTTCTCTCCTGTATCTACATATATCGATGTCCGTTGAAAAAAAAAATAGAAATAGATTGAAAAATCGATGGTCTTTAGCATGTCGTCTTCAAAAATCCCTGACAAACGTTCCAAGGGTGAGAAAAAAAATAAAAATCAGTTTTCTTGAAAAACATTTTTTACTTTATTTTCTCTCCTGTATCTACATATATCGATGTCCGTTGAAAAAAAAAATAGAAATAGATTGATAAATCGATAGTCTTTAGCGTGTCGTCTTCAAAAATCACTGACAAACGTTCCAAGGGTGAGAAAAAAAATAAAATCAGTTTTCTTGAAAAAATTTTTTTACTTTATTTTCTCTCCTTTATCTACATATATCGATGTCCGTTTAAAAAAAAATAGAAATAGATTGATAAATCGATAGTCTTTAGCATGTCATATTCAAAAATCACTGACAAACGTTCCAAGGGTGAGAAAAAAAATAAAAATCAGTTTTCTTGAAAAAAATTTTTTACTTTATTTTCTCTCCTGTATCTACATATATCGATGTCCGTTGAAAAAAAAAATAGAAATAGATTGATAAATCGATAGTCTTTAGCGTGTCGTCTTCAAAAATCACTGACAAACGTTCCAAGGGTGAGAAAAAAAATAAAAATCAGTTTTCTTGAAAAAAATTTTTTACTTTATTTTCTCTCCTGTATCTACATATATCGATGTCCGTTGAAAAAAAAAATAGAAATAGATTGATAAATCGATGGTCTTTAGCATGTCATATTCAAAAATCACTGACAAACGTTCCAAGGGTGAGAAAAAAAATAAAAATCAGTTTTCTTGAAAAAAATTTTTTACTTTATTTTCTCTCCTGTATCTACATATATCGATGTCCGTTGAAAAAAAAAATAGAAATAGATTGAAAAATCGATGGTCTTTAGCATGTCGTCTTCAAAAATCCCTGACAAACGTTCCAAGGGTGAGAAAAAAAATAAAAATCAGTTTTCTTGAAAAACATTTTTTACTTTATTTTCTCTCCTGTATCTACATATATCGATGTCCGTTGAAAAAAAAAATAGAAATAGATTGATAAATCGATAGTCTTTAGCGTGTCGTCTTCAAAAATCACTGACAAACGTTCCAAGGGTGAGAAAAAAAATAAAATCAGTTTTCTTGAAAAAATTTTTTTACTTTATTTTCTCTCCTTTATCTACATATATCGATGTCCGTTTAAAAAAAAATAGAAATAGATTGATAAATCGATAGTCTTTAGCATGTCATATTCAAAAATCACTGACAAACGTTCCAAGGGTGAGAAAAAAAATAAAAATCAGTTTTCTTGAAAAAAATTTTTTACTTTATTTTCTCTCCTGTATCTACATATATCGATGTCCGTTGAAAAAAAAAATAGAAATAGATTGATAAATCGATAGTCTTTAGCGTGTCGTCTTCAAAAATCACTGACAAACGTTCCAAGGGTGAGAAAAAAAATAAAAATCAGTTTTCTTGAAAAAAATTTTTTACTTTATTTTCTCTCCTGTATCTACATATATCGATGTCCGTTGAAAAAAAAAATAGAAATAGATTGATAAATCGATAGTCTTTAGCATGTCATATTCAAAAATCACTGACAAACGTTCCAAGGGTGAGAAAAAAAATAAAAATCAGTTTTCTTGAAAAAAATTTTTTACTTTATTTTCTCTCCTGTATCTACATATATCGATGTCCGTTGAAAAAAAAAATAGAAATAGATTGAAAAATCGATGGTCTTTAGCATGTCGTCTTCAAAAATCCCTGACAAACGTTCCAAGGGTGAGAAAAAAAATAAAAATCAGTTTTCTTGAAAAACATTTTTTACTTTATTTTCTCTCCTGTATCTACATATATCGATGTCCGTTGAAAAAAAAAATAGAAATAGATTGATAAATCGATAGTCTTTAGCGTGTCGTCTTCAAAAATCACTGACAAACGTTCCAAGGGTGAGAAAAAAAATAAAATCAGTTTTCTTGAAAAAATTTTTTTACTTTATTTTCTCTCCTTTATCTACATATATCGATGTCCGTTTAAAAAAAAATAGAAATAGATTGATAAATCGATAGTCTTTAGCATGTCATATTCAAAAATCACTGACAAACGTTCCAAGGGTGAGAAAAAAAATAAAAATCAGTTTTCTTGAAAAACATTTTTTACTTTATTTTCTCTCCTGTATCTACATATATCGATGTCCGTTGAAAAAAAAAATAGAAATAGATTGATAAATCGATGGTCTTTAGCATGTCATATTCAAAAATCACTGAGAAACGTTCCAAGGGTGAGAAAAAAAATAAAAATCAGTTTTCTTGAAAAACATTTTTTACTTTATTTTCTCTCCTGTATCTACATATATCGATGTCCGTTGAAAAAAAAAATAGAAATAGATTGAAAAATCGATGGTCTTTAGCATGTCGTCTTCAAAAATCACTGACAAACGTTCCAAGGGTGAGAAAAAAAAAATCAGTTTTCTTGAAAAAATTTTTTTACTTTATTTTCTCTCCTGTATCTACATATATCGATGTCCGTTGAAAAAAAAAAATAGAAATAGATTGATAAATCGATAGTCTTTAGCATGTCATATTCAAAAATCACTGAGAAACGTTCCAAGGGTGACAAAAAAATAAAAATCAGTTTTCTTGAAAAAAAATTTTTACTTTATTTTCTCTCCTGTATCTACATATGCCTGATAATTGTCCACATAAACCACAAATTAGCCGGACACATACACACTGAACAATTTCTAAAAACCTACAAATTAATTGTCGAATATGTGGCATGTGCAGAGAGGGTTGTCTCTGATATGTATAAGGGTATCTATTCTCTTTGAGAAGGCGGAGTCAAAAGTGTACAGGGCTGGTCAGACTATATTTAATATGTAGGTAATAATGTAAACTTTTTAAATTAAACTAACTGTTTATAATTAATTTCACTATTATAAATGATATTTTAAAGTTTTCATTGGTTCTTTCAATAAATGGTGAAATTAATTATAAACAGTTAGGATAATTTATAAAAGTAATAGGTATGAGTAGATTCCACAAAGTAGGGGCCCAAACAGTAAATTCTGATAATGTAACCATTGTATAAAGATACAATGATGTAACTTTGAATTAGGGATGGCGATCTGAAATCGGTTAATCGAAGAATCGATTCCTCGGACCAAATAAATCGATTTTTTAAATCGATATGTTGTACCGAATCGATTCAGTGAATCGATATTTCACCCTTGAAAATCTACATACGATTTTTTCTGGTTTGGTTTTGGGAACTAGGTATAAGCTATATTATCTATTTTCTTAACTTTTTAATGTAACAAATACATTTAGAAAATAAATGTCTTCTTTTATAACTGATCTGATACTTTGATATGGTAATAAAGATAATTGTTATTATCGAATTCCCTGAACTAAAAAATCCCTGATTTCACTGATAAGAGATCCCAGAGATTGTTTATTATGGTATATTTCTTGTAGTTCATAAAATGGATTTATATTTACATTGTAAATACAAACTTGAAAAAAATCGATTTTTTAGAAATCGATCTTTTAGACCTCGATTTTTTTATAAATCGATTCATCAGGTTACGATTCGAATCGATTAAAAAATCGATCTTTTTTGGAAAGAATCGCCATCCCTACTTTGAATTAAGACTTCTATGCCACATACTAATCTGACATGGGCGTTTTGTACTCTTTGAAGGTAGTTTTTATAGTTTTGTGATAAAACTGGTCCATAAATATTGTTACCATAACCACTGTTAGTATTGCCTTTTTTCATTGATTAAAAAAAATTTATTCGATGCTTTTCTATTTTCATGGCATCACCTGTTCAATTCATATCAGCCAATCAGGACTAGGATTCGGAAAAATCTCCTTAGGTAAATGGCACATGTAGGTAAATCCGTTGCGGTCTCACACCACCGGTACCCAGAGCGGGGGTCGTTGTTTTTCCCTTTCGCACACTACAAGGAGTAACAGAGTAGTGATGGTAAGACCCGGCTCATTTTGGTGACCCGGCCCTTCCAGATCAATCATTAAAATGACCCGTTCTTGAAGATTCGTTCATATGACCTTGTTTATTTGTTCCATCGTTTCATGATGTGAATGAAATGAACGGCATAAATTATTATGCAGATTTTCATATTCATTTATTTATTAAACTTCACGTCTGCTTACGAACCTTCATTAGAGTGGATGAATGACTGAATTTGTAAATAACAATCCAAAAATTGAAATAGTTTGTATTTTTTGTCAAATTAAAACATAAATGTATAAATGAACAAAATATATAATACAAATAAAAAATATTTACTCTTGAAAATTTTATCAAACATTAAAATAAATTTTATTTCCTATAAATGTGTGAACGAGAGAGACTCTATGATCAACCTTAGAACGCGTATTTATACTACAGCTACAACAGCGGTGGCTTGGTTGGTTCAGTTCATTCGAACGACAGGGTCACAGAACGTGATTGAACCAATCACGGGTCTTGGAACTGATTCGGTCTTTGAGAACGGGTCGTTCGTGACATTCCCATCCCTATAACAGAGCCGCCTTTCGGCGCCACAGTACCGATAAACAAAAAAATATCAGACGTCTGTGCGGGGAGCGGAGGGTTTGTTTTGTTTTTTCCATGCACTCTTCGACAAGTTTACATTCCTTTTGCCATGGGCGGCGTTAGGAGTAGGGGTATTGAGAAGGAATCGTTTAAAATAAACATCCCTTCCGTGTCAGAAGGTTATTCTATGACCAAACTGTTACGAGATTTGAGTTTTTAGATTGTCTACAATCTTTTTATTTTTCAATTTGAATTTAATATCTACACGTGCATTCGAAATGTAAAAGTCTTTATTTCAATGAAAACATGATGTGTCTTTAAAGATATGTCTCGTCGTAATTATTTTCAGGGATAAATTCATACAAAACAAAATTCCAACGGTGCACGTAGATTTTATTATCGTATTATCAATCTATTTCTATTTTTTTTTCAACGGACATCGATATATGTAGATACAGGAGAGAAAATAAAGTAAAAAAATTTTTTCAAGAAAACTGATTTTTATTTTTTTTCTCACCCTTGGAACGTTTGTCAGTGATTTTTGAATATGACATGCTAAAGAATATCGATTTATCAATCTATTTCTATTTTTTTTTCAACGGACATCGATATATGTAGATAAAGGAGAGAAAATAAAGTAAAAAAATTTTTTCAAGAAAACTGATTTTTATTTTTTTTCTCACCCTTGGAACGTTTGTCAGTGATTTTTGAAGACGACATGCTAAAGACTGTCGATTTATCAATCTATTTCTATTTTTTTTTTCAACGGACATCGATATATGTAGATACAGGAGAGAAAATAAAGTAAAAAAATTTTTTCAAAAAAACTGATTTTTATTTTTTTTCTCGCCCTTGGAACGTTTGTCAGTGATTTTTGAAGACGACATGCTAAGGACTATCGATTTATCAATCTATTTCTATTTTTTTTTTCAACGGACATCGATATATGTAGATACAGAAGAGAAAATAAAGTAAAAAAATTTTTTCAAAAAAACTGATTTTTGTTTTTTTTCTCACCCTTGGAACGTTTGTCAGTGATTTTTGAAGACGACATGCTAAGGACTATCGATTTATCAATCTATTTCTATTTTTTTTTTCAACGGACATCGATATATGTAGATACAGGAGAGAAAATAAAGTAAAAAAATTTTTTCACAAAAACTGATTTTTATTTTTTTTCTCACCCTTGGAACGTTTGTCAGTGATTTTTGAAGACGACATGCTAAAGACCATCGATTTATCAATCTATTTCTATTTTTTTTTTCAACGGACATCGATATATGTAGATAAAGGAGAGAAAATAAAGTAAACAAATTTTTTCAAGAAAACTGATTTTTATTTTTTTTCTCACCCTTGGAACGTTTGTCAGTAATTTTTGAAGACGACACGCTAAAGACTATCGATTTATCAATCTATTTCTATTTTTTTTTTCAACGGACATCGATATATGTAGATACAGGAGAGAAAATGAAGTAAACAAATTTTTTCAAGAAAACTGATTTTTATTTTTTTTCTCACCCTTGGAACGTTTGTCAGTAATTTTTGAAGACGACACGCTAAAGACTATCGATTTATCAATCTATTTCTATTTTTTTTTTCAACGGACATCGATATATGTAGATACAGGAGAGAAAATAAAGTAAAAAAATTTTTTCAAGAAAACTGATTTTTATTTTTTTTCTCACCCTTGGAACGTTTGTCAGTGATTTTTGAAGACGACATGCTAAGGACTATCGATTTATCAATCTATTTCTATTTTTTTTTTCAACGGACATCGATATATGTAGATACAGGAGAGAAAATAAAGTAAAAAAATTTTTTCACAAAAACTGATTTTTATTTTTTTTCTCACCCTTGGAACGTTTGTCAGTGATTTTTGAAGACGACATGCTAAAGACCATCGATTTATCAATCTATTTCTATTTTTTTTTTCAACGGACATCGATATATGTAGATACAGGAGAGAAAATAAAGTAAAAAAATTTTTTCACAAAAACTGATTTTTATTTTTTTTCTCACCCTTGGAACGTTTGTCAGTGATTTTTGAAGACGACATGCTAAAGACCATCGATTTATCAATCTATTTCTATTTTTTTTTTCAACGGACATCGATATATGTAGATAAAGGAGAGAAAATAAAGTAAACAAATTTTTTCAAGAAAACTGATTTTTATTTTTTTTCTCACCCTTGGAACGTTTGTCAGTAATTTTTGAAGACGACACGCTAAAGACTATCGATTTATCAATCTATTTCTATTTTTTTTTTCAACGGACATCGATATATGTAGATACAGGAGAGAAAATGAAGTAAACAAATTTTTTCAAGAAAACTGATTTTTATTTTTTTTCTCACCCTTGGAACGTTTGTCAGTAATTTTTGAAGACGACACGCTAAAGACTATCGATTTATCAATCTATTTCTATTTTTTTTTCAACGGACATCGATATATGTAGATACAGGAGAGAAAATAAAGTAAAAAAATTTTTTCAAGAAAACTGATTTTTATTTTTTTTCTCACCCTTGGAACGTTTGTCAGTGATTTTTGAAGACGACATGCTAAGGACTATCGATTTATCAATCTATTTCTATTTTTTTTTTCAACGGACATCGATATATGTAGATACAGGAGAGAAAATAAAGTAAAAAAATTTTTTCAAAAAAACTGATTTTTGTTTTTTTTCTCACCCTTGGAACGTTTGTCAGTGATTTTTGAAGACGACATGCTAAGGACTATCGATTTATCAATCTATTTCTATTTTTTTTTTCAACGGACATCGATATATGTAGATACAGGAGAGAAAATAAAGTAAAAAAATTTTTTCAAGAAAACTGATTTTTATTTTTTTTCTCACCCTTGGAACGTTTGTCAGTGATTTTTGAAGACGACATGCTAAGGACTATCGATTTATCAATCTATTTCTATTTTTTTTTTCAACGGACATCGATATATGTAGATACAGGAGAGAAAATAAAGTAAAAAAATTTTTTCAAAAAAACTGATTTTTGTTTTTTTTCTCACCCTTGGAACGTTTGTCAGTGATTTTTGAAGACGACATGCTAAGGACTATCGATTTATCAATCTATTTCTATTTTTTTTTTCAACGGACATCGATATATGTAGATACAGGAGAGAAAATAAAGTAAAAAAATTTTTTCAAGAAAACTGATTTTTATTTTTTTTCTCACCCTTGGAACGTTTGTCAGTGATTTTTGAAGACGACATGCTAAGGACTATCGATTTATCAATCTATTTCTATTTTTTTTTTCAACGGACATCGATATATGTAGATACAGGAGAGAAAATAAAGTAAAAAAATTTTTTCAAGAAAACTGATTTTTATTTTTTTTCTCACCCTTGGAACGTTTGTCAGTAATTTTTGAAGACGACACGCTAAAGACTATCGATTTATCAATCTATTTCTATTTTTTTTTTCAACGGACATCGATATATGTAGATACAGGAGAGAAAATAAAGTAAAAAATTTTTTTCAAAAAAACTGATTTTTATTTTTTTTCTCACCCTTGGAACGTTTGTCAGTAATTTTTGAAGACGACACGCTAAAGACTATCGATTTATCAATCTATTTCTATTTTTTTTTTCAACGGACATCGATATATGTAGATACAGGAGAGAAAATAAAGTAAAAAAATTTTTTCACAAAAACTGATTTTTATTTTTTTTCTCACCCTTGGAACGTTTGTCAGTGATTTTTGAAGACGACATGCTAAAGACCATCGATTTATCAATCTATTTCTATTTTTTTTTTCAACGGACATCGATATATGTAGATAAAGGAGAGAAAATAAAGTAAACAAATTTTTTCAAGAAAACTGATTTTTATTTTTTTTCTCACCCTTGGAACGTTTGTCAGTAATTTTTGAAGACGACACGCTAAAGACTATCGATTTATCAATCTATTTCTATTTTTTTTTCCAACGGACATCGATATATGTAGATACAGGAGAGAAAATAAAGTAAAAAAATTTTTTCAAAAAAACTGATTTTTGTTTTTTTTCTCACCCTTGGAACGTTTGTCAGTGATTTTTGAAGACGACATGCTAAGGACTATCGATTTATCAATCTATTTCTATTTTTTTTTTCAACGGACATCGATATATGTAGATACAGGAGAGAAAATAAAGTAAAAAAATTTTTTCAAGAAAACTGATTTTTATTTTTTTTCTCACCCTTGGAACGTTTGTCAGTAATTTTTGAAGACGACACGCTAAAGACTATCGATTTATCAATCTATTTCTATTTTTTTTTTCAACGGACATCGATATATGTAGATACAGGAGAGAAAATAAAGTAAACAAATTTTTTCAAGAAAACTGATTTTTATTTTTTTTCTCACCCTTGGAACGTTTGTCAGTAATTTTTGAAGACGACACGCTAAAGACTATCGATTTATCAATCTATTTCTATTTTTTTTTTCAACGGACATCGATATATGTAGATACAGGAGAGAAAATAAAGTAAAAAAATTTTTTCAAGAAAACTGATTTTTATTTTTTTTCTCACCCTTGGAACGTTTGTCAGTGATTTTTGAAGACGACATGCTAAGGACTATCGATTTATCAATCTATTTCTATTTTTTTTTTCAACGGACATCGATATATGTAGATACAGGAGAGAAAATAAAGTAAAAAAATTTTTTCAAGAAAACTGATTTTTATTTTTTTTCTCACCCTTGGAACGTTTGTCAGTAATTTTTGAAGACGACACGCTAAAGACTATCGATTTATCAATCTATTTCTATTTTTTTTTTCAACAGACATCGATATATGTAGATACAGGAGAGAAAATAAAGTAAAAAAATTTTTTCAAAAAAACTGATTTTTGTTTTTTTTCTCACCCTTGGAACGTTTGTCAGTGATTTTTGAAGACGACATGCTAAGGACTATCAATTTATCAATCTATTTCTATTTTTTTTTTCAACGGACATCGATATATGTAGATACAGGAGAGAAAATAAAGTAAAAAATTTTTTTCAAGAAAACTGATTTTTATTTTTTTTCTCACCCTTGGAACGTTTGTCAGTAATTTTTGAAGACGACACGCTAAAGACTATCGATTTATCAATCTATTTCTATTTTTTTTTTCAACGGACATCGATATATGTAGATAAAGGAGAGAAAATAAAGTAAAAAAATTTTTTCAAGAAAACTGATTTTTATTTTTTTTCTCACCCTTGGAACGTTTGTCAGTGATTTTTGAAGACGACATGCTAAAGACTGTCGATTTATCAATCTATTTCTATTTTTTTTTTCAACGGACATCGATATATGTAGATACAGGAGAGAAAATTAAGTAAAAAAATTTTTTCAAGAAAACTGATTTTTATTTTTTTTCTCACCCTTGGAACGTTTGTCAGTGATTTTTGAAGACGACATGCTAATGACTATCGATTTATCAATCTATTTCTATTTTTTTTTTCAACGGACATCGATATATGTAGATACAGGAGAAAATAATGTAAAAAATTTGTTTCAAGAAAACTTATTTTTATTTTTTTTTTCACCCTCGTAACGTTTGTCAGTGATTTTTGAATATGGAATATGAAAGACTATTTATTGTATTATCAACCTTTGTAGAAAATTTAAACGCGAAACATCGATATATGGTAATACAGTAATAAAAAGAAAGTTGTAAATTTTTTAAAAAAATTCTTAGTTTTCAATTTTTTCGACCTCCGTAGCGTTTATCAGCGAATTTTGAATTTGGAATATGATAGACTTTTATATTATTACAAATAACTCAGTTCTTTCTCAACCAAATTTTTATACCATATTTCAACCTCCCCCCGTATATTAGACTGGTCGAGCCAAAGCAACGGTGATAAACGGACATCTTGGTGCGCTGTTGCCGGCTCAGTCAATTGTCGCAGATTTACTTTTGGAGCTAGGAGCTAGCTTCTCACCCGTAATTTAGAGTAATGTCCAAATCTGCTAATTTATCGACAGTATTCATGAAGTCATTTAGATGTTCGCGTACGTCACCGTTATCATACTTTTTCAGTATGAGATGCTTCAGCAGTGTTGCTTTTCTTGCGGGACCCGTACTTTGATAAATGCTTTTCAGTTTCTGCCAAAGCTCGTACGAAGTCTTGCAGCCTTTTATTTGTTTCAACTCTGATGGTGAAATTAGTAATAATAATTCTGACCGAGTTAGTAGATCTTTTTTCAGAAATTCTTTCTTTTCCGTCTCGTCGCTGGTTGAAATCGGTTCGGATATCTCTCCATTTGCGTATTCCCACAGGCCATTTTTGATTAGCACTGCTTGCGCTTGTAGACACCACGTATCGTAGTTTTCTTTTGTTAGGGCTTCGATGCGATGGTACGACGACGAAGCGGTTGCTGTCAACGTGCTCATTTCGAAAAAATTTCAGTTTCACCGACTATATTTTTTATACCAGCAACCACGCTCTGCTACCAATTGACAATACAAATACACAAGTTTTCTTTCATGATTTTTTATTGGTAAGTTATCAGAAATAAAATTAGTCTGTTAACATACCTTCAATGCAAGATGCTAAGAGATGGTCTTCATTTTTACTGTTCTCCAAAGTTTCATTTACTAGCACTTGTTGATGATTGTTTCCAAGTGTATTGCTAGGTGTACTCAAATTCAGGTAACTATCTTGTACTTCATTCCCACCGCTTCTTGTCACAATTTTGACCTATAAATGCATTAGAACTATTATTTTTTACTTTAAAAAGACCAAAAATATTTTTACTTTTTATCATTTGATGGAAAATAATGCATTTTCTCAACCTCTTCTTCACTATTTCCACACAGCAAACAAAGTTTTTGTGACATCTTAACTTCTAAGCACTTCAAACTGGTCGGAATTCTAATAAAATCAAATAACTCTAGCAAAACAATATAACAAATAACGAGAAAAATAAAAATCAGATACAGAGCAACACAAACATAAACCAAATATGGCGACCTAACCTTCCTTCTTCCTTATCTCTGATGGCGACAGGCGACACAGCAAATGTCAGATGGAATTGGAGCGCTGCTACCGCCACCTGCCTACACCTTGCGAGCTTTTAAACAAAGACATATTTATGCAGTTCCAATGTATCAGACAAAGGAGTCTTCTCATGTTCTCACCGAACTAATTTTCCTATGCACTTGTGCGTCTCAGGGTCATCCCGTAAACGTTTTTTTTTTCTCTGTCTCTCGACTTCACTACAACAAGTGATTTTGTTGTGTAATGACACCATTTTCAGAAATGTCAATTGTCAATCATAGAGTAGTACAATAAAATAGAGAGGACACTCCATACATACTAAAATATTGTTAGCTGCTGCCATATTTATCGAAATGTTACTCCCTATTAGGTATGCAACCAAATATTCTTTACCACGTCTGTCTGGTTGCATATCTCCCTGGTGCGTATAATCATAGAATAGTACAATTAGATAAGTCACTAAATACAAAGATTGTTCGATGCTGTTTATAAATCCGGTTAAGTGATATACTATGTTATATTTCTTTTTGTTATTTATTTTATTGGATAATTACCTAGTATATTTTCTTTTGGACACATTGTATTATTCTAGCTTATACTACTCCTAAGTATTTAATAAACCTATAAGTAGGGCAGATGTCAAAGCTGTGAATCTTTTTATGAAAAAAAAGTAGAGTCCAGTCATGGAACTGCCGACAGAAGTGAAAACACCAATAAATGAATCCCTTTTAAACATTTTATCGTAAGCCCATCGTAAATGGAACTTTTTACAAAACAAAAGTACACATATTGCTCATGAAAAACGTGACGATAATTTATGCAACACTATATACGCTTCATTGTTAATTGTGTTGCATAAAAGCGTGACGATGACGAAAAATCAATGTCTTCTTTTCACCCAAAAAAGTGCTCATCGCGCCTTAGGAAGTTTTCACTTAAAAAAATTGTTCTCTACTTGTTAATATCAGTTACACATACGTTATGAATAAGTTTACTTCAAGAATTTATTGTCCTACCTAACAAATTGTTTATAATAACACATTGAACACATTTCAGCGGGTCAAAATTAGATTAGAATAGAGCATCGTTGAGCATTATATGCGAACACTGTAATGTTCAGTAGCGAAATGTTTTATGCAAAATGGAGATAGAATAACAAACGAAATAGTCTTATATTTACAAAGGTCACAAAAGTGTGATCATTGAAATTAAAAAATCTTCTTTTTCAAGTTTCAGGGAGAAATTGCGTAAGCTATCCTCAGACTTATTTCTAATAGAAATATTACTTTCTCTTTCATTTTCAAGCTTCAAAACTCTTAATAGTTTCAAACTCAATATCGAGACTAAAATGGTCGCCAAGTCACATAACTTATTATAATTTATTTCAAAAATACAAGTTATTCATCTAGTACAACTGTTGTTTTTTCTGAAACATACAATCCATCTAAAAATTTACGGATATCCTTATTTTTTACTGTAGTGGATTGTTGGATCAACGCAGCTGATCTTGACACATCTTCCAGTGAATTTCCCTCAATGACAAGTTCATCTTTTTGTTTTTGGGAGTTTACAACTGTTACACCTGGAGCCATTTTAACCCTGAAATTAATACAAAACAATTCAGATTGGGCATAGCTGCTTAATAAGTTTTTGCAATATAAAAGAAGAAAATATTGGGTTGAATAGATTTTTTTGAGGCAGCGGTAAAAAATAAATACTAGGATTTTTTAACTACAATTTGCAACATAAGTTAGGAATATAAAATATTTCATTTCCTTAAGGTTAGTGTTATTTCCTCACAAAAATCAAGAAATTTGGTTAGCAAAAGTGGTCTTGAATTCAATGGGAGAGTTCAAGTTGCCAACCCAAAAATTTAAAAATTTTTCACCACTGAGTAAGGGAAATTTCAGAACAAATTTGTCATGTTCGCGTTATTTATAGATATCTCTTCAAACCAGGTACATGGATTCAAATATCGATATTTGTTAAGATTATGTCTGGTTGATTGAAAATTTTATTGGAGCTCCTGATTTCACACCAATAATGTCAATGCAGTATACTTACATTGTAACATATCTCTTATCTATGATTGCCTGCAGATTGAAAATTAGTTCCTTTGGTTTCATTTGTGTTATCGACTATTTATAATTAGGAAAAGTGTAAGTATATTTCATTGACAATTGTCATTATTGACGTGAAATCAAGAGTTCCAACATAACTTTCACGATCTTTACAAATATCGATATTTGGTTCCATGTACCTGGTTAGAAGAGACAAAGTCCAGTTTACAGATAGTTATAAATAACGCAAACATGACAAATTAATTATGAAATTTCCT
This sequence comes from Lochmaea crataegi, assembly GCA_947563755.1. NCBI lineage: Eukaryota > Metazoa > Arthropoda > Insecta > Coleoptera > Chrysomelidae > Lochmaea > Lochmaea crataegi. Next base: position 1,857,947 of record OX387423.1, on the reverse strand, counting down.
TCACTCAGTGGCGAACATTTTCAACATTTTTGGGTTGGTAACTTGTACTTAATTCTCCCCCTTTAATTAAACACAACTTTTGTTAAACATTGAAAGAGGTGAAAAGTATACGTGTGTAAATTCATATATCGGGGAAAAATGTGTTAATATTTGTGGATTTGGTCGTTATTTTAGTAATTATAAAAAAAGTTATTGCCATAATTTCAAGATCAATGCTAAAGATCGCTAAAATAATTACAAAAATTAACCTAAAATAGTATGATATTAATGCCAGTTTGGAATTTAAGCATGCCTTTCATAAGTTGTACTTAACTTAAAGAAGCAATTAATTGTCTGGCTTGTTGCACCACTGAAGCTTAAGCATTATTTAGTTAAGGAACACTTAACGCATTGTGTACCTGGCAACACTGAGAAAATCTAATAACGTATTAGTGCTGCTAGCAACTGACTCATGGGAGACATGCTGTTGTTTCTGTAATAATAATTGATCATTTGGTCTTGTAGGTTTTCTTATTAGGTAATATTTAAAAAATCATTTTAGAAATTTCAGAGCCATATACAATATGATGCACATTATGTAAAGTTAATTTTTAAATTGTGATTGCTAATTAAAAAAAGCAGACAGAAGTATAGGTTGTTATATTAAAAAATTTAAGAGTTGTCTGTTTATGATTCTGCAGATTAAGGGTTGAAAACATATCAATCAAACTTAAAAAAAAAACAACACTATAGTAATAAAACTTCATTCATAACTGTAAATTGTCATACATTAATTTTGAGAGTGAAATGGAAACAGTTCTTCAAATTCTAATGGCCTTTTTGTATCTGGCTATTAGCTCATAAAAAATCTAATCGGAAAGTTGAAACTTCATCTTAATTTAGATGACGATTTAAAGTGAAAGTTGCAAAGATTTAGGAATTCTTAATTGTTTTCTCCTAGAATATTTTTAATATAATTTTTTGCAAACTAGCACCAACATATTTTAACAAAATACCAAAAACAGGTTTTCAGTTTAAGACCCCATTATGGACTTATTTTGTATATTAACATTTGCTGAACATATAATAGTAATTTCTGGATTCTTTGTGCCATGAAGAATCTGTAGGTATCTTTCTTTTTGTTGTATGATAGTTATTAGAGTGAATAATTTTAAATCATTGTTCAACAAATAAACTGCTAGGTATATTCAAAAATAAATCAAGTAAAGAGCGAATCAATTCAAAATTCAAGGGAAAGGTAATGAAAATATGTTTAAACATAACATATTATTGGACCTCAATATAGATTACTGTAAAATTGCTTACCTTCTGATGTATTTTTCTCCCAAGAAATTTCTAATTTCAATTACTGTATTATTTTCAGTCGTAACACAGTTAATGGGAAAATGAGCATATACTGCTCTCATTTTATATTGGTATCCTTTTGTTACACCCTTCAACATATTTTCAACATGCGAACATACTGTTCTTACAGCAGCCAACTCTTTCTTGGTACCTAAAGAAAAAACATCACTATAGAAGAAGTTGATTTATAAACTAATGCCACTTGAGAAAAAATATTAATTACAACTTACCAAACCATTTTTCGACTTTTAAGGTTCTAGGGTTAACCATTCGAATATCCAAAGCAAGATGTTTAAATGATCTTTTAAGGATACCTCTGGGTCCTTTTACGGTTACTAGTCGCGACTTGGCGCTGACTGTCAGTCCCTCAGGAATTTTAACGGTCTGGTTTGTCACTATTTGTTTCATTTTAGTCCTGAAAGAATAATAAATGTATGTTACAATTTGATTCAAATCAACATAACCTCAACTTATTTGTTTTTCAAAGTATTGTGTACTTTATTTTCCAAAAATGTTGGAAAATTATAATAAACCATACACAATAAATTTTAATTAATTGAACTAAAACGAAAAATATTTTATATAATTGAAGATGATTGAAGAATTTTATTTTTAATAACATACGTACCTTCTTTTGACATAAAATGGTTGAGAAAAGGTTGAAGCAGCACAACTATTCGAATAGCATCCACTTCCGTACCGCTTCGATTTGTTACCCAATCAGCAATCAGTGTAGTGACTCTAGTGACGTCTTCAGAGCTTACTGATTATTGGAATAATAGTAGGAATCTTCAACTTCAGAGATAATCACATATTCTAACAGTAAATTGAAAACCAAAATTATTGATTTATGTCAGAGATATGTGTATATTATTTTATTAAGGAAAAAAACATCGGTATACAAATGTATGTTGAATCAACACTAGCTTAATTATTAAGGCGAATATTTGCGAGTAGAAATAAGTAAGGAAAGTTACATATTAGCTTTGTTCGCGGGTCACAATCCGAACCAGTTCAGGGACTATTCGCATGCGCATTCTGAAATGTGGCGTTCGCGGTTAATATAATTCTGAATTTGTAGTAATAGTTCGGTGTTCGCGGGTCATAACGGATTGGTTCGTTATCGGTTCGGAATCAGTCCTAGCGGTTCTCTGATTTTGGTAAGGACTGAAAGTTCGGTTCGGCTGCTCATGCGCATATGATCATTATGTCAGTTGTTTTCTTACTTTAGTTACCTGTTGTTTCACTTGTTTATTGTTTGCTTTGTTGTGTTTTAACGTTGTAAACAAATATCAAACTCTAACTTAGCTGCCTACTCCAAGTGTAGTATAAGGTAAATTTAAATTATTTCAAGTTCTGAAAGGTGATATGTGGTTCTAAGACCGTTCGCGGTATAATTAAAATTATTTACTGGTTCGGAACTAGGCATGCGCTCTAGACAATTCAAAGTTAATTCCAGACTGGTTCGGAATCAGTTCGGATTGTGACCCGCGAACATAATGATTATATTCTACCTCATTACATATTTCATTATAGAACTTTTGAAAATTACTTCTTTATGACTGCAATGATTATAGTGTTTTTGTTACATTCAACAAAACTCAATAGAAAAAAAATCTATTCTACGCAGATATTAGGTTTTTTCGCGGGTGCAATTCAGAACCAGTTCAGGGACTATTCGCATGCGCATTCTAAAAAGTGGCGTTCGCGGTTATGTAATTCTGAATTTTAAATAATAGCTCGTTGTTCGTGGATCATATCGGATTGGTTCGTTATCGATTCGGAATCAGTCCTAGCGGTTCTCTGATTTTGGTAAGGACTGAAAGTTCGGTTCCACTGCTCATGCGCAAATGATCGATATGTGAGTTTTTTACTTATTTTAGTTACTTATGGTTGTTTCTTTTTTCGTTTGTTGTGTTGTAGCATTGTAAGCAAATATCAAAAAAGCTAGAGTCACTTGTTTTGTTTTCGTTCAGGTTTTGAGAGGTGATCTGTCGTTCTTATATCGTTCGCGGTATAATCAAATTATTTGATGGTTCGTAACGAGGCATGCGCTCTAGACAATTTTAAGTCAATTCAGAACTGGTTCGGAATCGATTTGGATTGTAACCCGCGAACATAGCTAATAATGGTTCTCTGATGCACAAAGTTTATTTCGGTGGTCTGATAGTGAAACCTAGACATGTTTGCAGTTGGCACTATGCCAACAAATATCGGCTTAATGCCGTTATTGGACGAGACCTTATTTTCCCAACCGGTACCCCCCCTATTTTGAATTTATGTCTTGGTTAAAACAGATCGTGATTAATTTATCGAGAAGGGCAAGGAAAATGATTGATGAAGCCATTTTTTCAACACTGCACAATCATTTTCCTTGCCTCTCTTGATAAATTAACCAATGGATCTGTTTTAACCAAGAAAAAATAAGGTTTTGACTTTGAAGAAATTGACAGAAATTCTAAATAGGGGGGGTACCGGTTGGAAAAATAAACTCTCGTCGTTCTTGGGACGGTTCAAAAACTTTTCCTTCCTTTGCGAATAAAATCTCATTGTCTCGACTGACAGCACCTAAATACAGGCAACACTCTATACATACGCATAGCATATTGACAGTCTGCGAAATAAATCAAGTATATAATATGCAGGATGTCAAATTAAAATTTATTATCATTATTCTACATACAGTATGAGTCAAAAATATTTCTTGGTAACTAATTGATTCGGGAAATAATATTATCAGGATTAACGCGACCATCATTTATTAAATCGAATAAATTTTTCGATTTTCCCGCAAATAGTTTGGTCTTCGAAAGTTTGTAACATGCTGTTCAGCTAGTTACGTTTTTCGTTTTCAAACTATTTTATTTAGTTAATTTTTGTGGCTCATTAGGCACTTTCTCCCAAATTTCTATTACATTTCTAAACATGCCGTTTCCTTGTCGCATTAGCCACTCCAAACTAAAACATTCATTTTTATTAAATTCCCCTTCCATTTTTGTCTTTCGATATTCGAAATTTTAAATTGTCGATTGGAACTCTTTCTTTCCTCTAACTGCCACCATAAAGGCAACAGTCTAAATTTATATTTTAATTTTTTGTTGGTGAACAATAATTACATCGTCTGGTTGCTCTGCAGCCGGCAAGTTCAAGGCAAGTTGAAGGCAATTTCAAGATTCAATTTCTAGTATTCAAGTTTCGTTCCTGTTCCTGTGCCGTTCCGGTTTATCTGGAGTTATCACCGTGTCATACGCTAAGAGCTGCAAACATCCCAGCCCTTTAAGATAAGTTCCTTCATCTTATCTTTAGCGTTTATAAAATTTGAATTTGGCGTGTTATTATAACTTGTTATTCTCCTCGTTTGGTTTTTTTAGTATCCAATTTGTGTTGAATTTTTAAATTTCAATAAATAATTATTGTTTTCATTCTTTGTATTGATTATTCAATATATTAAATTGGATAAACGGGTTCAGGAATAAATAATTTGATTTTATTTTTTGTCAAATTAACGTTAATTTTTATAAGGTGTTTCCAGCTTTCCACCTTTTGCTTTCGTTTTTCTTTGTTTTCGTTTCGATAAAAAGCTGGTGGCGTCCAATTTAATATTAATTGTACACCCCATCCCAGTAATAGCAGATAAAATAATTTAATTGGTGCCGAATTCCACTCTCTGAGGTGGAGTGCTCTAGCCAGGGGCATTTAATGTTGCAAGTTCAACTCGTTAAATTCGAAAATTGATGTTCAAAGAATAAAACCCTCAGGCTACAGAACATCAATTTATTCGCTCATAATGAGGTCTTGTTATACAATATTACCCCCCACAAAAATCCTAATAACGCTCAGACCAAACCCTTAAGGATAGAAAATTGAAATTTCGCACACGTATTACTCCATATGACGAAGGCATCCACTTTCAAAATTCAACACCCAAGGGGGTAAAATAGAGGATAAAAGTTTCTATGAAATTATTTATTCGTTGGACATATTTGCATGAAATTTCATATGAATTGAGTACGGCAAAAATAATGAGTTATGTATTTCAGCGTTTTCTAAAATTCAACCCCTAGGAGGGTGAAATATTTGACTGATGTATCAACGCACAGGCCAAACCCTTAAGGCTACAAAATTGAAATTTAGCCCACGTATTCCTCATATGACGAAGGCATCTAATAAGGGAGGATTTTTCAAAATTCAACCCCTAAGAGGGGGATGAAAGTTTTAAATAAACGCACAGGCCAAACCCTTAGGGCTAGAAACTTAAAATTTCGCACACGTATTCCTTTTATGACTAAAGACGAATTTTTCAAAATTCAAAAAGTTTGTTTTGAATTATACCTACTGGGTGTGAAGAAAAGTAATGTTCTACTCATGATTAGGTACAAACAACTTACACAAATGGTTACAAATTTTAGGGTTTTTAAGTATCTATAGGTAGGTAAGTTAAGTATGTATCCAACCGGAACGCAGCGGACGCGTTAGGGCAGACGTCGTTGAGGGTTGTATGCGAATTATGAAAATTTGAATTTTGTTAATGATTGGGTTTACTTTATATGAGATTTGTTGTTAAGTAGGTATTTCTGTTAATTACAAGTCTTTTTAATACAGTTACGTTAGTTAGTTAGATATGTGTGTTACATACATAGCAATCCTAACAGGTAGGTATATTTAGTTTGCGGTATAGGTAGAAACTCAAAAAAACGCCTTTTACGCCTTGTGGCGCCATCTGATGGATTTCTGCGAAAGTTTTGATAGTGATAAAATGAAAATAAATAGTTTGCTGTTATTGCTTAATATACCGGAAATTTTGAATTTACTATATATTTTATTTAAATAGAGGGAATTGGGATGAAATAAAATAAAAACGAAAGAATGTATTTTAAATATTGATACTCAATACTACAAAAGACATATTTGTTAACAAAAGTCAGATTTTATTCATAAAATAACTTTTGGTGGAATTAAAAGTGTCTTAGCCAAAATATAATTCGAACACGTATAATTTTTTGTTCCTTTACTAATTTTTGAAGGTACTAGATGACAATATTCATATTCTTCATTGGGTTTCTCTTTAAAGTTGTGTTGATAATTATCTATACGTACAAAATGCTAAACCGCTGATCGTAGAGACCTGAAACTTGGAGGGTGTATTCTTCCTATGACGTAGGCATCCGACAAAGGATATTCTAAAATTTTACTCCTAAGGGGGTGAAAAACACGGGCAAACTTTGTATGGGACAACGTGATTCCTTCATCCGATCTACTTCAAATTTTGCATAAAGATTCTTTAACAGAATTGATGGAAGACATGTTTTGTATTTTATTAAAACTCATCGCCTTCCTGGGTTAAAAAGGAATAGAAAGTTATTTTGGGGGTGATTTGCATCGAAGATGATATCAATACTCCTTAATGCTTTTGATTTAAATTACATTTTATTTTGACACGTTTGAAAACTCAATCCGATTTTATTCAAAAAACGTTGGTGCAATGCAATACTCTTTAAAATTGGAATGTCAGATATAAAAGAATATTTGAATCGGTTTACAATTCGAAATATCAATTTTATTTGTTTTTGGATATTTGAATGAAAAACTTACCTTATCATTTTAACATAATAATTTTTAAGTTATAACAAAATTAATAACGTAAATAACTAATTAAAAGGAGGAACAATCTGTTTTTATTTCTTCTACTAAATACTAAATTTGATTGCTAGAAGCTGATGGGACTAGCCAAGACATACCTATTATCTTGGAAGACGATTGTACTAGGGTCCAAATTCTCACTAGTCTTACTGGCGTTTCCTCAATTTGGATATTTATTCGGTACAAACTTTTACTTTATGTAACACAATGAGCTTTCCCTAATTAATAACAGGCGTTTATAAAATATATGGCCGCTAGAGAGACGTCGATGAGGTGTTTGTCTAGGGCGATCTCGATATTTAATCCGCCTCTGAATAATATATACATCCAATTTTTAGATTTACATCCACAAAAATATAGTCTAAGGCAGTGGTTTCCAACCTTTTTTCATTCACGACCCCTTTTGGAATTGCTTAAGAGCTGGAGACCCCCAATAAAAAAATATTGATGTTTCATAGCTTAATAAATATAAAAAAAGACAATTTAGTATTTAGTATTATTTATTTATTTTATTTGGTACAATAGTATAATGCTAATGTAACGACTGTGCTTGCATCTGCGTAACAAGTTTCAAAATCCTTGGTTGAATGCAAGTCAAAGCTAGTCTAACGTCATCCTCAACATTAAGTTAATTATTTCTGGCCTTTGTTTTCATTTGCAAAAGACCTGAAAAACCACTTTCACAAAGATAGGTGGAAGCAAATGATACTAGTATCTGGAGAGAAAACAAGGCGATATTGGGATAAGACCGATAAGCGGCACACCAAAATTCAGTCAGTTTTTTCCTGGAATAGAGCACGAGTTGTAAAATCATTCTTAAGATCTCAAAATTCATCCTGCAACTCATCTGGAATTTCAGAAATATCTAAATGGGTTACTTACAACTGCGGTTTCTTACTCAGACACATCAGGAAAGTAGTGATGAATTTCATTTTCCAGAAATTGAAGGTTGGTGATTAATTTCCTGTTTTATATCCTTCTCAATTCCTGTTACAGAGGCTTCAACTATGCAGCTCAGGTTTTCAAACATTCAAATGTTTCCAAGCATTATTTTTCGTCGCCAGTTTTTAACCTTACAAACAAATACTTGAAGATTATCTCTAAAATACAGAATGTCCTTTCCTTGGAGTTTTAAATTTAATTTGTTTAACTGATGTCCGACAAATAAGCGACTTTTTGGATCCAAGCTTGGACAATAAGATGTTGCAAAAAATTCTGCTTTCCTTGCATTTCCTAAAAAAATTCAGTTTGTCTTTTAGCTCAAAGACACGTTCAATAACATTGGCCTTTTGACAACCAACGAACTACAGTATAAAACAGAAGAAGCTTGTTGGTTTTATTTTAAAAATGGACTGTATTCTCGGTTTATTTGCTTTTATTTTAAATAATATTTTGTTAACATTTTGAAAGATAATAATACGATTTTTTACAAGCATGACATTGACACACTGTCATATAGGGTAGGAGCGACTATATAGTTTGTAGTTAAGATTTGACTTAAAGTTCGCAACAAAGCTCGTGATTTGAGTTCATGTCTTTACAGTTTTCTTTGAAAAGACGGGCATTGAGAGCACTAGACTTTATATGAATTAAGCACTTCTTGCATTTGCATCGGTAGAGTTTTAATAGCAATCGCAAAACGGTGAATCATGCAGTGCAGACCCTTTGCTTGAGGTGCAAGCTCTCCAATTTTTTTCTGAAAGCCCGACCTACATCCAAGCGAAACTGGTGCTCCATCAATACAAACTCCACCATTTTAGTTCCTTAATTTCGAAGAAAGATCGTATCATTTCCAACACATCTTCACTCTTGGTTATGATTTCTAAGGCTTTGCAAAACAAAAACTCTTCTTTAGTATTGTCCAAGTGAACATATCTTATGAATAAAAGTAAGTAACACGAAGCAACATCGGTCGATTCGTCAAGTTGGATAGAAAACAGAAGGGATGCTCTTACTTCAGTCAAAATCTGCTCCAATACGTCTGCTGACATATCCGAAATGCGTCTCTGAATTGTATTGTTTATTATTTTTGGGAGCCTACTGGCGACCCCTCCAAATGTCTCTTGCGGCCCCCAAGGGGGTCACGACCCACCGGGTGGGAACCACTGGTCTAAGGGCTCAATTTTGTATTCCAAGCAACTGCGTAAGAGCCATAAGAAGGTATAAGTATTGCAATTTTAATAAATGATAATTAAAAAATCACTGGATACTTTATTAATAAAACATACAATTATTTTGAAAAAATATATGAGAGAATTTTCATAAAACAAAATTCTTTTCAGTAATTACATGTTTAAATTTAGAAAACAAAAAATACTACAATAAATTTATCACTTTTATACCTATACTTCATAAAATCACTTTTCATTAGCTTATCATTCATTCAAAAATGTATTATTTAATATTTGTTTAATTAAATTCGTTTTTAACTGAACAGAAATCAAGTCGTAATCGAGTATTACAAAAAAAAAAAACAATAAAAAAGTTTTAGTGCAGCATCATGTCAGTCTTCTGATTTAAAGTAGAAAGTTAGCTAACAATTAATAAATAAATTAAAAAAATATAAAAAAAAACAATTCAGTATTTATCTAGGATTCTGAGGTCCGTACAAAAACGATGTTCTTCTGGGTCTTTGTGGCACGATTTCTATAATCTCCGCGTCAGGATTCTCTGTAGCACCATTCTTGGCCAATAGGTCATTAACATATGTATCTCTGCTTAGATCGATGACGACAGGATTTCCACCGAAGGATAAAGAGTTGTCTTCAATCGGTTCCACTTGGTTTAAATCACTCCATTCAGGGTTATTAATTTCATAGACCAGATTTGGTTGAAATAATTGGGAGGCCGAGTCCACGTGATCATGTTCTAGGGGTTGATAGAAGATGGCCTGATGAAGAAAAAAGAGTGCATATGGAAATGAGGTGTGCAGTAGATAATGTGTAAATATCAGTACAAATGAAAGCCATTTTAATGCGGTATATCTAAATATTTAACACATTAAACATGACACAATACGATTTTTGGAAAAACATGCATTTCAGCCGATACCAAAATTTTTATTTAAAACTAAAAAGCATTATTAATGTCGCATGCAAATTTTTGTATTTATTTATTTTTAATCTTCTTCGCCATTAGCAATTTTTTAAATAAAACACCCTACATTTTAATAATTTCTATTGATTAATAAAATTAAAGATTGGAAGACACACCTGGAAAAAATTACCACCAGTGCGACTAGGCTTTTCTGGTAAAACCTGGGGAATACGACCTGAGGTAATTCACTGGTTTTACACAACTGTGATAAGGCCTACGATCACCTATGGAACAATAGTCTGGTGGAGGAGGACAGGAGTGTCCTCTGCAAGCCCTTCTTGGTATTACGGGGGCAATGGAGCAGCACGGGGACGGCATCAATGGAAGGGTGGAGGCAAAGATGGCAATTCTTAGGCTGAAATCGGGAGACTTATGGTCCCCGAACAATGTTAGAGAAGGACACACTGATATTACTGGGACAATACTAGATGAACCCATATTTCACATGAGCGAGTGAACACCATCATCTCATCTAGGGAACAGGTGATGCACCCAGGTAATTCTGGAGAAATAATCTGGTTCACCGATGGCTCCAAAACAAACCATCGCACTGGGGCTGGTATGAAAGGACCCAGAAAGAGAATGTTCTTTAGCCTTGGTCGACATACGACTGTGTTTCAAGCAGTGACGATTACTATATAGGTCTGTATTGATGAAAACATCAGAAGATGATATACCGGGTAAAATATTAAAAGATTCACTGACAGCCAGGCTCTGCTTTAAGCTATCAGTAATTCAACAACTAGATCTAGACTGGTGAAACACTGCAAATAATCCCTTAACAGGCTGACAAAAGATAACACAGTGTCTCTAGGATGGGTGCCGGCACATGAGGGGGATTGCAGGTAATGAAATGGCGGAACAGTTAGCTAAGGAAGGCTCCAAAGGAAACTTCATAGGTCCGGAACCTTCTTGTGGAATCACAAAATATTGCATAAGAGGGGAGATCGGGAATTAAACATTTAAACTGAAAAAAAAAGAAATTTTTCATCGAAAACCGACCTCCCTTTCGTTTCTGAGTTCCGAAATTTTTGCACTTAAAATGAACTTAAAACTTCTGGGACACCCAATATTATAAAAGTAGTTGTTGACTCTAGGGTTTCATTAATGACCTACATTTACTTATGACCATATTTTATTATGCGATGAGCACTACAAGGACGTGTCTTTCAAGAAAACGTTCTGCATAAACAATATTCTTTCAACGTTCTCCAAAAATCATCAACATATCTATTATGATTGAATAGAAATTACATAACATTAACTGTCAAAATATTGTGACAGCATGGTTACCTATGATATTATGTATTAGAGAGAAAAATAAGCTTCATTCAAACACACATCAACACAAAAATCATCCCATACTTTAACAACCAAAAACTACACATTAATGCCTCTAAAACATAGTATTTATTACTCAGGAGAAGATCCAGGAAAAACAGCCCAATGCAATCTACACTATTGCACCCTTTAAAATATCTTGGTTACACCATACAAGGGAACACTAATGCCAACGCGCATATTGTCAAGCAAGTGCAAAAAGCTAAAATTGCAATGGGCAAGTTATATCCACTCATTAGCACACACAGTAATCTCTCAACACAAAACAAGCTGCACATATACAGACAAATCATCAGACCCATATTAACATATTCAGCACCTGTATATTTCACAGGAACTAAACAATACCTTTATACACGGCAAATGGTGCAAAACAATTGTCTTAGAATGGCAATCAAATACCCCAAATTTCCAAGAACCTCATGGTTACATGACAAAGTCGACATACCCACCATCAAAAACTTCATATCAAAAATCTCGGCTAACTTTTACAAATACTGTCTGCCAGTAGATCTTCGAAAAGCGCTTAAAGCCACGAATCGCGCAGAAAGCATCCGAAATAGTGGGTGTAGGCTTCTGCACGGTTCACTGTTCACATAACTTGGTTGCTCACCACCAAACCCACCCATTCAAAATAATCAACAGGACAAATTCATTTCAGTCTTCAGACGGATCTGAACCACCCCCAACTCACAAAATAAAACATAACAAAATCAACTTCTGCCATGTTGTCTTCTCCAAAACTAAAACCCAATCAACTATTGAGACCCTGTTTTTCAGCTGCTTTTCAGGGATATCCCAGCCGAAAGAATATGGGAGCTAAAATTCTATTCCAGGGACAAAGTCACAAATCCAACCACAACATATGGATAATGACACAGACGCAAGGAGCTATTCTTACCTCAGACGAACACAATAAATCAAAGGAACGCCAGACCATCGGCTTTATTTTTCTTTGACAATTGTATACAGGGATGACAAACTTTGAATAAAGAATATTTTTAAACTTAAAAAAAAGCTTTATTGTCATGGCAATTTGAAATAAATCATTAAGGATTTTACGACCTAAAAGAGAACGACTGCAAGGTCACATGCTAAAATATCAGCCCTAACACGACTCCTCCTTACATTATGAGGGATTTGTCATATTGTAAAGTTCGTCCTAATGCTGCATACCAAATTTTATAAAGTTATCTCTAGCCGTTATAGAGTTATAGGCTTGTCTAAAAAGTTGTGGGACAACCAGTATTCATGAAAGTAGGTAAAGTACGACCAAAGATCTAGGAAGGTCGTAAATCAATATAAGCCGGCGACCCTCATTATTACCTATTGTTCGAAATAAAGATAAGCAATAAAAGTGTGTGTCCCTTAAAAGATTCAAAGGTCCGGATCAAAATATCTCATGAAACAGTTTGGCATTTTAATAATTATTTTTGGCAACGGCTTGAAAAGAATGAAACTGGCATTCAGTGTTGCAAAGAGACTTTGAGGAAGTCTATTTAAATTTAAAAAACTCACTAGTAGCAGAAAAATCATAATGGAATCTGTGTGCATTAAGAAGTGAAGATTTGAATATTTATTGGCAATAAAAGAATTTGGAGAATATGGTAGAACAGAAGTGTATTTCGGGCACCTACCACCGTTCCCTCCACTCCCATCCCCTGAACCAAACAATCCTTCCAATGTTGGGTGAAGAGGCCCCGGAAAGCCTATAGCGGCCCGCTCCCCTCGAGAGGGGGAAGAATGAAAAACTATCCTTCCTTCCTTTGGATGAAACTTGGTTCAATACACACAAAATTTAATGGCTAGGGCAGGTACAACTCTGCGTAGAATCGACCTCCTTGAGATAAATCGAGTGGTTGTTGATTTCTGACCTTATGGTCGTATATATATAATCAGAACCTTAATGTACCCTAAGGTGTTCAGGTGTTTTTAATTATGTACAAATTTAGCCCATTCCCGTTTTTTTCCAGCCTTTAACTTCGCCTCCTGCCAATTTAGTCCACGTCAATTCAGGATTTCCGCTACTGCATCATCCCAGGTTTTTCGTGGTCGCCTTCCACATGTTTTTGTTTGCCATATCGTTGTTGCTTGTTGTTGTTTTTCATGCATACTAAGTGGCCATACCACCTTAACTTATTCCTTTCTTTGCTTCTTCCTAGGGGTTCTACTTCTAGCTGTTCTCTTATATAATCATTTCGAATTTTGTCCCTTCTTGTAATTCCCAATACTGCTCTCAGATACTTCATCTCAACCGCTTGTAATTTTCTTTTTGTCTCTCTCCTAAGAACCCAGCCTTCGCTCCCATAAGTTAAAATAGGTTTAAAAACGGTTTTATAAACTGTCATTTTTGTTCTCTTTGACACTTCTTTCTTGCGAATGAAAGTATTACCTACTTATTGCATAATATAGATTGAGGGCACTTTCAATGCGTCCATTAATCTCAGCGTTATTTTTCCCTTCTTTATGTATTTTCACTCCCGAATATTTAAATTTATCCACTTGCTGTACTTGTTCTTAGTTTAGCTGTATTTCGAGATACTTGTTTTCTTGCCCTATTACGATTACTTTTGTTTTCTCTACATTTATTTTTAGATTTCTACTTTGAAGAGCTTTTTTCCAGACGTCTAGATTTTTTTCGAAGATCTTTTTCGATTTTAGCATATACCACTAAATCGTTCAGAGATCTGTATAAGTTCCATATTTCTATAACCCACCGTGAATTTCTTTACTTGATCTTAAATTATTATTATTATTATTATTAAATTATCACATTGAACAGTGTAGTACCTTAAACCCTCTTGTGTAGTAAACTCTTCAGATTGTAGGTTTCCGGTTCTTACATAATTCCTCGTATTTTTGTAAATACTTTTTATACCCTCGATTAAACTCTGGTTTACTCCTCTCTTCTTTAGACTAGCCCATATTGGCAGTCAGGGGTCACTGGCAAACGCTTTCTCTATATCCAAAAAAGCAACATATATATTGTTTCTACCATTTTTTTCAATTAACTGTCTCACTGTAAAGATGTGATCCTGAACACCTCTGCCCTTACGAAAAGCACTCTGCGATTCTTCTAGTTGATGTTCTATTGTGTTATTTAGTCTTCTTTCAAGAATTCTTTCATAAACTTTTAACACTGTACTTAATATCGTATATAGTTTGAACAGTCTCTATTATCTCCTTTCTTATATAGAGGTAATAATATTCCCAATTCCCATATATTCGGTATTCTTCTTTCAGCATAGATTTTATTCAGTAAAAGAGTTAATTTTTCTATTCCTCTTTTTTAGCATTTCCGATGTAATTCCATCGTGAACTGCAGCATTTCCTCGTTTTAGTAAGTTTAATGCTGCTTCAACTTCTAGGTTAGTAATTTCTTCAATTTCATTTATTTCATATTGAATGTCTTCATCATATATTTCTTCCGGCTGTTGGGTCGTTATTTCTGGGTTTAGAATCTCCTCAAAATATTCTTTTCATGTTTTCATAATATTATCTTCTTCAGATATTATTATTCCATCTTTTGTTTTTATATGTTTAACGCTATATTGTTTTCCTTTTCTGAGTGTTTTGTGAACTCTATAAAACAATTTTTGATTTCCTAAACTGTCTTCTTCCAATTATTCTCCGAATTCTGTCCAAGATTTTTCTTTTGCTTGTTTTACCATATCTTTCACTTTTATATTCTTCATAATTTGCTGTAGTTTCATTTCCTATATAGTTTTTCCATTTTGGTTTTTTAATTTTTACCTCATTTTTAATTTCTTGGCTCCACCACTTTGTTTGTCTTTTATTTTTTGTTACTTTTACTGTTCCGCATGTTTCTTTCGCAGCATTAATTATTGTATCCTCAAATGCTTTCCATAGGTCATCAATATTATTGTTGTTTATGTCTTTAAAAATAGTATCCATCTCGGTTTCAACTGCCTCTTTATATAATTTTGCAGTCTTACTTTCGTTTAGTTTATATGATCTAATTGTATCTATCGTACTAGGTATATTTTGTATTTCCTTTTTCATTTTCTATTTCATTTTCTGAATAAATTACTAATTTTGGGACTATCAAATAAATATCTGCTCCTCTTTTTACTCTTGTGTCTTTTATCTCCTTTCAGAATTTTTTATTTATTATTACATAGTCTATTATGGATTTTTTGCCTCTACTCTTTACATCTCTGGTGTAGTATTTGTGGATATCTTTATGTTCAAAAAAGGTGTTTGTGATTATTAGATTGTTTGTTATACAGAATTCTATTAAACGATGAAATAAAACAATTTGATCTGTTTAAATCTCCATTTTATTTTGAGCCGATGTTCAATTTAAAGATAGTGACGCGTTTCGCTACACAGTAGCTTTATCAAACTAATGAAGATATAATCAGAAACTTTTAATTTATATATAGTAAAATCGCAGTCGGTGCGGAGTAATAAAACTGTCGGAACAGGTCATTTCAGGAGTGGGTACTTATTATTATTTTTAAGGTATCGAGACATTCGGATTACTGAAATATTTATTACGCCTATATTATTTTGGTGTATTCGGTTGTAATTTTTTTTATGAACATTAAACGACTTGCATAATATTATTGTTGAAACAATTTTTAAGAACTATTGCGAGTCTTAATGACCTCAGGCAGACGGGGTGGGAATATAATTTCAGAGATAATTCCCCTACCTGACTATGGAATTTGTATATGTTTGTTTCAAAGGTAGTTGCAGTCGGACTGTCAGCAATTATTCATTTAGTGAATTTAGAAAGAACTTACTCGCTTGATAACTTTTATAAAGTAATTATTGTGATTATTACTTTCGGTTAATAGTGACAATGGCAGAAAATTTGCAGTACGGATCCAGGTTTACACCAGTAAAACGTTCTAAAAAGGCGGCGATGTCGGTGAACGAGAAAGTAATAATAAACAATGTTTATAATTACTTAAGAACTGAAAATCCTTCAGGTTCAGTTGATGACATTGTTGCAAAGACAAGTAATATGACAGACGTAAGCAAATCAACAATATACAAAATTAGAAGTGAAGCGAAAAGTGGAGTTTTTAAATCCGCAAAGAAAAATGCAGGCGGTAAAAAAAAGTTGAATTCGCAGAAGAAATTAAAAACGCAATAAGAAGAAAAGTGCACGAATTTTATTTTAGGAAAGAAATCCCAACACTAGCTAAAATTTCGGATGAAATGAATAAAGATCCATATTTCCCTAAAATGGGCCGAACGAAACTACGGGAAACGCTACAGGAATAAGAATTTAAATGGGCAAAACATGATAGAAAAGCGATTCTATTTGATACTGACGAAATTATTTGTTGGAGACGGAGATATCTAACAACAATCTCTAAATTACGTGCAGAAGGCAAACCAATATTTTACTTGCATGAAACCTGGGCGAATGAAGGCTACACTGTCAGTAAAATGTGGCAGGATACCAACATTAAATCTTGACGACAGGCTTTTTTGGAAGGATTATCTACAGGATTGAAGAGTCCATCCGGTAAGGGGCGACGTCTAATCATAACTCATATTGGCAGTGATAATGGGTTTTTAGATGGTGGCTCTTTAATATTCCAATCTAAAAAAACTGGAGGTTACCATGAAGATATGAACGCCGACGTTTTTGAGGAATATTTTGAGCAGGTGATTGCTAATACCCAAAAGGTTCAGTCAGAGTATTAGATAACGCTAGTTACCATTCTCGTCACATTGACAAGGTGCCAAACACACCATAGAGATCATTGAATGGCTAACAGACAAAAATATTAATTTTCCTCAAAAATCAGTCAAACCAGAACTTCTACAAATTGTAAAATTGAATAAGCCTCCTGCTCGATATGCAGTGGACGAACTAGCAAAAAAACGTGGTATTGACGTAGTGCGACCTCCCCCATATCACTGCCGATAGAACTGATATGGGCACAAGTGAAAAGTTTTATAGGTCGACATAATACTACATTCAAACTAAAAGATGTGCAAGCATTATTAGACAGGTCCCTATTACAAGTTACCAAAGAAAATTGGCAAAAAGCAATTCATCGTGTTCATTAAAAGAGGAAGAAAACATGTGGAATCTGGACAAAATCTTAGATGCAGACATTACAGTGACACCATTAACAATTTCAATAAATAATGACTCCTCAAGTGACGATTGTGATTCCGACAGTGATGTAGAGAGATTTGCACTTACTAATCTAGACTAAGATGAAGGAAGAACTATTTAAAACAATTTACAAGTGGCATGTTCATGTTAATTTGGTAAGCAAATTACAATTAGTACCTATCATAACATTGTATTATTTAGAATTCGAGCCATAATTTAACGGTCAACATTTTAAACCATGCACTCTTATCTAATAGGATATCTACGCCTTTTCATAATTTAAAACTTAAACAATACAACAAATATTAACAATATATACCTCTAATACTGTTCCTAAGCCTACGCCTATTATTCCCTTAGAAAGTGTTAAGATAAGACTCAGTCATTGTTATCTTTCTTCAATATCCGTCGGCACAAATATATTTCTTGTTTTCACAACATACATTACAGCAAGTAGTGTAAAATTACATATTTTGTTTGGTCCACTTGTGCTGAGCAAGTCCCATAAAATTTTGATTTATTACACCGCACCGATTGCGATTTTACTATAGTGCCTTAATACCGAATTCTAAGATATTGACAAAAGTATTATAATATGTTTAAATGGAAATAAAGTACAAAAAGTGCCTAAATACGGAATTCTACGATTATAAAAGAGGTATTGAAAAAGAGTATCTGGAAATTTATTCACAACCATCACAACTGAATTTTCTTAAAGGTAAAAAGGTTTAATAAGGGATAATGATTGACATCTATTTGGTCGTTGGTTCTACATGGAAAATTTCAAAATTTGAGTCGAAAGTGTGTTGGTTTGTTAATAGATGATTTGAATAGTTGGAATCTAATTTGTTGTTGTCATAGCTGCGTTTGTGTTCTGAAATTATAGTTTTAAAGTTCCTAAAAGTTCTACCGATATAAATATTGTCACTGTTGTCGTTACCACATTTTAATTTATAAACACCTGATTTGTTTAATTTTGAGGATTTAGATTTGTTATTTTTAATGAATTTAGATTGATTGTAATCGGTTTTAAAGCAAATATTCATATTTAAAGATTCTAAAAATGATTTAATTTTTAAGGATGGTGTTCCAAAGTATGTTAAGGTTTTAAATTGATTATTTTTATTTTTATCTGAAGGATATACTTGTTCTAAAGTGCGTTTGTTAATCTTTTTATTTAAGATATTGTCAATTAAGTTTGGATCGTAATTATTATTAACTGCTATTTGTTTTATAATATATAGTTCTTTGTTGAAATTATTAGTGTTTAATGGGACTGTTAACAGTCTGTGTATCATACTATTGAAGGCTGCTTTATGACTGAATGGGTGGACCGAACTATTATGAATTGTAGGTAATGTCTGTATGTGATGGTTTGCGAAATATAGAAAAATCATGTTTATTGTTTATATTTGAAATTGTAAGGTCTGAAAAGTTTAGACTTATTTTCTTCAAGTTCTAAATCTTTTAGAAGCCCTTGAGATTAATAAAAACAAATATTCAGGTAATCTTCTTTAACGATTAAATAGATATCAATCATTCTCCCTGATTAAACCTTTTTACCTAGAAGAAAATTCAGTTGTGATGGTTGAGAATAAATTTCTAGGTGAACTTTTTCAATACCTTTTTTAATAATCGTAGAATTCCGTATTTATACCACTTTTTGTACTTTATTTCCATTTAAACATATATTATAATACGTTTGTCAATATCTTAGAATTCCGTATTATTGCACTGTATAAATTAAAAGTTTTTCATTATATCTTCACTAGTTTGATAAAGCTACTGTGTAGCGAAACGCGTCACTAATTTTAAATTGAACATCAGTTCAAAATAAAATGAAGATTTGAACAAATTAAATTGTTTTATTTCATCGTTTAGTCTGGATCTTCATCAAGTAAAAGCCTCATCTATTCAATTTTCGAATTCTAATAATCTTTTTCCGTTGTTATTTCTAGTGACTTCTCCATGCATCCCTATTGTTTCTTCGGTTTCATCATCTTTCTTCCTTACTCTACTATTTAGATCTCCTATTATTATTATTCTCCCCTCAGTATCATATATTTCCTCAGCCATCTGATCCCATAATTCATCTTTATTTTTTGCTGACTCGTCTTCATTTGGCGCACATACTACTAATAATGTTATGTTTACTCTTTCTTCCATTTCTATTTCAATTTTTAATATTCTTTCATTGACAGCTGTCTATTGTCTAATATATTTTATATTCTTGTGATGTACGATACAACTTATTCGTTCTCTGGCTCTATCTTTCTGTTCCACTCCGCTATATAACATAATGTGTCCATTGTCCAATTCTACTTCACTCTTTCCTTTCTTTTTTGTTTCAGTTACACCTATGATATCCAAATCATTCTCTTCAAACTCCTCAATTAATTCTTTTTCTTTTCCTGTTATGCTTCTAACATTCCATGTTGCTATTTTCCATAATTTTCCTTTGGTAATTCGTCTCTTCTCCTGTATCAATGTTTTTTGTCCATAATTGTGATTTGTTTTATTCTCCATTTTATCCAATTCCTTAAAATTTTGTCTCATATCCGTTTTCATAACCTGGTTCCTTTCTCCTGTCTTGTCATTATTACTTATAATTATGTCTGCTAATTTTTCTCAGTTTCTCCTCTTCGTTATCCCACCTCCATTCTTCCGTCCCTATATATAATTTTCTATACCCTATTTTAGGTCGTATACTTATCATAAAATAATTTGTTGTCGATTCTGACAAGAAAAATTCATTTAGTTCATTAAAAGTATAAATTTGTTTGTTTGGTGATAAAAATGGTACAAAAAGAGTTAGAGGTATTAATAAGCATGTAGTGAGTAAGTTAACACTAATACTGTTAGTAATGCACTAGGGAAATATCATGCAAGGTCTATTTAAAAAAAAATTAACGTTAAAAGATATAACCAGATAAAAACTTTATTTATATAAAACAAGAGTGTATACATCAATCTAGATTAAAAAAAAATATTACAATAGTTGATCATCTCAAACTATCATTATAAAAATACTTCACTATTCATGTACAATTATTAGAAAGAAGCGATTACTGTTGTATGTATAATTAATTGCGTCCGTTTCAAAAATATACATCGTCCAAATCATTTAATTAAAAAAAAATTTTACGTTTAAAAATTTTAGAATTTTATTTTGTATAAATTTGAAACGAATTCTAGGATTTATTACAGAGGTTTTAGTATTAATGTATTATTTGTGGAAGTAGGAAAGGCGGTCGACGCATGCTTTTAAATTGCTCTCAATTTCTCGGGAGCACCTATAGTACCAACCTCATTGTTCTTTGGGATTTCGTTATCTACGCTATTCTCCAAGGGCTCTCTATCTTTGGAAGGAGATATGGTTGGTATTACTTCTTCAGAATTCTTATCAGTAGGTTTAACGTCAATTACACGAACTTTGAAGAAAGTACTTCCGTTTGGTGAATCTTTGTGGTATTCAGTATGGTTGATTATGACTTTTTGACCGTCAATGATCTAAAAATTAAAACAAATATTAAATTACTAAAACTATATGTAGATGGTGCATTTTTTCACAAAATCTGTTAATTTCAAAAGACCTTAAATATAATAATGTTGCGAGGTCACCAACTCAAAGCCGGCCCTGTCCTTCGACTGGAAATTTTGGTGGCTGCGCCGGGATTCGACAACATTCCGGAATAAGGTTTTGTTTGTGTATAGCGCGGAAGGCACTAGAGTTTTCGAGAGTCGAGAAGGACTATATATACGCGGGTTTTTGAGCGAGATAACAGTTAGTTCGAGAGAGTTAGTAAAACGGACAGTAAAAAGTTAGTTTACAGACAGGCAAATTCATATCAAACTTGTCAATTAGCAGTACGAATAATATGGCACGTTTTTTTTACATAATTGATCCACCATTGGTTGACTGACGTCAGTCTCCGCTGCACCGACATGATAGAGTTATCAGCGGCAAATAAAAAAACGCAGTTGTTGTTGTTGTTTACATCATATATCAATGTATCTGACAACTGACAATCGATACCACTTGAAATTTCTTCAATTTCTGACGCTGTTAATAGTGCAGTCCATTTCTTTAATAATTCGCTATAACCGCTTCAAATCTTTACTTTTTTGAGGTTAAGCTGTCATTTTGTAATCTACCTCGAAACAGCGGTGGAGTGGTTTGCAATTTTGAGTGATGTAACAGTAATAAATGAACGCGTCCTTTCTTCAATCTGAAATCCACCAATGAATATAAAAACGTAGTTGGTGAATTGGTGGATCTGCCGGTGATTAAAAAAATGCCTTTTATCAACAAATATTCTGGGCTGACCGAAATTTTTATTGAAAAAGGCAGTGTCGTCAATGTTGTTAATTACTACAGTTGTATGGGATTTAAAAAAAAACATTTTCTTGTGCTCTTCAATTTTAATTTGCTTGTAGTGTTTCCAGGAAAGCAAAAATACCATAATGACATCAATATACACACACCTCTATCAAACCCCTCCCTTCCAGGATGCACTCCTCTAGAAGCAATGCATCCCGGGAAGGACATTCCTCCACCCCTCATCTCTTCCGATGAGGCTTCAGTCCTATGTGCTGGGCTAGTCCATCTTCTTTTCTTGGTTTAGGGAAAAGTTCTGGCGGTCTTCTTTTTCTTCACTTTTCTCTCGTAGATCTTCTTAGTTTTTCGTCGCTCGCGGGGTGTGTGTATGTCGCTGCCTCTAAAAAGTGCAAATCTTTAGCCGACCTACTACGACTTAAGACGACCTTAGAGAGTGGATCCACTTGCTAAAGCTGGCCTTACTAGCTTTCTTGTCGGTCGTTTTTATGGACACGCAGGAGCTCTAGGTAAATGTTCTCGTTCTACTTACATCCTGTTGTTGTTTTTCCTGTCTTCTTTGCAGGCCATATTCCAGCTGTTTTCTTGGTCGTGCGTGTCTGTTGTAGTCCTCTCTGGTGTAGTTCCTGAGTTGTCTCAGTTGAGTGTTTGGGTATGTCCTCAGTTCTTCGAATCATCTTCTTCTGGATCTGGCTTCCATGACTTCTAGGATCTTCTTCTGGTCTAATTCCCGATAGAGCTGATCGTTCCTGAGGTAGTATGGTGCGTCAGTGGCTTGTCTCAGACAGATGTTTTGAAGTGCTTGGATCTTCTTCCGCCAGGTGGGCGCTGTGTGTCCGCAGGCTATGGAGGCGTTCGTTAGGATGGGTAGGATGATCATTTTGATCAGCTTTGTCTTCGTTTTTGGATATCCGGCCTAAGAGTCCTGCCAGTCGTTCTCTTGTTAGTCTTGCTTTGTTGAATGCGTATTCGACGTGTTCTCTGAAGGTCAATCCTTGGTCCAAGATGATTCCTAGGTACTTCGCCTTTTTGCTCCATGGCATTTCTTCTCCTACCACATCTATGTTGTCTTCTGGCATTTTCCTTTTCTTCTTGAAGTAGACTGCTTGGGTCTTCTCAGCATTGACCTTTATCGTACACCAGTCGTCTATGCTTTCTTCTTCGAGAAGCCGCTGTGTTACCATAGCTGGTTAAGTACTACTTGTTACTATGGCTGTGTCGTCTGCGTAGAGGGCCATCATGGTGTTGTTCGTCTTAGGAATGTCTGCCGAATAGATGTTGAAGAGTAGTGCTGATAGTACTGTTCCTTGTGGTACTCCTGTTTCAGTTACTCCCAGTTCGGATTTGGTGTGTCCTATCCTGATTTTGAATGTCCTGTTCTTCAAGTAGTTGTAGACTAGTTTGGTAAGTGACGTCGTGTATCCTGCTTGTTTCACCTTGTAGATCAGGCTTTCGTGCCTGACTCTGTTCAAGGCTTTGCTGATGTCCAAGAAAGACATTAATAGTACGATACGCGTCAAAATAAACAGTACCGAAAATTGGAGTACTGTGAAATTACTTACGCGAAACTCGTTTGTCATGTCCACCAACTGACAAGTTGACACTAATGACAGTCGCCCTGAGGATATTTTGATATGTTATAAATAGCACTAAATCAAAATCAAATAGCTACTAAGAACCACTTGTTGCGCAAAAAACTCTTGTTTATCTCAGTGCGACTGTCAGATGACGTAACGTGAACTTGCCCTATTGTCTTACTGTTAAAATCTCCTTAAAATAGTTCTCACAACTGAGGAAAAAGTGTGTTACAAAGTCACCAACTCAAAGCCGGTCCTGTCACTAAACTATACATTTTGGAGAATGCGAAGCGTCTGTTTTCTAGAGTCTTCTGGTACGACAGTTTTTATGTTTACGAGGAGAGTGGTAAATTCAAGAACCTTCGAAAATTGAGAAATACTATAGCGACTTAACCATACCAGACTTCTTTATATGGGGTTATGTAAAGGAGAGATGCTATAACCCTATGAAGTACTATAATTATTTTTAGTCTCTCTATCATCTCTCAAGTTTTTGGTACGAAGTCCTGGGACTCCCTGTATACTCGAACAGATGAATTCTATTTTTAGTCTTGTATCATAAATCGTCGCTATGGTGACACATTTCTAATGTTTCAATGAGACGGGATTCACTTACCTGTGTTTCAGATGTTGTATTTCCTTTTCCCAAATCGATGTCGCTAATCTGTGGGAAGCCAACGAATCCTAAGGATGATAAATCAGGAATTTCATCAGAAGAGTTTCCACCTCTAATTACTGGGAATCGATTGAATATTGATTGCATTTGTTGATTGATTTTCGTCATAAAACCTACAAACATTTAAAATGGCGAAATTAATAAAATACTTAACATTTATCAGTTGGCTGCACATAAATAGACAGTTCAGTAATTGTTGAAACCACACGTTCAACAATTTGTATTTGTACTTCAACAAAATACGTCTACCTTAGTTCAAAATTGCGTTTTGTTTTCTTTTCCTGGCGGCTGACCGGCGCCTTGCAATATTTACTATTATTCTTCGGCAGTTGAAGTAGGCGTGACCAAACGCACACTTCGCGCCTGAATGCATTATTTTCCTGGTTTTCACGAGGCTAGCTCAGCTGGTAAGAATGGATGTTGAGTTTCCAACCCGATCGGTCTCCCAGCTAAGACCTACCACTCCTTTACCGGTATAAAACCGATATTTTCAGACCAAATGGGTCAAGTGTCATAGTAATTAATACAATTCCTTTATTTCCTGCTTAATAAGTGAATTTTTCTATAAAGTTAAAGTTTGTATAGTGATTCAAACCCAAAGCAAAGTTATATTTCAAGAGAATAGTGCTTTGAAAACCACAATGGAAAGAGTAAGATCGATCTAATAATTATTATTTCATACTGAAATGCTTTTCTATATTCATCGTTCCATCTGTAGGTATTTTCGACGTTAAAGTTTATTAAAGTTTATTGAATTGTTAACGAAATACAGTTATTATTTATGCGAGAGTCATCCTAGTCATCCTATAGAATTCCAGTCCACTAAATCGAAGGCATCCTATTTTTTACGACAGCATAAAATTTGTTGTCATTTCAACCGATGTGGCATCAACGGATGTGGATGTGGATTCTTTAAGTACCCTGCAAAGATTAAAATCCGTCTACTCAAACCACCACCAACTTTTCAAAATCCAGTCGGATAGTAGGAATGTATCTTTCTTATGGGTACCATCACATTAACGAAGACGCCGATACCTCAGCTCAAGAATCAGTCAGCAACAGTCATACCCCAAAATTAGAGGTGATACCTCATCAAGACCACAAGGTAACTGTTAAGAATTTTTTATGGATAAGTGGCAATATAAATGGAGCCTTGAGACCCGCAACAAAATGCATGAAATTGTGACAAATGTGAGAGAAACTCCTTCCCTGTCGACTTCAAGAGCTGAACAAATAAAAGCTACCCGACTAAGGATTGGACACACAGCCCTAACGCACAAAATACTAATAAGCAAAAAAGACCCGCTTCAATGTGCCCAATGTAATGAAAATATGTCCATCAAACATGTTATTCTAGAATATCAAACCAGCGAAGACAATATAGGATCCCCAACAGCTTACAGTTAGCTCTCGGAGACCAAATGAACGATTCCTTAAGTTTTTTAAAAGCCATAAACATGTACAATTTGTAAGTTTACTGTTATTCTTTACTAAGTAAATTCCTTTGTAACCACTGAAGTGCCAATAACCCTAGTGGTAGACGCAGTTTATGTTAAATAAAAAAATAATAAAAAAAACTCATGAACAAAATTACACTTAAAAATTTTGCTTATTTTTAAGCAAAATGCTCGGCCTAACTCAGTTGGGCTGTAGGTACGTGTAACATTTTTATTTAATGGGCGCCACTGGCTTATAAATCCACAAGTCCAAGCCAGGAAACCTCTGGCTGTTATCAGGTCTAGTTTTTCCTAGCAACCGAACAGAAAAAAAAGAGAAAGAGAATAAATGAAACTCAATTGTAACCGCAAACCTTATAATGGTCTAATAATAATTAGTAATGCCTAAAAAGACTTAATACATGTAAATATGCCAATATTAGAAACTATCTATTAGAACCGGTACATATAACTATTTCCTTGAAGGATACTTTAACTTTACAGCCTCAACGTGTACACGTGAAGTTGACATCCACTTTTCTATTAACCCTTATCTAATCTAATTCAATATTTACTCGTTTATTTTACCACTCTAACAGGTTTGCGATATTGAACCTAGTTTCGATCTAAACTCGGACCTCAGCCCAATCATCATTACTTTGAGTACCAAGCCGATTTGGAGAAAACCTCAACCCAGACTCTGCAATAAGAAAACTGATTGGAAACAATTCCAGGAACATATTAATGAAAACATCAAATTAAACTGGCAATTAAGAAATCAACATGAAATTGAAGAGGTAGTACAACATATAACAACGTTGATTCAAGAAGCATCCTGGCTCGCTACACCAACGAGTGACAAAGTGGTAGATCAAAAATACAATATTCCTCTTCATATAAAAGAACTTGTCATAGAGAAACGTAGAGCGCGTAGAAGATGGCAAAACAGCAGAAACATAGTCGACAAAACGCTCCTTAATAATCTTACACGTAGACTACGTAGAGATATTCAAAAAACCAGAAATGACTCTTTCCAAAGGTACTTATCGGAATTATTACCGGAGGACCACTCATTATGGAAAGCAACAAAAAAATTAAAAGATAAAGGAATCTGGTGGTACCTGGGCCCGATCGAATGCAGAAAAAGTAAACACCTTCGCTGAATACCTTGATAAAATATTTACTACTCCACATGAAGCCAATAATGAAGATGATAACATAAATCAGTTCCTAGAAGCACCTGGTCAACTATCGCTCCCATTAAGATCATTTTCTCCCACTGAAGTGCGCAAGGAAATAAGCTACCTTAAAACACACAAGGCACCGGGCTTCGATTTTATAGTCGCTTAAGTACTGAAAAACCTTCCTAGAAAAGGGATCGTATTGCTGACTATTATCTACAACAGTATACTGAGATTAAACCATTATCCTATTCAGTGGAAACTTGCACATATAATAATGATCAATAAACCTGGTAAGCCACCAACGGAAGCAAGTTCTTACCGACCAATAAGTCTTCTTCCCATAATGTCTAAAGTATTCGAACGCCACATCCTAAATAGAATCGAAACTACAATTACTATTGATGATCTCATCCCAGACTACCAATTTGGATTTAAGAAAGAACATTCAACGACCCAACAATGTCATAGAATTGTGAATAAAATAAAACAAAGCTTGGAAGACAAGGGATTATGTGTGTCAGTGTTTCTCGATATACGGCAAGCATTTGATAGAGTATGGCACAGCGGCCTCCTTTAGAAAATTAAAAAATATCTACCCGACCAACTATATCTCCTCTTAAAATCATATCTAAACGATCGACACTTTCAAGTAAAATTTGAAGATGAACTCTCAACCTTCCATCAAATTAAAACTGGAGTACCCCAAGGCAGTGTCCTAGGCCCTTTCTTATACTTATTATATACGGCAGATGTACCAACTACCAATGAAACGCTCATAGCAACATTTGCAGATGATACAGCAATTATGACATCTAATACTGATCCTAACACAGCTTCCAACCAACTTCAAAAGCATCTAACTCTTCTGCAATCATGGCTAAAAAAATGGAAAATCGAAGTCAACACTAATAAATCTAACCAAATTACTTTCACCACAAAACAGTGTGCCTGTCCGCATGTTACCATTAATGATGATCCAATACCGATATGCAACGAGGTCAAATATCTTGGTCTTCATTTAGATCAAAAACTGACATGGAAAACACATATCAAAGCTAAAAGAAGACAACTCGATATAAAAATTAAAAATATGTATTGGCTAATTAACAAAAAATCACAGCTATCTACAGAAAGCAAAATCTTAATCTACAAGACCATATTAACACCTATATGGACATACGGTATTGAATTGTGGGGTTGCAGCAAACCATCCAACACCAAGATTCTGCAGTCCTTCTAATCTAAAACCCTCCGTCTATTAATAAAGACTCCATGGTATGTTTCAAATGACACTATACACAGAGATCTAAGAATACCATATATCAGAGACATCATCACAACTCGCTCAAATAAATACAGAAAACGATGCTCAGATCATAGCAATCAACTTATCAGTAACCTGTTCAACCTACCAATAGAAGAAGGAAGACTAAAAAGAATTTGGCCCGAAGATCTGTAAAAATCCAGAGAACCGTAAATGGACGGTACCTGACTCAAGCCACCAATCCACATACCTCATTTACCTATTACTCTAGAGTGTAGTAGATTGTAAATTTGCAGTTGAATAAAAAAAACAGGTTTAGAGAACCGTAAATTAAAGAAAGTGTTCAATGTAGGGTTCTTTTTACCATTAAAACCAGAACAAAGCAATAATAGGTATAACCACGGTAGAAATAGAATAAAATTGCACAAAATAACAGAAATGGGCTTATCTGATTGTCTAGATGTTGAACAGGAACCTCCAATGCCATCTAGAGCTTCACACGAGACGAGAGTGGGCGAGAGTATAAAAAAATCTCGTCTCGATCTCGTCAATTCCGAAGAAAATGAGTCTCGTTAAGTCTCGGTCTCGTCTCATTCAAGTCTCGTTTCCGGTGTTCTCGTCTCGTCTCGCTCAATTCTAAATATTGATAATACAATTTTTGATGACCAATAATTTAAACATAGTAACGCTTGCATCACATCAGCTTTCAATGATGTACGTGATTTTATCATAATCATACCTGCTGTAGAAAATAATCGGAATTTACGGAATTCTACGAATATTAACAAAATTATTGAACAAGTTTACCTGGAAATGCATTCACAACATTCACCCCCGACCTATCTTCTAGGTAAATAAGTTTAATAAGGGGGAATGGTTGATATCTATTTGTTCGTTAAGACGATTACCGGAACATTTTTTTATTTACTTCAAGAGCTTCGAAAATATTTAATTTAAAGGCTTATCATATTAATGAAACCTCAACCATTCTGCTGAATTTTATGACCCTATTGTATATGAGGCGATACAGGACGTGTCGATTTAATTTTGGTAAAACCGACCTGTTTTATCATTTTATTCCATACGGAAAAGAAGAAAGACACACCACTTTAAATTTACAATAAAATAATTTACAGATAATCACCAGATTTTATATATTGTAAAATGTATTGTTCTCTAAGTAGACCGTTTCAAATTTTTGTAATAAAAACTTCATAAAAAAATTTAATGAGACTCTCGGATTGCGCTGTATGTGGTCTCGGTATCGCCCATAATATTTTCAAAAATGTCTCGTCTCGTCTCGTTTCGAGTCGAGAACGAGACGAGACGAGAAAAATCTCGCTCTCGTGTGAAGCCCTAATGCCATCCTAGTAAATACTCAGCACGATCCCTTAACGGTACCAGTAGCCATGGCGAATTTCCCAACTAATAAATTTAATTTCGTGGTAGTTAATTTGGATTTTAGCCCCGTAAATAAACCCTAAATTTAAATAAAAACGATTGTATTAACTAAAAGAAAATATTAATAATTATATGTGAACTTTACCTCTGGAAATGAGGTTTTTTTTCTTAACAAAAACCAAACTGGAACTTATTCGATAGATGAATCCTCCTAAGAGTATAATTAGCGTGTAGAACACGGCCTAAATTATTTAAATAACCTGGTGGTTCATTAATCCAATTTCGCCATAGGCGAATTATTTAATTTTATTTTTGGGTTTCGGAAAATAAAGAACAATTAATTTAATAAAAAAAAATAATAATAAAATGGTAAAACAAAAGTCTACGTAACAATGTTTAATTTTAATTTAATAATTATTATTGATGCTGTTGATATTAAGAATAAATTATTTTTATGTCGTAAAAATTGTAAAGTTTTCTTTAAAAATTTGTATCCTTTATAAAGAGAGAGATATTGGAATAAATAAAAAAACAAAATATCGAGGATTTCTAATCATTTACAAAGAAAAAATCTGTAGCCCACAGTTCACCCTACAGGGAGTTTAGAATTTACGGTAGGTACATAAATATTATTTCATAACACCCGGTATAATAAATTGTCAAATTTATTATTAAAAACATTCAAAATGCTTATGATAATTTTAATGAATTTCTTACAATGTGCCAAAAAAATCATTTTAATCGGTTGAAAATTAAGAGTTATTCTAAATAAAAAAATAAGCAAAATTTCAACTGTTGCGTTAATTTTGTCCACGAGTTCATTTCAAGTCGAGAAAACGAACTGCTTGGACAGAAATAAAAAGTGATAATGAAATTTTTAATCAATATATTAAAATAGATAAAAATCTATCTACTTTTGTCATTTATAAATATGACATTATTTTACAAAGAAAAACTTGGAATAACGAAACTATTAGTTTTTAGAGTGTAAAATAACGCAAAAATCTATTGTATTTTTTTTTGTTTAAACATTTTTATTAAAATCGATGGAATGGTGTTCATTACTTACATCTCATTTCATAATGTGCTTCCAGTTCCAATCGGTCTAACCTTTCAATAATATCCATTTTATCCATAATAGTAAAGAATTAATAATATTTACCAATATAAATATGTTTATGTTTCAAAACATGTAAATAAACTAAACAAACAATCACATAAACACCTGTATTGTGACACGCCCCGTATACAAGTATTCAGTACCTATAATAGAACAATTACACAATCGAGACGGTATCATTATCATTCAGACTGCAGACTTCCTGGACGAGCTAGTTGGTTTTAAATATTGCACCCACATAATTCTTCTAGCCCACAAATAAAAACAACATTTTTTTTACCCACTTTAATCCTTGAAAATAACATATTTGGTTTGTTTGTAGGATTTATTGCATTTAACAACATTTTTTTTTATAAGGCTACTCAATTAATCGTCCTTTTTTTTCTCTACTCGTTCATATAACCAGTGACGGATAAAGTGTGAGGTATAAAACAATTTTATCAGCAAATTATTAATTTTTACTGTTTGTTGATTAGTTTATCAAATATATGTAGAAGAGCCGTTAAATGTAAATATATAAAATCTCATTTAATTAGTGTGTTAATGAATATTACAACCTGTCAGCCTGTCAACAAATAGTTTAGTTAAGACCAAAGTTTCAGACCAGGGGTCCCCAACCTTTTTGCACCTGCGTACCACTTGACTTTTTGAGAAATTTTGGCGTACCACCAGACCGAAATATTTTAATAAACGTATAATATTTACTCTTCTAAAAGTGTTCAAAGGCTTTTTGAATTAAATTCCTGAGAAAACTTCATATTTAATAATGGTTAGATATTTGTTTATTTATAACAGCAAAAAATTAATCATTATACAAAATATACTTTTATAGTCTTTAGGCGAAACTCGTTGTTGTTTGCCTGTGATTAAAATATCAACATTAGGAGAAATGGAACTTATCTTCACTCTCAAGTCCTCTTCAACACTTACTATGCTTCCATGTTTATTTTTTATGTACAAGAGCTCCGAAAATCTACTCTCACACAAGTAACTCGTAACAAGTGGCATCAAAAATAGCAGAGTTTGCCGGAAGATCAAAGGAGAACTCGGATTTACAAACGATCTAGAAGTTAATTAAAGATTTATCTTTAAAATAATCTTCCATGGAACTATCTTCTGCAATATGGATAAAACTTTTTTTTAGTTCCAATTCATTTGGTGAGGTTCCCAAAAAGGGATTTCTGAATCCACTTTTGAATAATCTTCAGAGAAATACTTCTTAAAGCTTTTTTGAAGGCCTTCCAAGTGAACAATGAGGTTGCAGATAACCACATCTGGCATTGGAGATATTTCATTTTCTTCAAAAAATGATGATAGAGTGGGAAATACAGATAAATTCTCCTCCTGTATTTGTGAACAAAACAGGACAAACTTTCTCTTGAAGGAGTTTATTTTGCCACTGGCTGTGAATGCTGTGTTTGGTCCCTGAAGTCCCAAGTACAGTGTGTTGAGTTTGTCAAAAATGTCGACTAGATAAGCCAATCTTCATCAGCAAACAATTTTTTCAGGTCATGATTTTTTTCACTTAAAAACATAAAAATTTCTAATCTCAGTTCAAAGAGACGGTTCAAAATTTTCTCCCGAGATAACCACCTCACTTCTGCTTGCAGGAGTAAAGTCTTGAACTTGCCACCCATTACTTCACACGTCAAGGAGAATAATCTTGTGTTTAGAGCCCAAGCCTTTATGAAGTTAATAACTTTCACCATGGGGGAAGAGGGATAAGACAGGTCTCGTTTCTCGGTGCAGGCGCCGGCGCCGTCACTCCTCCACTTCTGCAGAGACAAGCAGACAAAAGCTCACATCACTCACGCGTACCACCGGTTGGGAACCCCTGGCTTAAGCTATACATAAATTGGATTTTTAAAGTTGATGAGTCAGTCGAAAAATGGAATTAGGAAGAGAAAATTGTCGCGCTATAATTTTTCACAATTTTCGAAGACCGTTGTCTCAACAAGAGAATGCCTTGCCAAGTTCGTTCCTGTTTTCGGCAATAAAGCACCATATCAGTCGACAATTTCTCGTTGGTATGGGGAATTTAAACGTGGAAGGATTAATCTTAGTGACGATCCAAGAACAGGTTCACCAACAACGGCAGTCACCTAGGAAAACGTCGATGCTGTACGTAAACTGATCGCATATCGTGAAATTGGAGTAAATTACGTCGTACCGTATTTTATCAAATTTGATAGTGTTCTTTTGTTTTTATCCCCATTTAGAAAATTCTATTTTAGATCACCAACCCCTTTCAGATACAAAATTCCTTTAATAAATTAGCATCGAAATTTTCCGAGTTCTCTTTCATTTACACTGATGCATCCAAAACAATTAAAGGAAATGCAGCAACTTACATGTATGTAAAGATAAAGAAATTACTCTATATCTGCCACAAAATTGCAGTATATACAATGGAGAGGCGTTTGCTATACTCCATGCTCTCAAAATGTGCAAAACATTAAATGAAAACAACTTTCTTATTATCTTTGACTCATATTAAGCACCCTAACAGATCTGAAAAATGTATTCCCATCATACCCGATCCATGAACTCGTTAAAAAGGAACTTTATAACTTGCGAGATAAAAACATCTCGTTTTTATGGGTACCGTCACACATGGGAATAAGAGGTAAAGAGGAAGTTGACTCCTTAGCCCTAAAATCAACTTCCACTGATAATTTACCACTCCTTTCAAAATGTACCCACAGATCCTCAATAAAAAAATACATTTACCAAAAAAGGCAATTCATCTGGGAAGACACTGAAACCAATTTGAGATAAATAATGCCCGAAATTAAAACCAAACTCCCACTGCCAAGCACCCGCACCCGCAGGAGTGGCCTAGCCCTCGCATTCACCCCCTCTCTTTCACCCCACACCACCGCTCCGTACAGCGTACTCTGCTATACCGTTATATCAATTACTCTCCTCTTCCATTCTCCCGGCCTTTTCACATTACACATAAATCTCCCTAGCCATGCTGCCCTCACTTTCCCCTTCTCTGCCACATTTAACATGTGTGTTTAGAAGGATAACTGGCTATCCAACCACACCCCTAGGTATTTCACACACACCTCCATACGAATTATCCTTCCCTTCACCATCACCCCCCACTTCCCTCGTCTTGCTCTGTCCCTTCACTAGCAACCCCACCGTTTTATCTTTCGCCACTTCCAGTCCTCACCGCTCTTTCTTCACAATCTTCCTACACATCCTCTTCGCCTTTATTTCTATCTCCACCTCTCCCTTTGCCATACATACCAGACACACATCGTCCGCATACACCGTAATCTCACATCCCTCTTCACATACTATCCCACAAACCTCATCAAACACACTCAACCAGAGCATCGGTAACAGAACCGTTCCCTGAGGCTCTCCAGCCTCCGTCTCATAGCTCCTCTCTCTAGAGTCTACTATCACACGCCTCGTCAGGTAGTCCTCTACTAAGTTAACCAACCCTTCCCCCACTCCGAGCCTCAGCAACGCGGTCAACAACGCCCGTTTGCTGACACTGTTGAACCCGTTCCCGACGTCGAAGAACACGAGTAGGGCCAATTTCTTGTTCCTCCAGTTGCCCTCCCTAGTCCATTCCACCAAGCCCATCACCATGCCCAGCTCCGAGATGCAAGATTTCCCCTTCGTAAACCCGTGCTGGTTTACCCTAAGACCCCAATTCCTACCAACTTCTTCCTCAATCCTATCCTTTATTATTTTCCCCTCCATCAAGTTTCCCGTACTACACAGGCTGATGGGCCTATAGACCCCCGCCCGCTCCCCCTCTCTACCCACCTTCTTCATCAGTATCACCCTGGCCCCCTTCCAGGCTTCCGGGAACTCTTTCTCCCTCAGCACCCTGTTGAACAGTTCCCACAAGTACTCCCCATTGTCATCCCACAGCCTCTTCATCATATCACCTCTCAGGCCATCTATCTCTGGGGCTTTCCTTACTTTAATGTGTCTCCTCCCCCACTCCTCTACTTCGCACTTCTCTACCTGCCTTATCCCCTCATAGGGGATAGGGTAGGGTCTAAACTAGAGTAGAGCACTCAGAATATTAGATTTTTTATCTTTAACAAACTATTGTAGTTATTTATTTCTCACAGATCTAAAGAGTTGTACTTGTCCAAGTTGTTTGAGCAAGTTTCTCCGCAAGTTCTCCGCTACTGTTCCCGTGATTACAATTTTTACAATATGGAATTTATCAGACTACCCACTGCATTTTACCTAACAATTTACGTTGTAGGTTTGAATTCACTAAATTGTTATTATAATGAGTGTTAATTAGCTGCCTGTTTGTAAAGGACATCTATTTTTAATTACAAATAAAACTGAACCATTAATTTTGACGACATTTATAAAATACTAAGGCAATGTCGTTAACGTGCTGAAAACGCAAATGTTCTGTGACACACAGATTCGGCAAATGATTATGTTCCGTATAGCCATTCCGTGAGTGGAAGAGAGGAAGCTATAGAGTAACAGAGGGAAAATATCTAGAGAAGTGGGTGTTTCGTAGAGGGGAAGTATCCTGTTATCTCTTGGACATAATATATACAGAACATTTGAATGAAAACTATCCACCCCACATAATAGTGAAGGCGTCACTTTTATGAAAAAATGAAAAAAACACGTCAAAAATCATATAAGAGGGGACGTATTTTTGCTCATATGTAGTCGTTATAACTTTAACTTTCTAACGGTATCTTAGCAGTTAACGGTATCTTAGCTGCTAACGGTATCCTAGCTGCTAACGGTATCTATCTTAGCTGCAAACGGTATCTTAGCTGCTGTGCTTACCACAGCAATTCAGATAGGAAAGATATAAAAGCGATAAAAATTGAGGTCTTTCCTCGCTGAAAGTCGACAGCAGAAAGGCGTTTCGTTAGTGGCGTTGTAAAAATGGAAGTGACGTTGGCAGATGTCTTATGGTCAGGATTGAAGATTGGGGTGGTGGCTAATGAGACGACAAGCGGGAATTAGAGAAAGCTTTGCGATATAAATTCGATAGGTCGATAGACATGTTACAAAATCCTTCTTAACTAGTTTTAAGAATACTTAGGGAGCGGTGCAGCACAATCTAGTCTTTTTAAGATTACTTTATTTTAAGACTGTCTTAAAGTTAAATGTGTTATCGGGCATTAATGACCTAAATGGAGATAAGAAATTGGTAATAAATATATTGGAAACACAGTCGTGCGAGCCACCAGTCTAATTATAGTTTGGCAAGTCTATCTGAAGCTACGGGGCATCCGTAAGGGGGGAGGAAACATGGCCGATATCGGTCATAAACGTACCAATAGCGTACGGTACCTATTTTATAAAAGTATTAAAAATAATAATAATTATTATATAATAATTTTATATAGAAACTGATTTATGCTTTGCTTTAAAGGTAAGGTATTTTTCAAAACACGGTACCTATTTGTTAAAAATCGTACTTGAACTCAATATGGATACGAAATAATAAGATACCAAGTAATACTGAAGATACGAAGGAAAATATTGACATTATAAACGCCACTGGATAATCAATGTCAATCAATTGTCGAAGTGAGAGGAAAGAATACACTCACGCGCTTGCCAATAGGAAGTCAGGTGGTGGTTACCTAGCAACGGATATTCGATAAATATTCACCAATTGAGTTAGTAGGAGGGCGTGGTAATTATGATTTTCGCACGACGTTGCCGGCTTGAAGGAAACCCATAACATATTTGCAAAAGTGTTCATCTTTTAATATACAGAAATTGAAAAAATAATATTAATAGACAAACTCCAATGAAACAAGCACATTAAAGAACTAACGTTTAATCATTATTGACATATTTAAATAATAATAAAAAGTCCATTTTCTAATTATTATCACTACAAACTTAGCACTTTAGGTTTTTCATAGTTAAACGTGGCAATATCGAATGTTTTCGACCACATTCCTTTCACCGCTTCAGTTATGTTTGCCAAACTATACGTAGAGAGTACTTGGGAGAAAAATCGCCAAATTGGTACCAATTGCACCAAGTGGAGCCGCATTCTTGAGTTTTGGCAGAGTTTGCCCGGGAATTGGGCGTGGTGTAATGGGTAGTTAAGATTTAGGTTAGAATGTATGCTTATGGTTAAATTATAGGTTATTCAATTTAGTATCAATGTATTTTCCTGACTCTGCACCCCCCACTATTCAGAATTTCTGTCAATTTCTTCAAAATAATATTCTTATTTCTGTCTTGGTTAAAACAGACCATTAGTTAATTTATCGAAAAGGGCAAGGAAAATGATTGAAGAACCTATTCAACTGCAATTTTTTCAACAATGTATACCTTCTTCAATGATTTTCCTTGCCCTTCTCGATACATTACGAGAGCTTCAAAATAGTGAGGGGTGCCGAGTTGGGAAAATAAGCTCTCGTTCAATGTATTTTATTATAATTATGAAATATATCCACCAAGCAGTTTGGTTATAAATTGTTATTCGATATAAGTAACAATTGCAAAATAGGCAGACACGCGCTAGATTGAAAGAATTTGTAGGCTGGCAATTGTTGCTTTGGGTTTTTTTTGGCCAGGGAGTTCAAATTAAACATTTGTCGAAGAAAGATGTGTTTTATTTAAACAGCCTCAACCTTAATTAAAAGGAACCCAAACCGAATAATTTAACATTATTAGAGTGATTCACCTTAATGCGGTGATTGTTATGTTCTTGAAAATGTCACTGTGACAATGCTGTTCCCGGGAATTTTAAATTTCCGGCCTACCCGCGAGGAAAAACGAACTTCCGCGTTAGAAACAGAGATACTACAGAAAGAAGCAACAAGCCATAGGCCGCTGTGTAAGTGGGAATGTCGGTCTGAACTCCGGTGAGAGAGAAAAAGACAGACGTCAGAGGTTTTTCTGTATTTGTCTCTCGGCTATAGAATGTGCGCCATTAGAGAAAGCCTGCACCTCTGACTTTCTATCTCTCTCTTATAAGCTAACGGGTTCCGAGCTGGATTGTTACCTCTATCTGTAGTATCTCTATGGTTAGAAACCCAACAACATAAAAGTCAAAATTTGATGTTTTGCCGATTAAGTGTATGCTTAGGTTGTCAGTTTTGCTCATGTGTTTTTTTCTATTCAAAATGGATGTGGATCAAATCAAGGGAATAATCTTATTCATCATCATTCAAGAAGATATGGAAGATGCTGCAGAAGCTGTGGAATTAAGGAAGTATAACGCCCTCACCTAGAACCAGGCCACCGCCAGCCATTGTTGGCTGGTATTTCTCACCAACGAGACCACCTACTTCGAAGAGTGAATGGTGACAGATGACAGGGCGCGGTTAGAACAATAATGGACGCTAAGCAATACAGTATTTTCCACTTTTACTTTGTTAAATAATTCAATAGATATTTAGTTTGGGTAAAGTACCACCCTTTATTATTTTAGTCCTTCAGAACTCGAAATAGAAGGATGTTTTACTTCTGCAACTAAATACTAGGTATTGTTTATCAACTAGGTATAATTATTATTTGGTTTTTCTTCTTCAGAAATATGAAAAATATTTCCATTCCTGCTTTACAGAGCACGAAAATACTTATATATCTTATCACTTTTCAATTTAAGCGACCAATTTTGAATTTAAATGAGCCTCACAAAAATGGAAGGCGAGGTTAAATTTTGGATGAAATTCGTCTTCTTTAATTTCGGTTCCTGAACTGCGACATAAATATTGGTACGTTCATAAACGCGGCAACACTGTGCACCGTTAATGTTTTCAAACTGACACTCAAACTTTCAAGAATACGACATTTTTGTTCCCGGGAGTGCAAGTGAATTAGCTTTCTTGGGAGCATTCCCCGGAAAGCTCCCTTCCCAAATAGTTAAGAATACGGGTCCTAGTAGCGCAAATACTGTCAACGAGAATATCGCTCAGAATATTCCAACTAGGTGCGGCATAAGGATATCCATTCCCCACTGAAGTAGGGCTGGTCTTATACCGACAGGTCCTGGTGACTTGAAAGGGGAAAAGCCCGAAATGGCCCACTACTGCACTAGCAAATTTCCAGTAGTATTGTGAGGGTGTGGCTGGTACTTCCGCCCAGTTCGTCGTTCCAGGAAAGATAGAGCCTGGGAAGTGAGTTTCCATAAGAATCTCAGCGCTCTGTTGGAGGTTGGCGGCTTTGTCGCCATTTTCCCTCGTCAGGATGCCGATACTCTTATGGTGGTCATTTGAGGGTGCCTTCTGTAGCCTAGAAACTTGTGAGAAATCTTCGACTGGCTCACAGTAGGCTCTCCAGGCTGCTCTTTGTTTTTGTTTGCAGACTTTTTTGTACTCTTTGAGGTTGGCTTGGTATGCTCCCCAGTCCTCTTTGAGTTTTGTTCATTTTGCTTTGTTAAAGGTCGTTCTCGCTGTCTTCATAAGGTGTTCCAGTTCAGGGCACCACCAAGTATTGGTTTTGCCATGCCCTACTTATCCCCTTCCTACTTAGACCAATGAAATGATCACACTAAATATTGAAGCAAAAAAAAAACAGGAGAAAAATATCATATTACTTTTTTAATATCATACTGTGCTGGATAAAAGCTCATATTGGAATAAAAAACAACGAAATAGTGGACAGTCTGACAAAAAAAGCAACGAAGGGAGATATAATGCAAGCAACCGAAAAGTAAAGTTTACCTTCAGTATATGAAGACAACTTGGTTATCGAAACGTGAGAAAGTGTAAATTGTTAGTGTTGTTGTAGTGGTAGTGTAAATCGTGTAAGAATAGAATAAATGAAAAATGGAAAAAAAGTAGATTCTAGTAGGGAAGACTAACAAATACATAACAAATTATTATTATCTATCACTGTTTAAACTATTTAAAAAAAAATCTTAAACATCTTATTTTTACAGCATGTTTCTACTTACTTTCAAAACCACTCAAGAAGTCATTGAACGGATTAGAAAAAGATGAGTCATAACCAAATCCTGTGTCAATAATTGGTTGATCGCCACTTGTTTCTTTCGGGGCAACGAAATCCACTTCATGATTGATCTGTGATGAAGTTGCTGAAAAAAAAAGAGAATGTGTTTAATGAGCTATTATCTACATAGATAAAATGCTATTCTTATAGCAATTTAAGTATAGTTTTTTATAAAGATAGGTATTACGATGAAAAAAATGCAGCCAATACTAAAAATACACTGCGCGTCAGGGAAAATGGGCCATGTATTCGCAACCCTTGTCAAACAGCGACTGCCTAGCTTAAACGCGGGGAGATCATGTTCCCCCTCCGCCAACCACCATTGGCGCGCATGCGTGAGCAGTTGAATGATTGTAAGAGCGCCAAATTTGAATATTTTAAACAAGATCTAACAATATGATGTTGTTGGTCGTTTTGTAGATCTGGTCATTAGTTTTTAAACGGGTTTGTTTGACGAGAGATTCATATCCTTTTTTTTTACTGTTATATTATTTGTTTCTATAAATTTAAATTTTTTTAATGTTTTTGTCGAGCGACTACATAATTTTTAAAGCATTGTATTCTAAATTAAACCATGATTTGTGACTGGCATTTTTATGATTACTTTTCAATAATTGACTCGTCATTATATCAATTTCATGAATTATAGACCGAATTTTATTGCACATTTCCTAGGCAATGTCGGCATCATCAAAAATAGTTACCGCAGAGAAATAAAACAGATATCCTACAATTAGAGCATAATTACAAATAATTTTACTGAATGGTGTAACATTATTATTGATGTGTAACATCTTTCCGCTCGATTCCCTACAATTTGTGGCTGTGCTTTCGTGAAATGGGACGGAATTATGTTACAGGAAGCCAGTGAAGCGCGCGCGATTTTTGATTTGACCAAAGAGCGCGAGCGGTGGTAAATTTCGGCATCAGATAGTAGCAACGAAACGAATTTACCTCCTTTGACAGTACGCGGTTCACGTGTGAGGTAAGTGGATTCAGTAAGTATAAATGGATGGAAGTTGGTAGGAATGGGGCTTTTAGGGAAAACCAGCACGGGTTTGCGAAGGAAAAATCATGCATCTCGGCGATGGGCTTGGT
The DNA here is from genome assembly GCA_947563755.1 of Lochmaea crataegi. Lineage (NCBI taxonomy): Eukaryota > Metazoa > Arthropoda > Insecta > Coleoptera > Chrysomelidae > Lochmaea > Lochmaea crataegi. The sequence continues at coordinate 1,817,388 of OX387423.1, read as the reverse complement.
GGAAAGGGCTAGGGAGGGCTGAACAAGAAATTGGACCTACTCGTGTTCTTCGACGTCGGGAACGCGTTCAACAGTGTCAGCAAAGGGCAGTGTTGAGCGCGTTGCTGAGGCTAAGAGTGGGGGAGGGTTTGGTTAACCCAGTGGAGGACTACCTGACGGGACGTGTGATAGTTGACACTAGAGGGAGGAGGTATGATACGGAGGCTGGAGTGCCCCAGGGCCTGGTTCTTGGACAGACGCTATGGAAGTGTGTGTTTGATGAGGATTGTGGGATCTTATGTGAAGAGGGATGTGAGATTACGGTGTATGCGGATGATGTGTGTCTGGTATGTTCGGCAAAAGGAGAGGTGGAGATAGAAAGAAAGCCGGAGAGAATGTGTAGGAAGATTGTGGAGAAGATAGAGCGGTGCGGACTAGAAGTGGCGGAAGATAAGACGGTGGGGTTGCTAGTGAAGGGACGGAGCAAGACGAGGGAAGTGGGGGTGATGGTGAAGGGAAGGAGAATTCGCATGGAGTGTGTGAAATACCTAGGGGTGTGGTTGGATAATCAGTTATCCTTTCGAACACACATGTTGAAGGCGGCAGAGAAGGGGAAAGTGAGGGCAGCATGGCTGGGGAGATTGATGTGTAATGCGAAGGGGCCGGGAGAGTGGAAGAGGAGGATCATTGGTAGGACGGTAGGAGGTGTGGGGTGAAAGAACGGGAGTGAATGCGAGGGGTTAGGCCACTCCTGCGGGTGCAGAGAGGTATATTGCTGAGGGTGGTGCAGGGGTACAGGACAGAGGGTGGACTGGCAGCAGCGGTGCTGGCAAGGACCTACCCATTGGACGTGATGGCTAGTGCCAGAAATAAACGCTGGAGGGGTGCGAGCAGAGAGGAAGTACAGGAATGGATGGTCGAGGAAATGAGGAGAAGGTGGGAGGAGTATGAGGGCGCGCTAAAAGGAGCGATTGGGAATAGGAGATATTGGATGGATCGGAAATTCGGGGAGGTGAACTTCTTGACACAGGTATTCACTGGACATGGGTCGAGAGTAGGGTACCTCCACAAGATTGGAAAAAGAGAGACTGGAGTGTGCGAGAGGTGTGGAGTGGAGGATGATGTGGGGCATGTGTTTAGATGCTGGAGGAACGAGGAAGAGCTGAAGAACTGTATGTGGTGGTGTATTGGGAGAATATGGTGTAGATAATGTTGAGGGGGGAGGAGGAATGGATGGAGGTAAGTGGCGTAGTAGAGAGCATGGTCAGGGGGAGTGAACGACTCGATGTGGCATGAGAGGTGGGAGTGGAAGTTAGGGAAAAGACGACGATGTGAGCGGAGAGTGTGCGAGGGACCGCCGCCCGTCTCGAAGTATGCTAGGGTAGTGATTCCGAGGCGGTGGTAACGGCGAGTTTGGTTTGTAGGCATCTCCTTGGGGATGAGTCCAACACTGTTTCGAATGAGTTTCCCATCTCGGCCCAAAAAAAAATAAGAATGGACTAGTGTGGGGCAGAATTCGAGAAAACCAGGATACTAGGGGGGCAGGGAAAATGAGGGGGATAAGGCAGGTGGAGTAGTGGGAAGAAGAGAAGGGGGGAGAAACATTAAAGTAAGGAAAGCCCCAGGGATAGATATGATGAAGAGGCTGTTGGATAACAATGGGGAGTACTTCTGGGAACTATTCAACAGGGTGCTGAGGGAGGAAGAGTTCTCGGAAGGATGGATGGTTACGAGTTTGAATTGTTAAATTCAGTTGAGATTGATGTTCTGACGAACTACAAATTGTAAAGTTAGCCAGACGAACGGATGTATTTTATGTCTTTGGGGCGAACATGTGTGCTACTAGTAGTTTTCTTAGTTTGATTCGTTGAAGAAATCCGACGATCAGAGATAATAATGGTAACAGAATATTGATGCCCTAAATATGCAGACATTGGGAGAAAAACTGAAAGAGATTGTCGAAGAAACTACCAAACACCAATTTAAATCAATAACACTTATATAAATAGACGTAAGACACTTTAATTTTTTCAAAAAATTCGTTGCAGGAGTGATATAGTGAGTGTTCGAAGACTAGATACTTTTTCCAGAAAGAGGAATAGAAAACTAATAGTGAAAGACATCATATACATCCTGTGTAATCTTCAATATTGTAAGCAAAATATTATTTATAAATTTTCATGCACTGAGCCAAAGAGAGGGATTGAAATCAATAGTTTATTACCTACCTCAAATTCAAACAACGCAACGATCGTTGTTGAGTACTCATGATTTTTGAGTACTTAGAGTAATCTATAATATAGCAGATTATCATTCAAGAGCCAAGAAAACCTGTTAGCAGATATGGGGCCCGTTTAGCGCACTTTTGTACTGCACAGGCGCGATGGTCCGCCGGGTGGAGCCGGAGGGGAGGGGGAGTGAGGAGCGTCTAATTGTAGCTCTAGTCGCCGACGTTGCCAAATTTGAAGAAAGAGACATTTAAAAAATGTGGAGAATAAAATGAGGTTAAGCATTTTTTTCGTTTTAAATATCTTAGCTCTTACTTTTTCAAGAAGAGCAAGGAAAAATAACCATTCCATACACCCTTCACCTTAATGAACCTTCAAAGGGAAAGGTTAATGGAATGGTCATTTATCCTTTCCCTTCTTGAAAAAGTAAGAGCCGCGAGCTGCGAGGAGCTAAGATATATATATAAAACGAAAAAAAAACACTTAACCTCATTTTATTCTCCACATTTATTAAATGTCACTTTCTTGAAATTTGGCAACGTCGGCGACTACAGCTACAATTAGACGCTCCTGGAGGAGTGCGTCAAAAGTCACGTGTCACGTCAATCGTCACGTGCCACGTCAAACGGCAAGTGAGGTTAGGAAAGCCACATATGGATCTTAGGTATACAGAGATAAGACGAGCAGAGACGTTCTTAGATATTTTTTCTTGTTCTATTTTGGTTATCCTACTGTCTTTATGAAAAATGAGTAAAATACAAATGAAAAATTTAAAAAAAATTGACGTTTTTTGTCCACTTGGAACTATTGTATTTTACCCATTTTTCATAAAAACAGTAGGATAACCAAAATAGAACAAGACAAAATATCTAAGAACGTCTCTGCTCGTCTCACCTCGGCATACCTCAGATCCATATGTGACTTACCTAACCTCACTTGACGTACTATGTGGCACGTGACGTTTGACAAGACATTTGACGTGACATGTGACGTTTGACGTGTGACGCACTCCCCCATCCGCACTCTCACGGAAAAGTTTTCTAACTACACTTGCGCGTTAAAATATCTCTATTGTTAATCACACTTGTTGGTTAAATAACTATTTTGAGTAATATGATAATATTCATGTGTGTTAAAAAAGGTTTGTTTGCGCACTACTTAAATTAACAATTCTTTGCACAGCAGTTAAAAAATGTTTCCATATTTACATTTTTAATGTTTATGTCTGGTGACATAATTATGAACCGATTTGCATGTAAATTGAATAGTTTTACATTTATATCATTTTCTAACCATTATTTACTAAATTAAACAATGATTCTGATAATAACAATAATAAATACCTCGGTCATCATACACTGTGTTCATTTGAAAAGGACCCACCCTTAATATTTCAGAAATGCGACATATTAGAAAGAAATGCCGAAACACGTCAACTTTTAACTTGATGGGGAACACTTTTTGGCGCTAATGTCATAAACGTCAGATTCACCCCCTCTCTACTCGAGATACACCTTACATTTTTTCAAATAGCGTTAGGTATCAAATCATACCTCATTTGAAAGGTCTGGTAAATCTCTATCCAATCATTTTGTTTTGCCTTTGATACCAGCCTTCAATTGTTATTTAATCGTTGTTTAAAATTGACTGACTTTCATCTTTTTGTATGCCTTTTGAAAAAATTTAAGGGGTATCTCCAGTAAGGAGGGAGTGATTCTGACGTTTATGACATTAGCGATAAAAAATTGTCGTGTTTCGGCATTTCGCTCTAATATGTGGCATTTCTGAAATATTAAGGGTGGGTCCTTTTCAAATGAACACAATATATTATATATTATTAATCGAGGTTCATTTTCGCAGAATGTTAACATATTTATATTATGACATTTGATTTTAATTGCGACGTATTTAAAGGACAAGGTAAACAACTATTTTACGTCAATATTTTTCAACTTAATGATTATCATGTAAATAAACTTTTTTTCCGAATGAATCACGTTTCATAAAAGCAGATAGTGTTCAATTATATTTTTTAAACTAACCAGTTAAAACCTGTAAAATAAAGTTTTTGTAGAATCATTGGAAAACACATTAAAAATTCATTCAAACACCTAATGATTATACACATATTATAATATACAGAGCATTTCAATGAAAACTATCCACCCCACATCATTCTGGAGGCGTCACTTTTATGAAAAAATGAAAAAACACGTCAAAAATAATATAAAGGGGGACGTCTTTTGGATCAACTTTCGTTTAGCTGAAATCAGTTATGTAAGAAATATTCGTTTATTTACTATTTGGAACCTTTTCCAAAAAGAAAGACTGGAATTTTTTTTGCCGAAATGCATAATTTTCATTTTTTCGACTTCAGAATAGCTGATACCAGTTACAAGAAAATAGGTTTCTTTTTTACATTTTAGACAATTTTCTAAATATAAACACGCAAAAAACTTTTTGCGGAAATATACCATTTTCATTTATTGATAAAAACAGGCTTGTACAAAACCGTTTGTCTCTCGAGATTTTTGAAGCGATATTAAGATGATAAGAATAGATATTATTCATTGATCTGTGTTAAAGGTCGGGAAGAGGATTAAACTCAATTTTTACATTGTTTATATTATTTATTATAGTTTATTTATTAGTTCAGATATTCTAAAGTCGGGAAAATAATGCATTTCCGCAGAAAGTTTTTTGTGATTTTGTATTTGGGGAGGCATCTATAAACTGAAAAAACAATTTTTTTTTGAAACTGGTTTCAGCTAAAAAAAGTTCACCCCGTCTTTTTTCTCATATGTAGTCGTTACAATTTTAACCCCCTTCCAATTTTTTAAATGGAACACCCTATACATTATTGCATTGTTGGATTCTACTCTACAATAGGATTAAAAAAATGTATAAAACATAAGTGAAAAGTCAATCAGTTGGGAATTAGTAACATTTTAATTCGTAATAAATCAGAAAAACAATACTAAATTATTTTATAAGGTGCTCAAATTAACTTCCATTGGTTTCCATTCAATGATACAATCGAGCCTCAAATGAGTATTAAAAATAATTATTATTATTATATAATAATTATATATAGAAACTGATTTATGCTTTGCTTTAAAGGTAAGGTATTTTTCTAAACACGGTACCTATTTGTTAAAAATCGTACTTGAATTCAATATGGATACGAAATAATAAGATACCAAGTAAAACTGAAAATACGAAGCTAAATATACTAACATTATAAACGCCACTGGATAATCAATATCAGTCAATTGTCGAAGTGAGAGGGAAGAACACACGCACGCGCTTGCCAATAGGAAGTCAGGTGGATACTTAGCAACGGCGGTTCGATAAATATTCACCAATTGAGTTAGTCCGGAGGGCGTGGTAATTATGATTTTCGCACGACGTTGCCGGCTTGAAGGAAACCCATAACATATTTGGAAAAGTGTTGCATCTTTTAATATTCAGAAATTGAAAAAATAATGTTAATAGACAAAATCCAATGAAACAACAACATTAAAGAACTAACGTTTAATCATTATTGTTAATAATAAAAAGTCCATTTTCTAATTATTATCACTGCATACTTGGCACTTTAGCTTTTTCATAGTTAAACGTGGCAATATCGAATTTTTTCGACCGCATTCCTTTTACAGCTTCAGTTATGTTTGCCAAACTATAACATGTCTATCGACCTGTTTCGATTTAATAGAATAAATCCTTTTAATTACCGCTCGTCGTCTCATTAACCACACCAATCTTCAACCCTGACCATAAGACAATTGACGTCTGCCAACGGTCGCTTCCATTTTTTAAACGCCACGAGGGACAGCCCTTTCCGCTATGGACTCTCTTCGATGAAAGACCTCAATTTTTTTCAACGCTTTTTTTATAATGAATTTTGCTGTGGTAAGTCCAAAATCATAATTTATAATCAATAAGCTTCTTCTAAAGTACTATCTGATATAATTTTTGTATGCATTCTTTATTTTTTTTACAGAGAAAGACGAAATTAAATTCAGCACGTGGTCATAAACTGTTCTTTTATACTAATGTGGTAGTTTTAAACCAAACATTCTTTTATAATTCACTGTTTTACCTTTGTGCGAACATTTGCAAGTTTTTTCTGTTGCAGAATAACTTTTTTTTAACCATAAAATAACATTTTTATAACAGAACGAATCTGTTAACCTATAAAATATTCTTTCGTACCGCCAGTGCCGGTTTCATATATTTCTTATGCACGATATTTTTTTATATAATTACATGACTTTTTGCTATAATTAGTTTCTTTCAGATCATTAGTATATTTTCTTAATTTAGCCGATAATTGCTTTGTTACTGTTTTAATATGGGACATATATGTTGGAAAGCTTTCAGCTTCAATAAAACATTTTTTATTACTTTCAAACAACTGCCTTCCTTTCTTATCCTGAAAGGCTGACCAACAAAATGTGCCATTACATTCAAGTTCCTATATATATCCCTGATCAACCTGTACTTCTAGGTAAGCTAGGATAGAACCCCTAGGTTAAGATAAAAGCCCTAGGCTAGGATACAAGCCCTAGACCAGGATACAGCCCTAGACCAAAGTACCGCCCTAGACCAGGACACAGATGCTAGGATACCGTTCTAAGCAAGACATCTCTATCTTCCTATCTTCTTCGAGATCTAGTCTCCATCTTCTCAAGGCTTCGTAGAGACAAGACCTACCTACCTTTTCCGGAAACAACCACTTTATAAGCTAAGTACCTATAAAAGTACAAGTCTTCACATTTGTTCCATTTCCTGTGGCGGAAGAATAAAAATAGAATTGTTTTAAATCCTATTTTTATATTTTTTTCTAAATCCTCAACTATAAAAGTTGAGAGAGATATCGCTCGGGGAAAAATTTTCTGTTTTTTATTTGATTTCTGGTTAGCTTTTATTTAAATTCTACAAGGCGTTTCTACCTTTTCCGCTTTAGTTTTTTTTAAATTCATTAGTATTTTTTATCGACGTCAAAAAGGTAGTGGCGCCCTCAATTTTTACAACCTTTCTGTTATCCTTGTGTGACATAAACTTGGGGTCGAATCACCCTTGAGAGGAGTTTCTAGCCGGAGCCCTCCAAGCTGAAGCGTTTACCGATACAAATTGGCGCCCCTTACCGTTACAATTTCTTTTTAAGTTATGAAATTTTTCGCTCTCGATAGATTTTTCTATACATAATAACAAATTTAGTGAGACATATTTTTAGGAGCAGTATCTCCCTTTTTCACCATTTTCAACTACTATAACTATACTAGACTGTAAGTCTAATAGAATAATGGTTGTATCTAATTATTCAATTTATTCAAATAATTTGAATGCATTACTGTCCTAATAACATAAATATGAGAATTCCTAACAAGCAACAATATTGTTCATTTAAGTCAGGTATATAATTATTTATCAACGATTTATTCAATACTGTTAGTTATAACCTTGGTAAAAATTTAATAATAATAATAACCTGTGTGACTACTCTATTATGGTAATCATTGGAAAAACAACTGGAACGCATCGGAAAATATCGTAACTACGTTTTAAAAAATTCTAGAGCATTGTTCATGAAACATATATACACTCACATACAAAAATATTGCATATTTCATTTAATTTTTTCTTCGATAGATTTTGTGTTTTTTATTGGTCATGCAGTACCTTGAGGATGTCGGAATTGAGTGACCACCAATGAGTACCGATACTAATCCCATTGAACATATATGAGACCTCCTAAACGACTGATTCAATTGCTGCAATTAAGACAGGAAGAATGTCGAATACCACAAAAGCCAATTAAAAATCTTCTACAGAGCATGCCTAGGAGGATGCAGGCTAACGTTAGAGCTAGAGAAGGAAATACGAAGTACTAATTTGTAATGATGTTGTTTTGAAGCATTGTTATATCGTCGTAATTAAATGTTATTACCAAAATCAGGCCATATTATTAGTTTTTTTACGAATCTATCTAATTTATTTACACTGCTGTGTAAGGAATTTAGCAAAAAAGTGATAATGGATAGCAATTTTTTAAAAATAAACAAATAAAATATGCGATATTTTTGTCTGTGAGTGTATTTTAAAATGTTTAGTGACCTCTGATTGAACAATTAAACTTTAATAATAGGTGACACATTCCGGATCTCCAATATATACCTAAATCTTAGTCATTCGTATTTACCAACATAATATAGATTAAAATTCATGAGAAGTCCGACTAAAAGATTCTTCTGACAACCTCCAAGATGAATTTTAAACAAATAACTGGTAAATGTGCATAAACATTGTGTTGTAATATATATATATATGTCAACATATTTCGACTGATTTTATAATTTTGGTTTCTTGTTCCCGGATATGAGAAACATAAAAGAAAAAACGATATTTCATCAGTAATACAAAAAATGATACACATTATTCAATAATCAAACATATTTTTGAAATTATTTAAAAGGGTCTACTTTTACTAGCAAATTATAAAAGGAGCGAACACAAATTGTATGCCATTTATGCCGGGACCCTCTGGACCCCTCAGAGGGGACGAGTCTGGTCAAATAGGAGGAAGGGGAGAGCAGTGCGCGGGAAGAAGGAATGGATGGATGGAGGGTGTTACAGATAAAATTTAGGGAAACGCAGGATAGCGCATGATAGGATTGGAGGACGATCTGAGGGTGTCTAAAGGGAAAAGGAGGATCATCAGGAGAATGGTGACAGGGGATATCAATGCTAAGAATACTGTATGGGAGGGGAAGAAAACGGATAGGAGAGGGGAGATCCTGGAGGAAGTGTTGACATCCAACGGGTTGGTGGTGCTGAATGATGGACTACTACTGGAGGGTGCTGGAGGATGAGGAAAGCTTGAGCTTACATAGGTATGTGGAGACGGATATAAAGAATTGGAGAAAGGAATTATTGGGAGAGTGGGGATGGAGGTGGGCGAAGGAGGTGGAAGAAAGAGAGAAGATAGAAAGGGGATTTGGACATGATGTAGATGAATTGTACGAAGTGATACAGAGATGTAAAAGAGAGGGAAACAGTGACAATAGGCGTGTGCAGAGGGCTAATTACTGGTGGAATGAGGAAACAGAGTAGCTGTGGAGGGAGTGTAAGAAAGAACGAAGACGGATGCTGAGGGGAAAAGGAAGGATAGAGGGATGAGGGGGATACAAAGAGAAGAAGAAGGAACTGCAGCGTAGGGTGGAGAGGGAAAAACGAGGGAAGTTACTGGGGAATTGGAAAACAATCCATGGAGAAAGACGGTGAAAAGGATGGGTGAAAATAGGAACGAGGTGCTAGAGGAAGATTGGTAGAAGGAGATTATAGGGAAATTGTTAACATGGGAAGGAGGAGTGAGGAGCAGAACTCGAGAAATCCAGAATACTAGGGGGGCAGGGAAAATGAGGGGGATAGGGCCGGTAGAGAAGTGGGAAGTGGAAGAGGGGGGGGGAGAAACATTAAAGTAAGGAAAGCCCCAGGGATAGATGACCTGAGAGGTGATATGATGAAGAGGCTGTTGGATGACAATGGGAACTATTCAACAGGGTGCTGAGAAAAGAAGAGTTCCCGGAAAGATGGAAGGTGGCCAGGGTAATACTGATGAAGAAAGCGGGTATAGAGGGTAAGCGGGCGGGGGATTACAGGCCTATCAGCCTGCTGTGTGGTATGGGTATATTGATAGAGGGGATAATTAAGGTAGGATTGAGGAGGAAGTTGGTAGGAATGGGGTTTTTTGGGTAAACCATCACGGGTTTACGAAGGAGAAAACTTGCATCTCGGCACTGGGCACGGTGATGGGCTTGGTGGAAAAAGCTAGGGATGGCAGCTGGAAGAACAATAAATTGGCTCTACTCGTGTTCTTCGATGTCGGGAACGCGATCAACACTGTCAGCAAACAGGCAGTGTTGAGCGCGTTGCTGAGGCTTGGAGTGGGGCAGGGTTTGGTTTAACCTGGTGGAAGACTACCTGACGGGATGAGTGATTGTAGACTCTAGAGGGAGGAGGTATGAGAGGGAGGCTGGAGTGCCTCAGGGCTTGGATCTTGAACCGAAGCTCTGGAATTATGTGTTTGATGAGGTTTGTGGGATAGTATGTGAAGAGGGATGTGAGATTACGGTGTATGCGGACAATGTGTGTCTGGTATGTACGGCAAAGGGAGAGGCGGAGATAGAAAGAAAGGCGGAGAGAATGTGTAGGAAGATTGTGGAGAAGATAGAGCGGTGCGGACTGGAAGTGGCGGAAGATAAGACGGTGGGGTTGCTATTGAAGGAACGGAGCAAGACGAGGGAAGTGGTGGTGATGGTGAAGGGAAGGATAATTCGGATGGAGGAGTCTGTGAAATACCTAGGGGTGTGGTTGGATAGTCAATTATTCTTCAAAACTGACATGTTAAAGGCGACAGAGAAGGGGAAAGTGAGGGCAGCATGGCTGGGGAGATTGATGTGTAATGTGAAAGGGCCGGGAGAGTGGAAGAGGAGGGTGATTGGTAGCACGGTAGAGCAGAGTATGTTGTACGGTGCGGAGTTGGGGGGTGAAAGAGCGAGGGTTAGGCCACTCCTGCGGCTGCAGAGAGGTTCCGAGGCGGGGGTAACGGCGAGTTTGAGATGGGTGTGGTTGGTAGGCATCCCCTTGGGGATATGAGAGATTGAGGTGAGTTCCCATCTCGGCCCGAAAAAAAAATGCCATTGATGCCGTTGCATACATAATTTGAGATCAATAACTTTCCCAAAATCTTAACCAATCCCAGTCAGTTTTATTGGAAAGAGGATGATGAACCGGGCCCAGCAACTGAATTTTTTCGACAAGGGGTGGATATATTCCCCACTAAGGACCGATTGTTCAATTCGGGATAATCCAGCGATATCGCTGAACCAAGTTTACTTTATCAATGTATATATATAGGGACAATTTTGTAGTATACATTCAGGGTGTTTCATTAGTGCGATAAAGTCCAATCCTCGAAGATATTCAGAAAAAAAATTTTTACCGATTGTAGCCAGCCTATTGTACATCGTGTTTAAGAACGCCGGGCCAGCTCAAAGTTAAGTGTTTTTCAATGGGACTCACTGTATTTTACTTCAAATTTGAATTCTGCTTCTACTTCTCTATTGCAATGATATAAGGTTGTAGTAGGTTATACAGTGTATTTAAAAAGTTCTGACCACTTGTTCCTGTTCCTGCTCATCATAATGCGCTCATTCAGAGTCAATTGAATGTTATTGTTTCCCGAACGGTGGATTGGACGAGCAGGATCAGTTTTCTGAGCACCAAGATCACCAGAGTTAACTAAAGTTGATTTTTTTTGTATAAATGAATACATTTTTATGTCAAAAGTTTCCTCTATTTTTTAGTTTGTAAATAATAAAAGTAAAAAGGCAACATAAATATTTAAGATAAAAATCCAGCCCGGCCACACTAAAAATCTTTAAATCCATCCTCTGTTATATTTTACGTTCAGAAGAATATCACTACCACCTTAAATATTCAATGATATATGAACTCCTTTTAAAGTCATCTATGGGACGACCATGTTAACAGTGACCTTGAGAAGATATTGCGAAAAGAATTGGAGAGTTGATATTTGGAAGCCAAAAGAATTTTTTCCCGGAAAGATAATAGAGTTGCAGAGTTCAATGTGGGAAGCTGATAAATCAATTAGAAATATTATCAAGTTAATTTAAATTGTGTCTGTAGACGGCTCGAAAGCAATAGAAGTAACTGGAATAAGAGTGTACAGGCCAGGAAGCAAACACTCCGAGAGCTTATGAAAAACCCCAAGTATCTTTCAAGTGGAAATTAACGCCATAGGAAAGAGTGTCCAGTTCAATATTGATAAAAGACATAAAAGACAAAAGTTTATCATAATGTCGGATAGTCAAGCAGCCATTAAAGCAATGAGCTCTTATGTAATCAGTTCCAAAATGGTATGGGAATGCCTAGGGAATCTCAATGAACTAGGCGAGTACAATATAGTCACCTTACTGTGGATTCCAGGACACACTGGGATAGAAGGACATGAAATAGCAGATGAACTAGCAAAGAGGGGAGTGAAAAAACCTTTTGCGGTATCAGTCCCAATGTAATATTGGAAGAAATAGGCAAAGTCGAAAGAAAGAGAAGATCTGACCATTGGAAAAATCCAGTAGGACTTAGAGAATCAAAGATTCTTCTGGGTGACTACAACCTGTTGAGATCAAATGAATGCATAAGTCAAAGTAAAACTTCTCTAAGAGTTTCAACAGGGATGCTAACGGGATATTGTCGCCTGAATGGGCACATGAAAAAGCTCAAAACAGTGGAGCAAGAAGAATATAGAGTCTGAGGAACGGAAGCATAAATCTCCATCCACATAATTGCAGATTGCATAGCAATTCACAACACCTAGGAGATTACTGTATAGAAGAGGGACATTTACCTAAATTGAAGCCTGCAGATATCCTAAAATTCCCCCGGTAAATAGGTCAAAAGGAGCTACTAGTCTCTGATACTTTCCTCATGAACTAAGTCGCAGAAAGGGGACACAATAGATCTTATAGGTCTCAATGAATATACATACATACCATACGGAAAATAGCTAATTTCAAAATGCCAAATCAACTACTTGGAAAAAAAAACAATTGAAAACCTATACTTAAGTCTAATTGTATGTAATTTTAACTTATCTATATATAAATAAATAATGGTCAAGTTCATCCTTTTAATATCATATTTTATTCTCGAGGTATTATCTAATTTAATACTTCGATTCAAATCGCTGGCGATAAAACCACACCAACCACATTAGTAACAGTTCGACATAAATTAATACGTTTATTCCAAAAATAAAATACATGCAGGATACATCTATCATCAAGTTAATGTTGTATATTTTGGTCATGATTTCTAAAAATTTATTCTATATACAGCGTGGGCCACAGAAAACAGTCCACCCCGATATTTGGCAGTATTCCTTAGATTTTAAGGAAATTAGGAAATACGTCGATTTTTGATCTAAGGGGGGCACATTTTTACGATACAGGCATCTGTCATTTGTCAACCCCCCCCCCCTTCCACTTCACCAACCAACCCCCTAATTTTAATTAGAGAATATACCATGTGCGGCACATCATTAGAAAAGCATTTAGATGGAGTACTTTTGATGTGACAGAAAAAATGACACATTAGCAAACCATAGGCGGAGCGTTTCATTTTTTAGATTAATTAAGACTTTTTTTGCAAAGATGGTGTAAATATCGAAAAAAATCGTGGACGATCATTATGTCTGTATACTCCATTTAAATGCCTTTCTAATGTTTTGCCGCACATGGTATATTCCCTATTTAAAAAAAAAGGGTTGATGAAGTTGAAGGGAGGGGGTTGACAAATGACAGATGCCTGTATCGTAAAAATGTGTCCCACTTAAAACAAATATCGATGTGTTTCCTAATTTCCTCAAAATCTAAGGAATACTGCCAAATATCGGGGTGGACTGTTTTCTGTGGCCCACTCTGTATAAATACAATAACATAATGCTAAAAATAAAATCATATCTAAGAATATTTTTTATTGAATGTATTTCCAGCTACTTCCTTTATTTTCGTTAAATAACCAACGTGACAAATGAGAATATAAATTCAAAATATTGTGGGAAAAATTAGAGACGGCATACTTATTGGCAAATGTCTACTCGTAGATGTGGATGAAATCAGGAAGAACATGTTTTAAAATGAAATGAACACGTTTAAAAACGAAAAATTACAAACAGTACACAAATACACCGTCAGAAATGATATGAACAAGACAGTCAATACACTTAACATAATTTTAAAGGCTAAGTAAGTAAATTAGTCCATTAAATGAAGGATGAAAAGTAGGCAAAATGTACAAAAATCCTGCCGGTCCACAAATGTAACGTTAATTTCGTTCACTTTACTTTCCTCCAGTTAATTAATAATAAATAATATCGTTTGGGCGGCGAATAGCCAGTCCTTTCTAATGCCCAACACCGAGAAATGTTTTAATACGGGCCGAACGAGTTCGTCTGTGGTGAAAATAGCCACTGCTATTTGTTAGTCCCACTTCGACATCGTTCTTAACTCTTCTTCTATCAATTATTAATTAAATGTGAATTAAGAATTCACTATTGAAATGTAAATTCCTTTCCTGGTCAAAGCGTCTGAGCTTGACATGAACATCAGACGTAAGTCTATTATCTCTCATATGATTTCGTGTATTTAAACAGTGGCAAAGAGGTTTCATTTTTTCTTTTCCTGTGAACATGTGCTATTAAAGCCAAACGTATCTTATCTTTAAAAAGTGCATTCATGTGAATGAACTTTACCTGGAACTTTACCTGTGACAAGGAATCCATCTGAAACCAGAACGTTATCTATACCTAGATCTGGAACTTTAACAAGGACCGGATCCAGGATATATTTACCTTTATCTAGAACCAGGACTCTATCTGGAACCATGACTGAATACACCACTCCAGGAAAGTAACATATATATTTCACCGAGATAGCTTCTTCAACAAAGAACAACTCAATATATTTTTTTCCTTTTTAATTTTATTATTAAAAAAGTCAATATACAACTTGTAAATTTAATAATGTTGTTCATAGAGTTTTTTTTCCCTTTCAATATTCCAGGATTTGTCGCTATAATGCTGATGTGAGTAACAAATAAACTAGTATTATTCAGGGTGGCGCCCACTTACCTTTCTTAACTTTCATAATTTTTCTTTTATTAATTTCATTAACTTGATTAACAATTAACTTCCTTCAGCACCTTAATTAAAATAAATTTCAAGTAGGATTACCCGAGAACCGGTAAGACTACTCTCTGAATTTTTACTAGTTTGGTCTCAGAATCTACACCTGAGATGCTCTCTAAACTGAGTCGCCGTTGCAAATTGGCGCCCAACGTGGGGCCTTGTATTACACATGCTTTGTAATCGATAAATCTTGAAACTTGGAAGTTTCAAGATTTCCGTGAAGGGTAGGGTTTGACTAATAATTGAACATCCAGAAATTTCACACACCTCATTGCCATTTTGGGGGTTTTCCCGGCCCCAAAGTTTCAAAAATTGGTTTTCCTCCAATATCTCCTAAAATATGGCATTTAGAGAATTTTTATATAGGGGAAAAATGAAGAGTAGCTCATTATCTACAAAAATGACAATCCGATAATATACAAACTTTTATACAGTGATTGTTCGCAAAATATTCCCAACCTCGAAAAACATTAAAAATTTTCAAATGAAAACACCAACTGAAATATCGAGGGGCAAGAAAGATGGCCAATAAAAATTTCTGAGATCAATAAAGACTGTTAAAGAACCCATAATAACAAAAAAATCGAGAGTAAATGTCTATTATTAAGAAAAATATGATTTCCCGACACTCGAAAAAGTTAAAGTTATTACAAAATCTGGTGGAAATATAAAAATGAGCCTTGATTCATCGGATATGATAGCTGTGGATTTCCCCTTTCATCTGAATTTTGAATCGTAAAAAATATGCATTTTTACCCGAAATATTGAATAATTTGTTCGCCAGGTCATGAGTAAGTGCAGGAGCGGGAGCTCAACATAAGGATCCCGCTTGAAAACTCGAAAACGATCACCATTTTTGTAGATAATGACCTGATCTTTATTTTTCCCTTATATAAAAATTCTCTAAATGCCATATTTTAGGAGATATTGGCGGGAAACCAATTTTTGGAACTTTGGGGCCGGGAATACCCCCCAAAACGGCGATTAGGTGTGTGAAATTTCTGGATGTTCAATTACTAGTCAAACCCTACCCTTCACGGAAAATTCATGGAACGACAGGTATAATCGCTACTGGGACCTTTTATTTACTGGACTAAATCTAAATGATTCAAGATTTCCCAAGAGAATATCCCACCACTAACGACTAAAATAAACTATAAATATGAAGATAAAAGTCAAGTGTGCATAATAAATCCAACGTTTCGGTAGCGTTGCAGCTACCGTTATCAAGAAAAATTAAGATTTTTAAATTTCCCTATTTCTGATACTAACTAAAAAATTCGACAACTAGACAATCAATAATATTTTGAAGTTTAACACTGTAAAAAATTTGTTGGTCCATTCACAATAGATCATATCATTTAATTTCCCAAAATAATTAACAAAAAGAATAATGAATACACCACAAGGAACATACCTACAGAAGATATGTATAAGTTAATGTATCGTTATCATTTGAAAATTTTTAAAAATTATTTAATCACATGTTAAAATAAATTCTAAATAAATAATAGCATAGTTATCATTTTATTTTAAAAAAATCATTACTATGTAGTAGTGTGTATCAGTATATAGTGTTAGTATTAATTAAATGCATAACAAATTAATATTAAGTAGTACAAAAGATTTATCTGAAAAAGTCGAACAAGGTTTTATATATATTTATAAACCGCTTAATTAGTTTTATCGTAACTTTTCAAAGAAATAATATTTCTGAACTGAATTATATTTATAGAGATAAATATTTATATTATTTCCACATCATTTACAGCTAAAACAAATCGGTCCATATTTGTTTAAATCGGTTAAGAACGGAATGTCATGGACATTTCACTCGTTTATTATTAAACAAAATGGGAACATTTAAGATGTGTGCAACATAAACACGAATTTCAGATTAATTTTTAATAACTTAAAAGGGTTTTTATAAGAATAAACATATATAATAAAGCACTTGCACTTCATGCTATGAAAGAAAATACGCAGTAAAGTATTAGGAAATAATTATTTACGTGTCAAGCTCGGAAAGTGATACTTTCCGAGTGTGGCGGGTACACTATTTTTTGTGCAGTCACCAATCATTTGACAATAATATAGGAACAGAATATTTATTGCTCAAAATGTATAACAAAACTTAACTCATTTATTATTAATATTTATGTTGAGTGTGCAGTTATGCAAAGTAAGTGGTTAGGAGGAAAAATTATATGTATTACACAGGAGTAAAGTGGCCCTTTTCTCCCTAGTAACACAATAGTAATTATGCGCCAAGGTAGAAAAGTGAGGTATTATTGTCGAGGTCCATTAAAGACCGAGAAGCGAAGCTTCGAGGTCTTTAATGGATCCGAGACATTAATACACTTTTCTACCGAGGCTCATATAGAATTTTTTTCACTACTTCACTAC